>CM076577.1:663733666-664268793 GCA_034641835.2 Pinus albicaulis | reverse complement strand
CTCAAAAGAATAGGGAGTTGGGAAAAAACACCTACAAATTCCATTAATACAGTATAATATTAATTATTTTCAACCTTATGGAGATAATAGTATCTATGCTTTTGATAAATAAGGGAACAATTTTCCCATTAATGTTTTCATAAATATTTGAAAGGGATTATTCTATTCTAGGACAAACTTCTGGAGAAAAGAAGCCCCACCAAAGGACTATACACCATGATAATACATTTATCATAAGAATAAATACCCTAGCCTCGCAGAGACTGAAGACATGGGACAAAACCATGTGGAGCATCAGAATGAAAAGAGAAATATTGACAAGAGACAGGGGAGGTAGAATACCTATGAGGGAATCAAATTACAACTGAAATGAAAGGATTTTTTCCCCGAAAACCTGGCATGCAGGTATTCCAACTGTATTATTTAAACTATATGTGAGCCCTCAATGGACAACGTATGATCTAGAATCAAAACCCTTTGTAGCCGCATCACGTGCCACAACAAGATAGGGATAGCCACTTTCATGGCCATGAGCTTTCTTAAAAAGGACACAAGGTACATCTACAAGAACATCAACGTAGACATATTCCAACAGTTGAAACAAGAAGTCAGTGCACACAGATGAACCATACCATCATATGCTAATCCATGGTGATAGTATTGTGGTACTGCCTAGAATATTGCGTAGAAAAATGGGAAACTTCAAACTCAAGCACGTTGAAAATTTGGACTGCATTGAGCGGTATAATTCTTTAATGTGCTAAATAATGATGACTTATATCAATAATCACAATAAAAAAATAAAATTATCGATAGCTACATAAAAAATTAATAGTTATATGTATTATGACACTTTTTATAAAATTATAAATAAGAATATTGTAGATAAACAGATGTAAAATAAACATAAAATATAATTATATTTATTTTATCATATAAATTAAAATAACGATGACATTTAAAAACTTACAAAATTTTAGCGCTTTTCACAATGCTTATGAACAAGTGCTTATTCCTAGGAGGTCTCATATTCAAATTAATAGGAGAGAGACTATGTACACATTCTTCCACTTAAAAACTCAAATTGATCCATCTTAAGCCCCATATATATAAGTGTTAAGAGTGATCAACTCTCTCAAGGTGCAAGGGGTTTACACATCTAAAGATTTGCTCCCTCTCCACCCCTGATAGATCCTATTTTAAAATGGATTGAATAACCAAAAGAAAACTCCATATTTTATATGGGAGAGATAGTAAGTGACAAATAATGATATAGTGATGGAGTTTCTATTCCCAAGATATAGTCTTTCTACCTCTCAATATGATGTGGATGTATAATTAAAAATTTAATACTAATAGTGATAAAAGAACATTTTAATGTAGGCAATGTGGGTCATAAATAAAGTATTTCAATGTCTATATTAAGAAAAATATTTCAATATTAATATATTACATAAAACAAATAAAAATAAAACAATTATGTTAGATATCATTTTTTGGACATGAAAGAGATATTTAATTCCCTCCATACCTAACAAGGGGTTAACACACACATCCATGTTATTTCTAGATATATTTGAAGAGAGAGGAAATATTTTTATGTGCAAACTTTTATTCAATTTTTTACTTTAAAAAAGGTTTGCAACTAGGTAAAAATGCGAAGTTGGGTAATACTTTTGTGAGAATCGGGGGTGGAAATTTTTTTTTCTCAATAATTTGACCGAATTATTCGAGAGTTCGGCCAAACTTTTGAAATTAGTTCCACCGAACTTATTCTTTCGTTTACATTGACGGTGTCCTGACGGCGTGGACAAACAGATTTTTGGCCAGAGATGGGAAAACGAGCAACAAAATTTCGGCCGAACTATTAATATTAGTTCTGCCGAACTTGTTCATAAATATAATGGTCCGTAAAACTTAACGGGTTTCTTATGCAAATGTGTCTCGTGTCTATATCTATTTCGCATCTGTATCTATCTCACTCTATTACGGTGTTTCTATTGCGGTTTTTCTCCATTGAGGTTTTTTGCGGTGTTGCAGTTGCTCTGTTGAGGTATGTTTCTATTGGGGTGTTGCAGTTACTATGTTTTCTTAGTTGATTTTTGTTTTTTTTATTTTAATTTAATTTTTTTGTTCACAGGGAATTTGGTCCCAGCTTCGTCTTCGTTGCAACTTTGTCTGCGAATTTTTGCGAATTTATCGCTTGGCTTCGTCCTCGTTGCAGCTTCATCTGTGAATTTCTGTGAATTTCAAGGTATGTAATCTTGTCATTGAATAATTTGAGCTATTCATGAGTTATTATTTCTTATGATTTATTTTTAGAAAAAAAAAACTCTATTTTATATAATGTACCAGTTCAAATTGTATTCAAAATTTCTTCAATTTCAAACCTTACATATGAACTTTGATATAAACTCAAAAATGGAATCCTTACTATCCTTCTAGAAACTATTGTTGCCACGTTGAACCGTGGATTTTCTTACATAATATCTTTAAGGAAAATAAGCTAATTCAGTCACATCCTTGTTGTGTACACTAAAAACTCCAAACAAAATCTTAACAGAAATGAAATAGCCTTACTGTGTGCACAAAAACTCAAAACAGAAATATAACAGGATTAAAACAGAGTGATTTGCAACCTGTGGAGGCAGATCCTCCACATCAAAAAAGAGGAGCTAGATAAAGGGGGATTCTGAAATGCCAATCATTACAATCATTATATATTAAGTCCATGTTAAAAGTATACACCAAATCACAATATTATTCATTTATAGTATGCTTTTTCCTTAAAACTATTTTATGCAGTTTACTTACTTGAATTCTATAATAAACATCCCTAAAAAAACATCGATATAGGAAGTAGTTATGAACAAATATTAAGGTTGATTAAGGTAGCAGTGAGACCATATGATTATGCATTGCAGTGAGCAGAAAGATTTGAAGAATAATATTGACTCACATATTTTGAGAACAAACATTGAGCTTTTGGATGGATTGTGGTCAAGGTAAAATAGTGTTCAAAGAAATAAAATTATTACTCTTTGAAATCATCATTTTTTTTATAATTTAGGTTTATGTGATCTATTATATATATTAGGTAATAATAACATGCAAAAGAATATTGTCTAAATTTTTAGAACTAGCGACTGGTTAATCATCATGATTAGGTGAGAAATCATATGAAAACAGAGAGTGATTTGCAGCCTGTAGAGTCAGATCCTCCACATCCCTTAAGATTTTCAACAAAAAACTTCCCCGGAAGAGAAATTTTCTGGAATGTAAACCTTGAAATGCTGGAGATTTAGCATTTCAGTGCACGGAATCATGCATGCATGTATGATTAATTTACCTTCATTGTATATAGGAAAATTAATATTTTCACAGTCTTTAAAAGGAACACATGTTACTAGAGCAAATTAAAGAGGATTTCTGGGCTGAAAATTTCCACGTTGAACCGTGGATTTTCTTACATAATATCTTTAAGGAAAATAAGATAATTTAGTCACAGCCTTGCTGTGTAAGTTGGAAACTACAAAGAAAATTTTAACAGAAATGAAACAGCCTTGTTGTGTGCGCAAAAACTTAAAACATAAATACAATAGGATTAAAACAGAGAGTGATTTGTAGCTGGTAGAGGCAGATCCTCCATATCCCTTAATATTTTCAACAAAAAATTTTGTCGGAACAGAGGACACCAATTTTAATTATTGAACAAGGGAAACCAGTATATAACTCCACCCACTGGAGGTCAAGGGAATCCAAAGTATGATCTTCCACCCTCAGTACAGTTAAGAACCATAGATATCCAAACAATAACTATGTTTAATGGAATATAAGAAGGTTCCAAAGTCAGTTGTGGTGTTATGGAGTCAGATAATTATCCCCGACATAGATCTAAAATGACTTGATAAGAACATAGAACATAGAAATAAAATGCAAATCTCTTAAGAAACCTGAATTTAAGCCTCTACAATTTTGGTCAAGGATCTTGACAGTAATTGTATATAGAACAGAAATAAAATTCAGAAGACAAAACAGATAAGGGAAAACCCAACAGATCTTCTTCTTCTTAATAGATATAAATGTTTAGAGAGAGAGATAATCAAAATGTCCTGACTTTCAAACTGATAGATAATAATTTTGGTCAAGGATCTTGATAGTAATTGGATATAGAACATATAAATAAAATGCAATTCTCTTATGAAACCCGAATTTAAGCCTCTGCAATTTTGGTCAAGGATCTTGACAGTAATTGTATATAGAACATAGAAATAAAATGCAGAAGAAAAATAAAATAATGGATAGCCCAATAGATATTCTTCTTCTTAATCGATATAAATGTTTAGAGAGAGATCATCAAACTGTCATGACTTTCAAACCGTCCTCCAAAATCCAAACGAAAATTGACCGAAAGATGTTCAGAAAACCAATCGAAACAACCAAGTAATTTGATACAAAACATAGGTTTTAACCTCATATAGTTAATTGTTTCAAATATATTCTTAATAAATGAAAAATATTCAATATAAAACACATGCACATTAGCATATAATTGTGATATTTTCCCTTCTTTCCAACTTAGTCCATCCTTCTAGAAAAATCCCTTTTAATGAAGTAGATATATTCATAGTGATCCACTAATATTTGTTCACCAACAAATATTCCATTTTGGACTTATATATCTCAAAACTATGCTCATTGAATTTATGCATCTATATCTTTAAACTGCTTGAAACTATTTTATTACACCATAGGAATCATTTCGAAATATCTCCCATTTTAATGGGGTCTATCACATTTCGAGAAAAACACATTAGCCATAAAATTTTCCCATTGAAACCAAAAGTAATTTGATACAAAACATAGGTTTTAACCTTATATAGTTAATTGTTTCAAATATATTGTTAATAAAATGAAAAATATTCAATGTAAAACACATGTACATTAACATATAATTGTGATATTTTCCCTTCTTTCCAACTTAAGTCCATCCTTTTAGAAAAATCCCTTTTAATGAAGAAGATATATCCATAGTGAATCACTGATATTTTTTCACCAACAACTATTCCATTTTGGACTTGTATATCTCAAAATATGTTCATTGAATTTATGCATCTATATCTTTAAATAATTACTCAACTATTTTATTACACCATAGGAATCATTTCGATATATATCCCATTTTAATGGAGTCTATCACATTCCGAGAAAAACACATTAGCCATAAAATTTTCCCATTGAAACCAAAAGTGATTTGATATAAAACATAGGTTTTAACCTTATATAGTTAATTGTTTCAAATAGATTCTTAATAAAATGAAAAATATTCAATGTAAAACACATGCATTAACATATAATTGTGTTATTTTCCCTTTTTTCAAACTTAGTGGACATCCTTCTAGAAAAATCCCTTTTAATGAAGCAGACATATCCATTGTGATCCACTGATATTTGTTCACCAACAACAATTCCATTTTGGACTTATATATTTCAAAACTATTCTCATTGAATTTAGGCATCTATATCTTTAAACTACTCAACTATTTTATTTCACCATAGGAATCAGTTCGATATATCTCCCATTTTAATGGGGTCTATCACATTTTGAGAAAAACACATTAGCCATAAAATTTTCCCATTGAAACCAAAAGTAATTTGATACAAAACATAGGTTTTAACCTTATATAGTTAATTGTTTCAAATAGATTCTTAATCAAATGAAAAATATTCAATGTAAAACACATGCATTAACATATAATTGTGATATTTTCCCTTCTTTCCGACTTAGTCCATCCTTCTAGAAAAATCCCTTTTAATGAAGAAGATGTATCCATAATGATCCGCTGATATTTGTTCACCAACAACTATTCCATTTTTTACTTGTATATCTCAACAATATTCTCATTGAATTTATGCATCTATATATTTAAACAACTCAACTATTTTATTACACCATAGGAATCATTTCGATATATCTCCCATTTTAATGGGGTCTATCACATTTCGAGAAAAACACATTATCCATAAAAGTTTCACATTGAAACCAAAAGTAATTTCATACAAAACATAGGTTTTAACCTTATATAGTTAATTGTTCCAAATAGATTCTTAATAAAATGAAAAATATTCAATGTAAAACACATGCATTAAGATATAATTTACTCGAGAAACCCAAAATGAGAAGATCATTTTTTTTATTAGTATATTATTTTTTAGACCATCACACACACACATGTATTTATGTATATATGTATATATCCCATGACAATTATAAACTACCAATCCATTACCTTGGATCAGATAAAACTTTAGTTCTTTAACTGAAACTATAGAACCATGGGGTAAACTACCATGCACTATCAAAATTCTAAAATAAAAAACCATGTGATGAAAACCATCATAAAGGGAGAATTTTGTTTTCCCAAAAATGTTTTTTCGGGGAACTACCCCTGAAGACCTGTGTGTGGGGAATTTTTAGTCTATATGAAACCCTAAAGTGGGGGTCCTCTCCTCCCATTTTATTCCCACCACCATGCTTAGAAAAATATATAGTTCATGGGGGTATTCACATAAAGAATATAACACATACCAAACATCCAATAATTCTCCTTAATGTGACCATCAATGTTGCAATGGTTAGAATTATTTCTACTACCCTTGCATGGATGTGTAGTGGCTATTTTATTCTTATCCTTCTATTTCCAATTCTTATTCCCCTCCTTCAAAGCTTCTTGGTGCTACTTTTTCTTCAAACCACTAACGTATCATTTATTTTGGCCTAGATGGTTTCTAGATAATGTGTGTATACACATGGAATACATTATATCCTTAGCTTGGAAAGAATCACTTCTTTTTTTAGATGGTTATATAGACCCCACATATACTTAAGGAGTACATTTCGGCTCTTGGGAAAGATATCCAATAATATGACCATATTTTTGAACTTAGTACACTCTTATACATCCTTATGTCTATGTAAAGTAGTGTGAGTGATTCCATGGGTCCTCTACACACTTCATAGGGTATAATTGGGATAGGTAGTGTTAACATCTACAAGTTCTATAGGCAGAGTCTGTAAAGGGCCAGGTAGCCTCGGGATCTCATCTTTTATGAAAGGCGACATATCTATTAAATGCCCCTACAGTAAATCTCTATAATAGATCTAAATAGAAGTTCTTCATTTTAATATCCATAAAACACAACCACTTTAAGGCAAGTTGTGTACATGTCTCATTTCTCCCTTAAATTCTTAGGCAAATTTTTTAAAGCATACATGTCATGTTGCCTTTCTCCTATTAACTTTAAAGAATTTTTTTTGTAAGTGCATAAAATAATTTTTCAAACCATGTAAATGTCATTTCTCTCAAGCTTTAAGGCCTAAAAATTGAACCTAAAGTGGCTAAACTCTCATAGAATTTTGAACTTCCATAGGATATTAGTCTGTCTGTTGAGTGTTAACTTCTACAAGTTCTAAAGGAAGAGTCTGTAAAGGGCCAGGTAGCCTCTAGATCTCATCTTTTCTAAAAGGTGACATATCCAGTAAATGCCCCTACATTCAATATATGTAATAGATCTAAATAGAAGTTCTTCATTTTAATATCCATAAACCTCAACCACTTTAAGGAAAAATGTTTACATGTGTCATTTCTCCCATAAATTCTTAGGAAATTTTTTTAAAGCATACATGTCGTGTTGGCTTTCTCCCATTAACTTTAAAGCATGTTTTTTGTAAGTGCATAAAATAATTTTGCAAACCATGTAAATGCCATTTCTCTCAAGCTTTAAGGCCTAAAAATTGAACCTAAAGTGGTTTAACTCTCATAGAATTTTTAACTTCCATAGGATATTAGTCTGTTTGTTGAGTGTTAACTTCTACAAGTTCTGAAGGCAGAGTCTATAAAGGGCTAGGTAGCCTCTTGATCTCATATTTTCTCAAAGGTGAAATATCCAGTAAATTCCCCTACAGTCAATCTTTGTAACGGATCTAAATAGAAGTTCTTCATATTAATATCCATAAACCTCAACCACTTTAAGGAAAATTGTGTACATGTGTCATTTCTCCCATAAATTCTTAGGAAAAGTTTTTAAAGCATACATTTCATGTTGGCTTTCTCCCATTAACTTTAAAGCATGTTTTTTGTAAGTGCATAAACTAATTTTGAAAACCATGTAAATGCCATTTCTCTCAAACTTTAAGGCTTAAAAAATGAACGTAGAGTGGCTAAACTCTCATAGGATTTTGAACTTCCATAGGATTTTAGTTTGTGTGTTGAGTGTTAACTTCTACAAGTTCTAAAGGCAGAGTCTGTAAAGGGCCAGGTAGCCTCTGGATCTCATATTTTCTCAAAGGTGACATATCTAGTAAATGCCCCTACAGTCAGTCTCTATAATAGATCTAAATAGAATTTCTTCATTTTCATATCCATAAACCTCAACCACTCTAAGGAAAACTGTGTACATGTGTCATTTCTCCCTTCTCCCATAAAATTTAAGGCATGTTTCATTTCTATTTCATTTCTCCCACAAACTCGTAAAGGTCCGACTTTTTACATAACTAGTTTTAGTAAGTGCATAAAATTCATTTCTCCCACAAACTAGGGGCTTCCTCCCATTAATTCTAGATGAGAATTCTATCATAAATTTTTTAAGTCAAACTTTAAGATAAACCATGCACATGTCATTTATCTCATGATGATGTGTCATTTCCCCCATGCATTTGCAACAAATATCAATTTAATATATTTTTTTATTGAATTTGTTTTTTTTTTTTTTCCAGGGATAAAAAAACCATTAAATATGGTTAAAAAATGGAAATTATGCATAGATGTTTCTTGCTATCCCAATCCAAGGAAAGCAGTGATTACATATGTGCTTTCCAATATTGCGACTAGCAAATTTGTCTAAAGGAAAATGAATATACCGAGAAGAACAACAAACAATGAGGCATATTATATTCGATTGATAAAAGGTTTGGGAACAGCTATGGAGTATGTGTCAAATGGAATTGTAGTTTTCACCAATTCTGAACTTGTGTGCAACCAGATGAATGGCGTGTACCAATTTAATAAGGAGAGGCTAAAAGAACTGCATAGAATAGAAAACAATATTGTTAGCCAATTTCAAATTTTTAGTATAATACACTGTACAAATGTGAATAAGATGTCTGCTGATATATTGTGTGGGGCAATGCCAATTCAGGATTCATCTATCAAATATGAATTAATAGATGAATTAGAATTATACGGGGCAATTCCAATGCAAGATTCATCTCTCAAAGATGAATTAGTTTTGAGACACTCTTCTTAAAAAATTCAAGATTCATCTCTCAAAGATGAATTAGTTTTGAGATTCTCTTATTCAAAAATTCAAGATTCATCTCTCAAAGATGAATTAGTGTTGAGAAGCTCTCCTTCAAAATTTATTGATGGGCATTGTAACATATCTTGGATATGTGTGTGTTTTGTACTTATAAATGTGTCTTTTTTAATGACCGTGTGTTTTTTTCAATTATATACGAAGTTTGCTCCCACCACACCATGTAAAGTGCAAATTTGTGAACTTCACATTTGCAACAAGTGGTGAGCTTCACATTTTTATAAAATTAAAAGGTGGGGACTTCAACAAATTTTTGATTAAATGGAGTTTCACTTCTTTTTTAATGACAATGTGTTTTTTTCAATTTTATACCTTGTGCTCTCACCATGTAAAGCACAATTTGGTGAACTTAACATTTTTATTAAAAAAAAAAAAAATCTTAAATTGAGTTTCACGCATGTTCAATTAGTGCTTTGAAAGTTGTGTTTTACATAATTTGTGTACACTAAATTACATTAATTTTCTAAAATTTATTTTGAATTTATTTTAAATTAGTCATTTAAAAAAATAATTGTAAATGTTCACCATAGATATATATATCATGGAGGATGACAGATGAAAATCAACAGAATCCCATATCTCTACGAGAGAGGGGGATCAAGGATTGAGGGATGTTCATGGTATTTAAATATAATCTTAAATCTCCATACATGTGTGTACATATGAAATTGATTTTTTATCAACTTTGTGAGTTAAATTAGTTGTTAATAATTTTCAATTTTTATTTTTTAGGAGATAAGAAGAGAAGGGTCTCTACTTCATCAATGGAGCATGCCCATGGTTCACCGAGTTGTGGTATGGTTCACACAATTTAATCAATGAATATGTACATGTATTTATATGTATGAATGTATTTTTAATTTGATTATAAATTCGTATTTTTTTATGAAGCTTCTCTCTCGTCTCGAGAGATTGGTGGTGGTTCAAATCCCCTTAGAGGGCCATCAATAAGTGCCAGAAGGCTGCGTGAATATGGTCATATTTATCCCCCTGGAGGCCAATCAACAGATGGCGGTGTTGGTTCTCAGCAGGTTCATTCTGGTTCTCAACAGTTTCAGGGTGGGAAATATGCTACCCAACCACATCAAGGTTGCCATCAATTTGAAAAAAAAATCATTCAATTTGTACAAATTTGTTTACATGTGTTTTCTCTAATATACAAAATTTTATATATTGATGTAGAGGCTGAAAATGCTCCAAATGTTGGTCAAAAAAGACATAGGGTAGAATGCTTCATTCAAGAAGAAGGTTGTCTACCCACCAAGACTTATCCGGCCGACATTTCCGATATACTCTGGGAAAGAAACATGCAGCGATGCACCTTAGAAAGGTGTCAACATCTTCATGAAAAATTGAAAAGAGATCTCGTATCTTTGACTCTACCTGCTGAGAGTCGAAAAAGCTTGGAAATAGTTACACATTCTTTAGGCCAACTAATAGATGTGTACCATAATCTTTGGCCAACCACAGATAATTTTTTGGATGTCATGAGAAAAAAAAAGGAAACAATGGTGGGTCCCGATAAATGGGAGGTTGTTAAAGAAAGAGTTACAACAACAATGGAAAAGTCTATGTTTAATTTCAGAAAAGGGCCGAAAAGAAAGATGTTGAAGGTGAAATATTTCAAGCACCCTAATATAGCTCACTATTTGTATGATAGACATCTTGCAGCTTATGGAAGACTCCCATGGAACGACGAGGTTCCTCTTTATTTTGAAAAACTATTTTATGTAGAATTATTTTTGCAAATGAAACCCAATTACAATGACCTTCCATCTGAATTTTTTGGTCCTGCGAAAGGTCGATTGTGTGACTGTAGGGCCACTAGGAATGATGTTCAGTTGCCTCGTCCTGAGCCACCATTGGTTAGTCGACCTGTTCGTGTCAAAACTTTGCGGTTAGAGATGGAAGCCACTTCTCAAATTAGTCGAGAAGCAAGGGATGCCATCATTGAAAATGTTCATAGTGGATTGGGTGGAGTCGATGTTTGTCTAAATCGACAAAGAGCACATGAGAATTCATGCACCAATTTTTTTTATTATACAGATGAATAGATTGACAACATGAGTATTTAAAATCTCAAAACATATGCAAAGAATTGTCGCAATGGTTGCGACGACTTAATTGTTCATGAGGAAGAGGGAATGGGAACGGTATGTGTTAATGGTTAGGGTTCAATTATATTAACATACACATACAATTTGTAATAAATACATATATACATACATTTATTTGTATACAATAATTTAACAAAAATGTATCATTATATGTTAACACCATTTCCAGTTGTCTCGCTTGATGAATGACGAAAATGTTAATATCACGTTCGGAGCCTCTAGTTCAAACAATCAAGATGGGTCTCACCATCAAGATATGTTGGCAAATGTTAGTGTTTTTTAAACTTTATATTTTTAAAATAAATAATTGTGCACACAAGTACATTTTCATGTATATATAATAAAATTCTTTAACAGATTCTGATTTCATCTAATGTTTTTGGGATGGTGGTACCTTCTTCTTCCCTAGGAGATGTACCTTCTACTTCCTTGGGAGATGTGCCAGGTTCAAAAAAATTATGGACAATTTTTCACTTTTAAAATTTATTTTCTTAATTTATATATTCCACCTCAAAAATTTCCATTAAAAAATGATTTATATCTATATCTTGAGTTATTTTAAATTTTTTTGAATTTTAGGTTTTTGGAGATTTTCTTTTGGAGCCTATCTTAGGAGATCTGCCAAATCCACCTGCAGAAGTATTCAATTTTTCACTTAAATATATATGTTTTTAATTTATAATTTATAAATTGAAGTTTAAAAGTTTTACTATAAATTGAGATCTTGATCTTGAGTTATTTTATACTTAAATTAATTTTTTTAATTTTAGGTTTCTATAGAGGATTTATTTTCTCCATGGACTCTAGAGATGGAGATAGGAACATCGACAGCATTTCAACCATTTGAACAAGTTGTCTAATTTTTTTATTAATATTATTGAAAGTAATTTATATATATGCATTTTCATTTGAAATTTTTTAATATATATATATATATATATATATATATCAGTACATGTATATTGTACAGTTTACTGTTGGAGATGTTCCCATGGGGGAAGTTGTAGCAAATGAGAAACAAATGGAGAGGGAACCTCATGAGGTATTGCATGATTTTTTTTATATTTTGTTTTTTACATGAAGTTCTATATATTCTCACTCAATTTTAAAACATCAAATTTTAATGTTTGTACGTGCATTATGTACAGATTCCCCATGCTTTGCAGGATAGCTCGCAGATTGAGACTTTGCTGGGAAAGACACTACATCCATCTATATGTTATGGATGATTTCTATATTTGATTGAGATTTCTAGTCTTAAATTTACTTTTTTATATATTATATAGATGCATTCATATATAACTTGATACTTGATACTTGTCAGATCTAGAAATTTTGGACATATTTTATGTGAACTACATTTGGTACATGTGAATGTGATATATAATGTTTTTAAAAATTAAGTTTTAGATGGTTGAACTACATTTGGCATGTGAAGTAATATTGTGTTATAATTTGTTTGGTTTTTACAACTTAAGTTTTGGATGGTTGAACTACATTTGGCATGTGAAGTAATGTTGTGATCTATATTAATGTTTTTCTTTTGAACTACATTTGGCATGTGAAGTAATGTTGTGTTATAATTTGTTTTGTTTCTAAAACTTAAGTTTTGAATGGTTGAAGCACATTTGGCATGTGAAGTAATGTTGTGATCTATGATTTTTGTTAAATTAAAACTTAAGTTTTGGATGGTTGATCTACATTTGACATGTGATATAATGTTAAATGTTTTTATTCGATAGTTGAACTACAATTGACATGGCATGTGAAGTAATGTTGTGATATAATCAAAAAAAATTTAAAACTCAAGTTTTGGATGGTTGAAGTACCTTTGGCATGTGAAGTAATGTTGTGATCTATAATTTTTTGTTAAATTAAAACTTAAGTTTTGTATGGTTGATCTAAATTTGGCATGTGATAAAATGTTAAATGCTTTTATTGGATAACTCAACTACAATTGGTAGGGCATGTCAAGTAATGTTGTGATATAATAAAAAAAAAATTAAAACTCAAGTTTTGGATGGTTGAACTACACATGTTTGAATATATATGTTAAAATGATTGAAGTAAAATACATATTGATGTATATATATATATATATATATATATATATATATATATATATATATATATATAAACAACCATAAGATTCTAGGTCTTATTAGATGAGTTGAAAACAGTCATAAAATTTTTAAAATGCAATCTATAATGTATATATATCCAGTATTTTTCATCAATGCACATGTATAGATAATATACTTTCAGTTAATTCCATTCTAGAACATATATATCCAGTATGTGCAACATTTTTCATCAATGTCAATAGAATTAATCTACTTTTCATCAATGCCTATAGAAATTAGCTACTTTCAATTAATTGCATTCTAGAACATATATATTCAGTATGTGAAACATTTTTCATCAATGCACATGGAAAAACTACTTGAACAATTAATTGCATTCTAGAACATATATATATCCAATACGTGCAACATTTTTCATAAATGCACATAGAAAAGCTACTTTCAGTTAATTTCCTAGAACATATCTGACCATTGGACAGAGAAATTTTGTACTATATTTTTTATCAGGAATAGAAATGTGGGTCGAATCCCACCAAAAGTCGGAGAAGTGCCCTGAGTCTCTTGTCTGAAAGGAATCTTCATACAAAACTATAATTTGGATGATTTATTTACATTTTGGATACTTTTTATCAGAAAATCCCACAAGAAAATTTGGTCACATTCAATCCATGTATATATGCAGTACATGCAACATTTTTCATCAATACACATAGAAAAACCACTTTCAGTTAATTGCATTCTAGAACATATATATTTGGTACGTAAAACAATTTTCATCAATGCACATAGTAAAACTACGTGAATAGTTAATTGCATTCTAGAACACACACACACACACACACACACACACACACACACACATATATATATCCAATACATGCAACATTTTTCATCAATGCATGTATAGAAAAGATAGCTTTAGTTGATACTAGTGTGCATGTACCAAAACAATTTGTACATGTGCAAACACTTTCACATATAACATAACAAGGGAGCTCAATTTTTAGTTGAGTTTTGGAAGTTCTAAAACATAATTCAAAGAGAATATATAGTTGGGTAGTTCAATCAAAAAAATTCCAATGGAATGCCATATTCAATGATCCATTCATGATCATATTTTGACATTTTCCATTTCTTAATTTTCATTTTTTTCTTTGATTGAATCTCTATCAACTTTATGCGTGTTGCACACACCAAGTGACTATATTGACAACTTATGACATCAGGTTCATAGTCTTCCAAGTAAACAAAATCCCCACTTTGATTAGTTTGTCTGAAAAAATAACCTTTCAGTATAATAGATCATCTTTCATAAGGAAACCTGTGATCATTATAGTTTTCTAATAATTTCATTTTTCGTTCAGTGGAACGCATCAAATAATACTTCACATTTTTATCATTGTCAGTAGGTGCAATTACAGCAAAAAAAAATTATGCACAATAAAACAAACTTAACAAACTTATGTATTTAATTTTATTTTTAGATCATTATCATTTGAAAGAAATTCAATGTTTACCTTCTCTAACAAGATCAAAAACTCGATCACCATCCGATGATATTGTAGTCTCATCTGATTGCATTTCTTCAAACATTGCAACAGACATTTTTCCCTTTGTATTTAGCTCTGTATGTTTCCAATCTTTTACATACATTTTGTTTTCACAAACGTCATTGGATTATGTGTTGTCTATGCAAACATAACAAAAACAAGAATATTTACTTTTATCCAATATAAACACATTTCTGGACAACTTTGTTTTAATTTAATGCAATTTTCGAGTCCCTTTTATTGTTTCAACATCATTTCCAATTGATCTATCTACATATTCGATCCCAATATTCCAAAAAAACATTTATATGGAAAATTCAAAGAAGAATGTAAATATGATATCAAAATACAATAAAAGATAATCAATCAAAGATAATTAAATTGTGATAAATGTACACTGTTTAAAATTATATATCTAATAAAAATTACATTTAATGTACCTTCGCACTTACTTTGATCGGTTAGTCTCATGGCTTAAAGCGGCGATGCACCATTGAACACCTTGTTTAGCGTCCACAAGTCGGCTTGCAGAGGGATTCATTTGATATCTTCGAAGTTCTCGTTTTATGAATGCCCCTGTACCATCACGTTCTCGTTTTCCATGGCTAGTATCAAAGAAACTCCAACAATGTTTAATGCAGGTTTTCTTATGAAGACAGCACAACCAAAAGAATGATTGTGCAGATTTGAATTGACCTACACATCCATCTGACCATATCCAATGTTCATTGAATGTTATTCCATGAATTTTCAAGGAGTCATAAATCTTTCCAAAATAGTGTTGTACAAAATATGTATCATGTGTACGATCATCACTGATGTAAAAGTGATATTCTGTAATAACATGTCGATTTTCACTGGTGCTTTCTATATGATCGACTTTTTGTTCAGCATGTCTATATAGAATATGAACGAGCATGGAGACTTGGTTAGAATTATAGTATTCACTCTGAATTTCTTTTTGTGGATCAAATGTGTAGTTTTCTGCAAAATCAATAACTGACAAAATGGTCCCTTGGAAATAATTCATGGGATTTTTTTAATTGCAAGTCTTGCCATCGAGATCTATGGGAATGCTTGGCGTATTTATAATTTTCTACCTCAAACTTTCTCAAAAACTCTATCACAAAAATTTCTTCTTCTCGTAATTCAATTCTTTTAGCACTATTTGCACCTTGAATCGATGTATGGATATATTCATATCTCTTCCATTTCACTTTCATGTTGGACAATGATTGATCATTTATATCAGTACAATATTTTTTTTGAAATTTAGTCAAATTTCCACAATCATCTCATTTTTTACCACCAACACATTTCTTTTCGTAAAATAGTTCATCGCTTTGTCTTTCACATAGAATTTTAGATATGAAATCATGGATAGTGGAAGGAGGAGGTGAATCCTTCCAAAATGTTATACCAAAATTAAGGAATGTGTCATAATATAACTCAAATTCCACATGATAAAAACAACAACAGGTGTCACATATGGTGATAGGTTTTACATACCATGGTTTTTGTTGAACAAAAGAACTGATTGAGAAATGAATTTCACGATTTTCTTCTTTGAACTGTTGAAAAAATCTATCTGAGTGGTTTCCAAGAAATGTTTTTCATGTTCTTCGTACTGATTTCATGTTATTCTTCTTCACATCACATGATTTACAGTTGGCGAAACATGCGAATTTTTCTTCCAATATTTATATACTATTTTTTTAACATTTTCTCCAAGTTTATCTTTGTATGGTTGCCTACAAATATCTCTCCAAAAATCGATTTTATCATTTACATCTATTTGCAACCGAAATTTTTTATGTTTGTGCAAAGTTTTTCTTGAGGTTCCTAATGCTCGTGCCACAGATTTTACCAAGTGATTATCTTTAGTACTTGATGAAACCACTACCATATGTATTTCTCTATGTACAACTGAAACATTTCTCTATCTAGATCTTCTAATTGAATTTATAGCACTATTTATATTTTGTATCACATTTTCCTTCATTTTTTTATCTTTGGTTGATTCTCGAATACCCAATAAAGTCGCAGCTTATTTTAATTTCCTTAATGATAGGAGACCTTTCATCATTTGCGCTTGAATTGTCACATTTTCCGTTATGAAGTACGTATTAAAAAAGTGGTTAACACAATATCATATAATATCAATGGTCAGCCATTTTATCTCCATATCTGTGAGTGTGAACATTTTCTAACATCTCATCATCGACATTTTTTTCATCTGTACATATTCGAATTAATAGTACATAATAAGTTTACATATTCAATAAATAACTAAATTAATAAATATGTATAATTTCAATAATAAGTGCATGTGTTCAATATATATATATATATATATATACCTTGTGATTCAATTTTTTCACATGAATTTCTTTCAACATTTTCACCATCTTTAATCATTGGTTCAATATCTCTTTCACTTTCTCTTTCAAAATTTTTTATCTCATCATCAATGTTTTGAGGAATATCTCTCTTTGTTTACATTACAAATATTTTCCAAATTTGTTCACCAAATAAAAATTAAGCTTCATATTTTACACTGGGAAAATTTTAAATATATCAAATTCATAATATTTACATTTACATACCTGCTTCAACTTCTAGTTGAGGTTGATTTTCCCCTTCAATATTTGAGAGTGCTTCTATCTTTCTTTTGCGAGCTTGTCTCGTCTCTTCTCTACATTCCTCAGGGTCTCATTTTCGATCATATTTTCTCCTACAATTCCTTTGATTTCCCATGATAATAGAGTATGAAATTTAAAAAAAAAATCTTCAAAAATTTAGACAAAAACTCAATTAAAAAAAACATCACAAAAGATTTAATTTATTAAAAAAAAAAAAAAAAAAAAAAAAAAAAAAAAAACTCATTTTAAAAATTTTGCAAAAAATACTTCCAAAAAATGTCATTTGAATATTAAGCCTAAAAATATTGCTTTCGAAATTAAGCCTAAAAAGAGTCTTTTGAAAATTAAGTTCAAATCCATACCTTCAAAAACAATGAAAATTAAGCTCAAATCCATACCTTAAAAAAAAATGAAGCCCAAAAAACATCCAAAAAATGTATCACATACCTCTAAGAAATGCCCTTTGAATGTAATGTCCTTTAAATGTACCTCCAAGAAAAGTCTTTAAACCCAAAACAATCATTTGCAAAAATGTCCTTTGAATGTACCTCCAAGAAAAGTCCTTAAACCCAAAACAATCCTTTCCAAAAATATCCTTTGAATGTACCTCTAAGAAAAGTCCTTAAACCCAAAACAATTCTTTGCAAAATCAGACCAAGACCTTTGTAAAATCAGACCAAATGTCCAAAAATATGCGAAAATAATAAATGTTTTCGCGGCAATTTATATTGCCGCGAAATGTTTTTTTGGAGGGGTTTCGTGGTATTTTCCAGTTGACGGAAAGTCGAGTAAAAGTTCGGCCTAAATTTTATGTTGTTATACTTTACGAGTTGTCCGCGCAAAAAAACAATTAGGCCAAACTTTTTTTAAGAGTTCGGCCGAACTAACATGTCAACAATTATGCAGAGCCAAGCTCTGAATACATATATTCAACTTTAAACTCATTAAACTCCCTGAAACATTCTGAATTAATTTTCGGAACTAAGACAAGCATTTTCAGAATTCAATCTACTTTTAGGAAATATAACTTTTATGGAATTTCATAAATATTTGCTACTTTTAATTAATTTTGTAATAAAACAGGTGCAAACAATTTTTGAAGATCATTATGATTCACTGAAATCATAATTCTGTATCTTCCAAAATGCACTGTAAAAAAATTGAAAAATTTATGGTGCATTACATTGGTTCGTCGTCTGTAATGGGTAGTTTTTAGATTTTTAGTTTATAACTTATATGTTAAGAAATTTCTTGCGTCGCGAAACATATTCAAAATATGCAATTTTTTCATATTGAACCAGTTCAAAAAATTCTAGTAATTATGATATGCATCCGTTGGTTTTGTAAATATGACGAAACCAAAGTAGACTCTGTCTAGATTGTTGTAACACATTTTGTTTCTCAAAAACACAAAGTTTCAAAGAATACAACAATGCGTATTAACATGACTTGTCATGAATCTTTTGATTGTTAAAAAACACACACTGAAAGAAACGCTAAGTTGACATATCAAATGTGTATAAAAAAATTCCAAAAATTAAGTAATAGAAAGCTAATAAAATTTCTAACAACTTTTATTTTTATCGCAAAATGAAACTCTAAACAAAAAAAAATTGTTTTAGCTTGCAGAAAGTTGAAAAACAGCGAAAAATGTAACCCAACTTCACATTTTCATCCAATATATTTTTTTTAAAGGAAGAAAAAACCTAAATATAATATAAATATCTCAAAAATAATGATATTTTTAAATATATCATTATAATTAAATAATAATTAATCATTCAACTATATAAAGTTAATTATATATTAGTGCACTTTCAAATAAAATGTTATAGGCCATAATTCTTTTGCCAAATCATCATAAAATTCTATTGAAATGAATGGATAAAATTAAATAAAATTTTATTGAATGAATCCATAAAAGTCCATAATGCTAACCATTTATATTTAAGGAATTAAGGAATTAATTCATCACTTCCACACTTCAAAATTCATCGATCTATTAAAATATCAATCTTATGATATTATGCTGTTTAATATGAATAGAGGCTAATACCATTGATTCACGAAAAGACAAGATCGATATAGTTTATAATTATTACGATGATTCAACTCAAATTTATCTATGATACAATTTCATTGATCTATTACAGAATCGAAATATTCAAGATAATGATTTTTAATATGGCTGAATCTTTATAACATTGATAAATGCAAGCTCAGTGCATTGAATCACTATTGCGTTTGCTAATATTTCAAAATTTGAAGTGGATTGTATCTTTAAGATAGTTTTCCAAGATGAAACTGTTTAAGGGTTTGAATTGTTTATGTATTAAAGTGTTGTTAATATTTCAAAATTTGAAGTGGATTGTATCTTTAAAATATGTTTCCAAGATGAATTTGTTTAAGGGTTTGAAATGTTTATGTATTAAAGATAGATTTATTTAAAATTTAAAACTTCTACAAACTAAAACAAACACAAACACAAGCTCACTCTATATAAATTCAAACCACAAAAACCTCAAAACAGTTACTACTATAATTCTAAGGCGATAAGTATTCATAACTAGAACAACAAAATACATAGAATACAGATGGACAGAATTACAAATCTAGATTTATACATTACTTAGAGTGCAATTTCAAGTTTATATATCAATTTTAAACCCCCTGTAAACTGAAGAGGGCCATTGAAAATGCCCAATAAAATTCCTAACCTATTAGATAATGCACTATTCAATCATAAGATTAACTCACCTTTAATGGAGAGCCATCATTTTGTGATTCAGTTATGCAAAATTGTGAGCCAAGAGCCATCATCTTCTGCTACCATTGAATGCATCCACCATACCTGAATGGAGAGGAACGAAACCCAGAGAGGCACATTTTCAGCAGATGGATTTAGCCGAGTGGTTTTTGGCGAATAAACAACTGAGCACCTCGTGGTGGGTGAGCACTCATTAAATGAAAATAAGGCTGTGCGGATTGACCCATAGCAACGGGACTAAACCCAGCTATGTATAGATATGATGGGGCAACCGTAATTACAAAACCAGGTGTATGGGTGTTATTTCGTTACTGTTATTTTGTCAAGGATATGTCAATAAGGTGTGTGAGTGGAACGGTTTTATTGGATGACTGTTATTTAGGTAACGCTAGAACCCTAAAAATGAAATATTCCGAAACAAATATATATATATATATATATATATATATATATATATATATATATATATATATAGTGTCAGTTACACTGATATTTATACTTTCTAGGCATGGTTCAAATAAAAAAGATTATTCCAAAGTTTTTTTAATGTCAAAAAGGATAAATCATATGAATGTAAAAAACCATTTTAACCAAAGTTGCATTCTATTCCGTTGATTTTTTTATCATTTCTTTATTTCTATTAATGAAATGAATTGCGTAATTGAAGAGCTTTTTCTTTCCTGAGTTTATCAACTTGGTCATTCAATTCTCTATCAATATGCATATGAGGTCCATTTAAACAATTCCATCTCAACAGATATTCAAGTCAATAGAGACTATTTTACCATGATGGCGGATCATCATGGCAGGATAGACTAATGACATAATAATGACATAATAATAGTGGTGACATAAAACCAACTTTGTATAAAAAAGAAGTTATAATGCGAGTTGTTTATAGTGTGATTTTTTAAGGCTTTTATGGTGGTTTTTCGAGGTCTAATTTCTCTAAATTTTGGCAAGAATTTATTGAAAATAGAAGTTTTATTGGTAACCTTGCACAATCGAAGTGCCCTAGGGGTTTTTTGGGTGCTCAATCCATATATACAGTCAAAAACCCAGTTTAATTAACATAAATCAAGATTTTACCTCAATTGTTTTCACCAGATTCTAGCACCTGAAACTCCAAAAAATCACACTAAAGACAACTCCGTTATAATGTAGTGGTGCATCAATGACCCTGACCTCAATTGAGATCACTTTACCCCAAGTTTGATAGACAAAGTAGAGGAAACCCCTTGAGGATGCAAGGTATGCCCATCGAAAGCCTTTAATGCTAACCTAAATGGAGACAAAGTTGATGAACCTAGAGCTTTCCAACACTTTGATGACATAATGAATGTAGATGTCCACTTGTCTCAAGTTGTCTTATGAACACATTGTCTAAAAACATGGACCATTATCTAGAAGGCTAAATGATATGGAAGGTAGGGTTTCCATGAAGAGGGATTGAAGGCCATGATATTCTAATATGACAGGTCCACTCCACCAATAGCAGTTAAGATTTCAATGCATTGTGTTGGGAAACTTTGCAGTACTTCGAATGCATATATAGGAGTAGGAGCTTGGGCCCACATCCTCGACAATACTATAGTTGAGTGCCCCATGCATTGGGGTTATGCATAGTCTTACAAAGTGCACATTTAAGAGCACACAATATGATGTTCAACGATGACTTATAAAAGTGAAGAAGACCATGAGGTGGAGGTGGATTCATAAGTTCTGAGGTAGAAGAAAAAACCTGAGGATTCTCATAGTTGTGCACTATAGTTGTGACATCGATAGTTTTTTCCACCACAAACATATCTTGCATCGCTCCTCACTCAATGGTTGTAAGGTAATCCATCCCTTAACCATTGTTAAAAAATTTACAAATAAATATCACCTTAAATTCAAACATGACAAGCTATAGGCCAATATATTAATCATGATATCATTTACCCCACAATTCCTCAAGTATTGTTTCTTTTTGGTCTAGTTGTTCCCTGGATTGGATTATCCTGTGTTTAACAATCCGTCAATCTGCATGGACCATTAGTTCATTATCTTCCATAATATTAAATATAATCCATCCTTTGCATAATTCATAATCATTTCTTGAAATTACTACCATTAGCAACTCTGACATCATGATTATATAAAAATTTATCAATCCTAAACAATAAGCCTCTATTAGTTATACTTTAAACATCTTTTCATGTTCCTCTTTCTTGTACATGCATTAATTAAAAGTACATAATTTTAACAACATGCCTATTTATCCATGCATGCGTAAGGCTATGATAAATGTTTTTCCATCCAAATCTCACATGCATAAAGTAAAATTCATAAATATTACCAAGGAATTCTCATCCATCTATACTTCACATGCATTTTAAGAAGAGACTAGTTACATTTTACCTCTACACACAAGAATACAGTAATATTTTAAAAATTCACCATGGTTATTACTATCTCTTCGCACAAGAAGAGGGAATTATTTCCAAGGGATTAAACAAATACTATTATTTTATTCACAAAAAGAACACATTTGTTTCCAAAAGAAAAACCCCTGCAACTACCCATTCTTTGTGCATGCAAATAAATATCATTTTTCCAAAAGAAACTAGTTTAATAGCTATTATCTTTGTACATGTAAACACATAATATTTTTTCAAAAAAAACTAACTATTATCTTTGTACATGTAAACACATAATATTTTTCCAAAAAAAAAAAACTACTATTATCTTTGTACATGTATACACATATTCTATATCAAAAATAAATTTAACACAATAGCTAATGTGTGCACAAACACATATTCTTTCTCAAGAAAATTAATACAATATCTATTATTTTTTCGCATATAAACACTTGTTCTTTTTCAAGAACACTAACACAATATCTAATCTATTAGGTATACAACACATTTTCTTCTCCAAAAAACTTAACAAAATAGCAAGTATTTTGTGTATATAAGCACATACTCATGATAGCTATTGTTTTGTGCACCTCAACACATTTTTTTACAAGAAAATTAGCAAAATAACATTATTTGTCTATATGTGCATATTCTTTTCCAAGAAAATTAGCAAAATAGCTATTTTCTATGTGTATGTTTCTCATGCATTGAATATTTTCATTCAATATAAAAGTGTGTCTATGCATATTTATCATCCATTGAATATTTTATTTTGGTATACAATCTTATTTATGCATTAAATAATTTCATAAAGCATTTCTTTTTATTAATACTTTAAAAAGTATTAAGTAAATAATTATAAAATGGTAAATGTGTTTCAGGATAAACTTTTATTTATGAATACAAAAACAACATCACTATTGTGTTTTCCTAATGCCAATTATTCATCCTTCAATTCTAAGCATGAAAACTATATAAAAAAATTTCCATAGAGATTTTTTTCAAAATAAATGTACCATAAATTTCCATGAGACATTAACACATACCTTGTCATCTCGAAATATGCTCAACTATGTCACGAAGCTCTTCATGACCTTGTTTGTGGAAGTGCATTATCGGAGTGTGCACAAGATATTCCACTCAAGTTTTTCCTTGACCTCTTCACAAATAAAACACTAAAGCATGGTAACCCTCAGAGCCACACAAAAATATCATAGAGGATGCTATAAAAGTTTCAATATAACATTCTTGTCGTAAAAAGTAAAATATGTCTTCATACCTACCCACACGCCTGAAAATTTCATCTTGTGCACAGGTTTTTGTCTATATAGTTGAAAATAATTAATATTATTTTTTATTAATGGAGAAATGATTACATTGTTGTAACGTATCCCCTTAAGTTAGGATTAGTTCCTAGGTTATAGGAGTTTGTTTCCAACTTCCTATTCCTTTGTATGTATTTATATTGTATCATTTGATCATTTGATGTAGAGAGTTCTCTCCATTTTTGTGTAGTCTCCACGTGCAGTACTCACCTGTGGGCTTCCTTTCTATTCAATTTGGTTTCTTATCATGGTATTAGAGCTCAGACTAAGTGAGCTTGATTTACCTTTAAAGCCCTAGTGGCTACACCACGCGGATATAGAGCCTTCGTGGCTACAGTGCACACAGGAGCCTCAGTGCTCACAGAGGAGTAGGTGGACTGTAGTAAACACCTCACTCACAGGAGGAACACAGTTCCTCACAGGTCTCGTATTTATTTATTTTTAGCACAAGACGGGTCAATGCAGTTTTTTGCGTGACAGTCGCATCAATCGGCACAAGCCTTTGAGAAATCAACGCGTCTTTTGGGGCCATACCAGCGCCGATTTCGGGTAAATTAGTGTATTTTCTTCTCATAAGGGAGTTGACCTCTTATTTTTTTCTGCAAATGGGATTTTTTTGTTTCTGGTGGATTTTAGTCGCAGACACAACAATCTTCAAATCGGTGGGGGATCTAAGTTGTAGTCACATAGATCATGCCGAATCGGTGGCAAATATATGAATAGGATCTTGTATGTATTGAACTTTTGTTTGTGTATCTTGTAATTATTCAATTGGTTAGAATCATTGGAGGGTTTGAAATTCGATCAGTCTAGTATGATTAACTTTACAAAAAAATATCTGAACGAGACTAGCAAATTCAATGTGGCCAATTACACCAATTGGAAATTCAAGCTACAGACGCTACTTGAGGGAGAGAATGTGTGGTCAATTGTTAGTGGTGATGAGGAGAAACTGAATATTGTAACAAGGACAACTGCACTTTTACAAGACTGGGATAAAAGGGAGAAAAGGGAAATTTTCTTACTGAAGATTTCTATTAAAGACAATATTATCCCACACATCAGAGATGGAAAATTGTCCACTAAGATCTGGATGACGCTCAAGAACTTATACCAGACACAAAACACAAATCGCATCTTGTCACTCAAAG
Source organism: Pinus albicaulis (assembly GCA_034641835.2). NCBI lineage: Eukaryota > Viridiplantae > Streptophyta > Pinopsida > Pinales > Pinaceae > Pinus > Pinus albicaulis. Next base: position 664,243,380 of record CM076577.1, on the reverse strand, counting down.
GCAAGTTGTTTTCAATGAGGATGGAGAAACGAATCCATTGTTGGATTCATTGCAAGGGTTAAAGACCTGAAGGACAGATTGGGTGACATTGAGGGGAAGGCATATGATTTTGATCTAGTCACAATTACGTTAAGCAGAATGACGAATGAATACCAGGTGTTCATCATAGGCTTGGCCGCAAGGGATAAATCCCCTGCATTTGAAGAAGTGACAGGAATTTTTTACAAGGAGAAGAACGGTGGTAGAATTTGAGACCTCAGAATGTCAATCTTGCTCTGATGGCGAAGAAGAAGTCGTGGAAAGGGAATCAGCCACAACAGCAATAGAAATGTGGTAGCACCACTACAAGAAAAAAGGACATTGGTGAGGGGTGAAAAATGTCACCATAAGCTCATTGGTGCGGGTCAAAAGAGCATTCGTCACCAAAAATTGAACGTCACTAGAGGTGGCGTCGCCAAAAGTATAGGGGTTGTGGTGACATTTAAGATCCATCACCAATAATAATTTATAATGACAGATAGTGGTCGCCACCATTTCATATGAGTAATGGTGATGGAAAATAGCCTCCGTCACCAAAAAATTGAACTTCGCCGAAATTATGTGTTGTGGCGACATTCAAGGTCTGTCACGAATAATGACTATAATGAAAAACAATTACCCTCACCATTTCATATAAACAACAACGATTTATGGTGACAGACCTTTCTTGGTCGTCACTATTGATGCATATATATGGTGGTGTTCATTAACCGTCATCATTTCATATTTTGGTGAGGGTCAAAAAATGTCATCATAAGCTCATTGGTGACATCAAGGTCTATCATGAATAATGAATATAATGACAAATAATGACCCTCACTATTTCATATCAATAACAATGATTTATGGTGACAGACCTTTCTTGGTCATCACTATTGATGCGTATTTATGGTGGCGTGCGTTGATCATCACCATTTCATATTTTGGTGAGGGTCGAAAAATGTCACTATAAGCTCATTAGTGATGGTCAGAAGAGCCTCCATCACCAAAAATTGATCATCGCCATTCCATATAAATATCAGGGCATGATGGAATCGAATCACCAACCTCCTACTTGTAAAGCAAGTGCTCTTCAATTGAGCTAGCACCCTTTAAAGAATTACAATTTTGAAAATTATATCTTGAAACTTTATAGATTGTAAATTCTACAACTTTCAATAAATTAAAGTCTCGACAATCTTTTGCTAAACAAACAAAACATCATCAAAGTTACAGGTCTCTACCTAATGGTTATGCAAGTTATGAAAAGTGGGTGGAGGGAAAAATAGTTGGGTATAAGAGACTCAATATGTTTAGTTGAATACTCAATTATAATTGAAACTCTGAAGACATTTATGGCCTACAAATGACCTATAACTCGCAAATGCACCAAATATTGCAAAGAAAATGTCATAAGTGGATAGCATATGGAAGAAGAGCATTGATGAAGAGAGATGTAATATGTTACAGGTTGAATGAAAAAAAAACCTCAATGTTGTTGTTTTTTGGTGAATTTTTATAATTAGGACCTTTGTATTTCCTTTATCACGTAGATATTTAAATTAGAAACTCGAAATTTTAGATATATGAATGATATCTAAACTTTTGTGCAAATGTAACACTGGTCTCTAGAGAACCACGGGAAAAAAATTATATATATATATATCCCCTTCACATAAAGCGACATGTTATTTGAAATTTCACAAGTCTGCACTCAAAACATGACAGCAACCAACAAATAAAAAAAATTGAAACTTATAACAGTAATAGTATTTATTTTCAGCAGTGAACACCAAACAATAATACAGTAATTAGTTCACTTTAAGACTACAAAACATTGGAAAAAAACAATGTGTTCAATTATATGCTAGTAAAAAATGGGCTTAATTCTAATGAAGAAAAAGAGTTGATACTAAATCACAAATAAAAATGACCAAAAACAATGTAAATTTTTATTTTTCAAGATCTTTCCAATAGTCCAGACAGAAAATTCACCCATTAGTGTTGTAAGTGAATTTATGACCTCGATAATTTAAGATTCGAGTTTTAATCCCTGGATTATAAAAGACTAAATCATGTATTATTTGCAATGCAGTGGTTTATGAGAATTGTGTCAATCCAAGAGGGTTGAATTGTAATGACCCCATATTGTAGAATGTGAACATGCTTTGCAAATTTTGTTAGCTTGAAGCCCAAGGCCAAGGCCCCACTATTGAATGGTCATGAGTCCAAATGGCAGACAAGCTAGGTTTTGATGTTATGATTAACTGTTATAAAACCAAAGTATAATAAATAATATAATAACCTCCAAAAAGATTGCTTAAGGAGAAACACAAGAGTTGAATCCAAGAATGGAAGAGTAAAGTGAGTCCTTGGGAAGGTAAGATAGGTTACTTAATGTCCAAAAAATGACCAAAATTACATCAAAAATACTGCTCAATTCATAAGTGGAAATACAAAGTTGGATTTCAAAGGCCACCCCTATAAAATCTAGAATTGGTCCTACTTAAAAATATCTAAGCATGGCTATCACAATGCTAAGAAAAAGAAATACAAAGCTCTGGAGCCAAGTACAGGGTAAGCCTCAACGTATTGAACGCCCACTGTAAAACAAAGGGTATTCCTCTAAATTCGAAAGGGAAGCTTATCCTACCATCTCAAGCTCTGGATAGAAAGCTGGGTAAAATAGATGGATTTGGTCTGGGGAATGCCTCTCTGTATGGAAAATATGGCCCTGTACATGGAGCTGGTAGAAGGGAGTTTCCTACAAATCTAGGATGAGTTATCTTGAAACCCCATATGACAACATCACATGGAATTTCTTATCAAGGGTTGGGGTGCCTCTTATAACCCAATATATCATTGCTTCCATATGTTGCTTGCAAAGGTTCAATATTTTAACCATGCTATATTAAAATATCTTTCACCTACCTTGTTGATCATATGTTCCAAGTCCAAACTCAAAATGTTATATGGAAGACACGTGATCCTCATGCATGGGAGACATAAGTTAATTTTTCTTGGAGAGGTTATTTCCTTATCATTCTTACATTATTCCTAATGTTGAGAGAACACATGGCTCCATAGATGAAATTCCATATAACCAACCCAAGAAGCCAGTGATCTTGAAAGATGTGTGAGTCTGTGCCAAGCTATAGGGGTTGTGGCAGAAGTGGAAGGAAGGCATTGTGTTTGAAGAGAGAGTTGTAGAGTAAGCAACATGGAATCTCATTACTCACTTGTTTAAATCAATGTTAACTAGAAATGAGCTAAGGTATCTTTGAAATAACATTATCCACTTGTCTGATTCATCATTGTAATGAGCCAAGGTATGTGAATTTCAAGGATTTCCAAATAGAAACCAGTAGCTCAAATTCTTTATGCCAACATTATGGAACTAGAGGGGATGGATTCAATGGAGATCATGACCTTGTGTTGTGTTTTTCTAAGTGGAAGAGGTTTTTCAATGTTTGAACAATAGGGTTAGATACCTAAATAAGATTTCAATGAGGGAAATAATTGTTGGTGTCTGGTTGTGGCTATTATTTTTCTTATTGTGGGTTAGGATGGATGAGAAATAAATCCAACAACCATCCTTCATCCCTGTGGTCTCATAACCCAGTTTGGGGGTGGAATTTATAGAATATTCCTGTGGTTGGGCAGTTGATCACTCATTTGTCACCAAGTTGATGGGTATATTCATGGAAAAGTTGAGGGATTATCACCATTCTCATGTCAATTTGTCAGCAAATAATACCACTAGACCTCCACGGGGATATTTTTTCTTTTAGAATCATTTCTAAACACACCCATCCCTTTGCTTTTAAAATATTTAACTACAACCATTATGAAGTAAAATAATAAGTGGTGTCACTAGATGGTGTAAAAAGAAAAATTTGGAAACAATTGTATAACCATAGTTTAGGACATTATATGGGTCAATGGTTCAATTATATGTTATCCTTGAATACTTTTGTTTCTATTTTCTAAAAAAATATATAACTCCTCACACAAACTTTCAGCAAAATCCTATTAGTATTTAATGAAAAACCAAGCCACTTGGAGATGGAATGAGTCCCTATTATGGCCAATTTATTGATTCTCTAATGTCCCAGAAATATAATCTTTTAAGGGGTGACCACCCGTGAACCACCAACTATCTCAAAACTTGGCATACGATATGGCTTGAAATATTATTTTTCTTGTGGAATTATGATATCATTTTTTTGGGCAACTAATGAACTAGTTTAGATCTGCATGTTGTCTCTTTATAAGATTAATATAAAGTTATAAACAAGTGACTTAAGTAAATATTCAAGACAGTGCATGAAATCAAGGATTTGTAAATCCATGACTTCAAATGACATCATCAACATGAGATCCAAGTTTGATGAAGTCAATCTTGAGCTCAAGGCTCAAGTTCTAGCCAATCCTACTTTTGATTACACTGAGGACACACATCAATGTGTCAATAAGTCATTTTCATCATGCCTATAATAACAAACCCTACATAAATGAACATGACAACAAAAGGGATCACATCAATGGGTCAAGAATTCATTGTCATCATGCCTACAATAACAAACCCTAGATAAATGAACATGATAGCAAAAGGGGTCAATGACCAAGCCAAGGCCACATTAGGGCTAGTAGTTACAAATGTAACCACAAAGAGAATACTGTTACTGGTTATATCTGGAATTTCAAGCCAAATGAGGTGCCACCATAACTTTTGAATAGTCTTCACATGCCAAACACTAGGGCAAGCAAGCCTCTCAGCTCTAGTATGGTATTTGTATAACTACTATAATGTTGATACTATCTAACATGAGCCTTCAAAAAATGGGGAGCCATAGCATATCTTCACGTATTTATAAGGTCCCTTTCAGAGGAACCCCTCTATATTATCCACATATTTTTTTTATATATGAAATTCATGGAAATAATGAAGGGAGGGGATCCCTCCAATCCATTAAACATTGTTCTGCACAAGGTTTATGGTAATATTGTTTTTTCCAACTAATTAACTATCTTATTTTTGCATGTTGTCTCTTTTTGGGGATTAATATAAGCAACTAGGAAGTTAAGAAAATATTCAAGACAGTTCATGAAATGAAGTGTTTGTAAACCATTGCTTAAAATACTAGTGTCAACGTGAGATTCAAGTTTGACAAATTCTATCTTGAGCTCAAGGCTCAAATTATGGATGATCTTTCATGTTATACATTAAAAAGATTCATCATGGGTCAATAAGAAATTGAATTAGTTCTTTGTCGTCACGCTTGAAATTAACGGTAATTAAATGAACACGATAATAAAATGATTCAATGGCTGAGCTAGGACCACATTAGTATTGGAAATTAAAACTATAACTAGAGAGAGCATGTGGTTATCGGCTATATCCATGGAATTTCGATTTAAATGAGGTGCCACCATCGCTTTTTAAGATTCGCAACTTACACAAACACTAGATAAGACTTTCAGCTCCAATATGGTCTTCATTTGACTAATACCATTGCACTCTTATCTAACACGAATCTTAAAAAACAAGGGGGAGTCACTACAGATCTTCAAGTATTTATGAGGTCCCATTTAGGGGAATCATTCTATTTTCATATGAAATCCATGGGTTCTATCTGTATATTGAATTCATGGATACAAAAAAGAGAGGGTTCCCTCCAAGTCATTAGAAAGGAATCTATGCAAGAAGGGAACTCCTTGAGTGTTTTTTTCCCATGGATTTTGGCATAAGCAAGGATGCTATTGTGCTTTTGGTTTCAAGCCTTCTTGGAGGATCCCTATGCAAAAATATTCCCTCCTCCTCCCAATCCCATGAATTCAAGGATGAGCTGAAGCCTATGCTTTCTATTCCCTCAAAGATAAAGGGGTCCCTCCATCCTCCCTTCATAGTGGGGAAATCAAAGGACATTCTAGTGTTGGAACTTAAATTTCTAGATCCACAGGTATATGCCCCCAACTTTTTGTATTGAAGGGATACCACTCTTTGTCATTATAATGGGCTTTGACCATCTACACCAATGCTTCATGGGTGGAGAAATAAAACCTAGATTACGATCAATGAGCTCTACCTCCATTCCAAGTGTTACTTCATTGTAATTCTTAAGGCCATGGTGGATAGAAAAAATGTTTTCAACCTAGGACCTTATTGCTAGGGGGGAATGCACCTCTCCTTTCATCCCTAGTTTTCAAAGTTTTATTCAAACACCATTATTATTAAAGCAGCTCCGATCTAGGTAAGAGTTCCAAACCTGTTTTTCACTTATGGTATCCTAATTTTCTTGCAACTATTAGGAATTCCATGGGTCATTTTATTAAAGTTAATGGAGCTCATATTATCATGGGCTCAACATATTTACCCATATCTGTGTAGTGCTCAACCTAAGTTGTGAGTTTCCCAACTAGATGCTCATATAATGGGTCGATCTCACTTTTACCGAAATGTTAGACATTGAAATCACAACATTTATATGTAGATCATGCCAACAAACTATACACCCCCAAGGATCCTATTCATCTTTACCAACACATTCTACATCCAAAGGATATAGGAAAAATCCCAAAGGATGGTAAGTAATAAAGCGAAATATATGTGCTCCAACAAAGAAAATGGCTCATCTAAAAGAAAAGAGACCTATGCAAGTTCCCCTTGGTAGTGGTGGGGAGACACACTCAACATTGCTGCCATCAAATCTCTTTTGAGGTTTGAAGCACCTTTGTGAATCGAAAAAGGAAAATACTATTCCTAACCACCTTGCATTCATGATTACCTTTCACAAATCACTATATCACAATGCCACTAACCTATGTCAATATAATTGGGTGGATCAATATTAGAAAGAAAAAGAAACAAAGAAAAAGTGATCCTCATAAGACAAATCACAACACCTACTGACCATGTAACTTCTTTAGCTCTCTATAAATGATTCAAGTTGTGTTTCTCTATGTTCTCTGCATTTATATCTATTTCATAGAAATGTTTCAATATTATGTTCATAGTTATGGGATACTGAGGCATGAAAGAGGAAGAATAAAATCCTGTAGCATCCACATTTGGCCAGTGTGAGTACCCCTTTTTTTGTATTCACTATTCATCCTAAGAATAAAAGAGCAAAGCATAGGCCTATCTTTCTAGTTGGGTTCATCTTGTATAGGGCTTTCCTAGGGTATATCTTGTATTCAATGTATAACTGGTGTGTAATTGTTTGTCTCTTTCATTTCACTTTTAGCTGATTCTCAGTAATTTATGTGTTAAAGCTAATGATATGAAGTCTGAAAACTTGAGCAGAATACTGCATAGTAAAAGATTGTATAATATTATAAAATTTGTTATGAAGATCCGGTGGAACATCGACGACAGTGTAAAAATTAGAAATGGATTAAGAACCCAATGGCATGCATTAACTCCATTAATTATTTATGCTTTCCATAGATAAATAACATCAAAGATGAAACTGCATATCAAAATGCACACTTGCATTTCTAACCCAAATGACAAAAACCTGTAAAGCCTCCAAACTAAACAGAGTCACCTCCACAAAAAATGAGATTACTCGCACTAATATCAAATGGAAATAAAAATACACTAGCACAGACACTTCTAAAATTGTGTCTGATATGCACATCAATGTTCCAAATCTCAAGGTTGAATACCTCAAATTTCAATATTCAATACATTAGTCATTTCTCTAAACTCAAGATATGCAATATTGACTCTATTGAAACTGGAACTAGATGGATTTGGGATATTATATTCTATGCTCCTAACACATAGTATAGATTAAATGTCATTGCATGCAAATAAAATATTGACGGACCCACCCACCCTAAGTAGGATGTAGAGCATCTCACATCTTTCGGTACAAACACAAACAACTATTCATTCAAATACCACATAGTTTATTCTTGTGGTAAGGATATGAATCAAACTAAAACAATAATTATGAGAAAAAAAAATACCTTCGGTCCCTCTCCACAAGCGCGTGTTCTAAAAGTACAGTATATCCAATGTCAACAGTTGATGTATTTTCCAAATAATCCTGGCCCAGACAAAAATGGATAAACAAATCAGTATCACATGCCAGGCATAAGCAATCTCATTAAGCACCTGAAAAATTTTCTTCATAGTGCCAAAAATAATAACAGTAAGTTGAAGCACTCATTGGTGACAAAATCACAGATCCATGTTCCTGGATACAATGGATTCTCGCATTAATTCCCTTGGATTATAAGTCAGAAAGCAGCACCGAATACACCATACCTCAACAAGTTTTTATCTCGAGCTCTTCTGTGTTTGGACAGACAATCAGAAATTGAATACAATTCATGTGAAGCAACAGTTAAAGAGAATTCAAAGCACACTCAAATTCAATAATGCAAACTCAAAAGCAAAAGAGCACACTAGAATCTCTAAAGAAGGTTTCATGATGATCACCAAAAGATGAATCTTTGAAAAAAATTTGGCTCTAAAAGCAAACCATGAGAATCTGGGCTATGATAAATCATAGGAAGCTAAGACATTAAATCTATGGGATGTTGCATATCATTGAATTAACTTGTGAGTAGTGATGATAAAGAGTTGAATAAATGACACCTACCTGCCCCTTTTGCAAACAAAGGGAAAAAAATTATAGTTATATATGCTTGGAAAAAGGAGGGCATGGTTGCCTCTACAGTGACAACTGAGAAACTGAAACATGGAAACCATATGCATATCAGGTTGCATGAGTAAATGATAATAATATATGTTGGAAAATGACTGATATGCTTGAGACAAAAATAACTAATAAATAAGTGAGGACTATTCATAAAGCAATTAGAAACTAATTCCACTATTTTGAAATTGTCCCCCGCCAAGGAACACTTCAGGAACCACTCAATTCTACATTTTGTATCCAAATTATCAAAATTCAGTTGTGTATAATTTTGTTTTTTGTGATCGTAACATAGTAATACCCACACAAATGTTCAAAATGCAGATATATACATACATTTTTTGTTTCTGCTTGAGGGCTGCACATACTATGGCTAGGGTTTGAAGCCCATACTACAAATGGAGTAATCAGGTTAATTAGACACTACAAATGCACATATTATTCTAGGGTTTGAAGCCCATTATATTTTTTAAGATCTTAGAGATGGCAGGATCGACTTCCCAAATGGCTACTACCACCAATATAATATTGGATTTTTTCACTACTTTCCCTGATGGATTGACAGATAAAATCATGGAGGAAAATCTCAAAGATGTTGATCTCAATGTTAGAGCTCACGCACTCCATGCCCTGCTTCAAAATCGTCAACTCTAGGTTTTCAAGCAGGGTGATTTCATAGTTTATGAGCAACAAACAAAAGAAGAATTTGTAAGGTTTAAGGGCCTCTCATCTGAAGATATGCTCATATATCAAGTCATAAAAAATGTTGGAAATATGGGTATATGGATAAAATATATGAAAAGAGAAACAAATTTGTAGTAGCCACATGTTAACAAAGCATTGAAAAATATGGAAGCTCGTGGCTTAATAAAAGGGGTGAAGTGTGTTTCTGACCAAGAAAAGAAGGTGTATATTCTATCAGAATTCACACCTTCAAAGGAGATAACTGGAGCTGCATGGTATACATGGCTAAAATTTGATATGGAGTTCACTAAAATTGTTAAAGTGCAAAATATTTTTCATTCCACATCCTATCCAAATACGATTTGTAGGCTGTAATATCGTGTCCCAAAGAAATTTTCTAGTTCACACCAGGCTTTTTGGAAATTCTCCCACTGATTTTGCGGGAATGTCGATATTCATTTGTGATTGTATTGAGAATATTTATATAAAACATGTGAATACTCACTTTTGGGCTCATCATATCTCTAACGTAAGCAAATTCCAACTGATCCCAAGGATTGAAGACCTCTAATTCATTGAACAAAAGGCAGGAAAATAGGTTTGTTGGAAGGTTGTGCTTTCTAGATATGAGAGCAGTATCTGGCACATCTGTCACATCAAAAAAAACATGTGGAAAATTAGTTACAGTGATCAAGAATCATGCTACATAGGTAACATTTATGAAATCATGGATAAAAAGTAACAATTATGAGCTCTCATACCACTGCTGTAGGGAAGCTTTTCAGAGCTCCAAAGCTGCAAACCATTAGAGTAGTAATGGTCCATTTGATATCTCACAACTTATTTACTCCATTTTCCCCATCTGACCATAAAAATGGCTTTCTCAATGGTATGAATATTCTAAGTATGCTTGGACATAGAAAAATCAGCATTGTGATTTATAGGCCGGAGATTTTTTAAAATTAGCAAGGGATCAACAACAAGCTGCATCTTGGCATCCATCCAAATGTTGTAACCACAGTTTGGGAAAAGCCTATGGGGAATATATTTGGGTATGAGGCCATTCATTATAGATTCCTTGTATGGCAACTCTTTGACCAAAGCTATGCGCCAAATTCTAATTCTGTGAGACTCATCCAACTTTATCTGGTACCTTGCAAGCTCTAAGAGAGTTGCATTTTCCATAAAGATGAAGAAACACACATTTTCTGTTTGTATTTTCCTTACATGCATGGGTTTCCTAATTCTATTTTAAACTCCAAATGTAGCTGAAATAACAACCAAACCTCTACATAGCTCCATGGCCTTTTGGTCTTCTTCAAATAAAACGAACCGAGTGTAATGGAATTGAATTTTGAAGGAACATCGGAGGAACATCGTCCTTGGGAATGTCAAGGGATTGGCTTATCTATAATGTTCCACCAAGTACCTTGGAGGTGGGGGCAAGGGAGCTGGGATACACGGGAGTAGCCTATGAAAAAGCTGACCACCAATTTTTAGGAAATGTGGAGGGATGTTGGGGCCTTAAAAACTTATAAATATAAAAATATATGATAGATTATTGAAATTTTGATATTTATAGTGTAACTGTCTTTATCATTGTATAATATATAATACTTACATCATGGAGGATATCATACTTGTAAGTTTGTAACTGTGATGTTAAAAAACTGGAGACCATGGCCTTTATGTCAAATAATAGAAGATAAGAAGGGAAGAAAAATACATTATATTCTTGCAAATTTTGACAATGGTTTCCTTTCTCATAACTAAAGGTGGCAATAATTTAAGAGAATCTACTTCTCAGCAAAACAATTTCATGTTTAGATCTAATAAAAAATTACTCATAAGAAATTTGTGTGTGAGAATGATTTAAATGTTCAACACTTCCTTCATGTTGTAGGATGGGTTGAGTAATGTCAATGTTAGACTCTTTTTTTGTTGTAATTGTGATGTTGTTGTTGGATTCATTTTCAAGTCCATTCTTTTTTGTGCATGTATCCAGTTTGGATTGATCCTTTGCCTTGCCCCACAATACAACATAAAATCAGGCAGCAGCAACAGCTTCAGTGTAAATGAAATGTGAAATGAATAATGAAACATTGAAATAAACTTTTAAGTTAAGTCAAAAACTTAGAAATACGGAAAAAAAAAATTCATTAAAAAAATTTGCAATTTTTTTACTGGGGAAATGACCCCTCACGTCCCCATTTTCCTAGGAAATGACCCCTCAGAAGTTTCCTCGCATACCTTTTTTTTGGGAGCTTGGGGAAACAACCCCCAGCCGTCCCCAAATCCCCGGAGCGCAAGGGAGATAGGAAACTCGACCCCCAGGTGGGGGAACGTGACCCTGTGGAATAGTGTTATAATCCCTAGGTGAACCAAAGGCCCCTGACACATAACCAAAGGCAAACATCCTAGAATTTGAACATGGTACTTTGTGTTCACATTTACCTTACATTTTCATAAGCTTGCCAAGCAAACTCCCTAGGGGATTAAATTTTATTATTATATTATTATTAATTGTTTTTATAAGACTTTATTTAATTATTATTATTTTTTTTGAAACAAAAAATGATATGAAATGAATTTCTTGCCATTCCATAGACAAATCCTTGCAAAAGGTAAGGAAATAGAAATCTAGTAAATTTTTTGCAAATAAGAATCTTTGTACAAGTCTGAAAGAGAGGCAAGAGGCAAGAACCAAACTTCTACAGAGGATCCATGTTGGTGAACGAAGTCCCTTATTTATAGATCAACATTCTTAATAAAACATTAAATGATGCAAAGATGGTGTGCTATATGTGTGATCAAAATATCCATGCCATCATTCAATGATTAAAAAAAGTAGACATGTTACTTACTTCCTAGGGATTTTTCACTTTACTAATAATCAATCAGCATAATATATAAACAACCATGAAAAGTTAGATCAGTGGCAGACGAAGTGGATAGAATTCTTAAAAAGTCACTCATTCATGTTGAAGCATAAGTATGGATTTCGCATAGGGTTGTTGATGCATTGAACAGAAGAATGAAATTGTTGACTACTATGACAATGTAAATGGTAGGGGTGAAGGAAATAAAGAATTTGTATGAAACTAATGCATATTTTTTCTAATGAATGGAAATTTGGCAGCAAGGAACTATGAAATGGTGACTGAACTCCATTCTTGGACTATTTATCCAAGAATGAGAAGAAATGGATTAAGAATTGTAGAATTTGTCAACTTGGTAAGAGAGGGAATCAAAATATTAAGATGTACACACCATTTCCAATGCCGGAAGCACCATGGGAATGTATTAGCATGGACTTCTTGTTGGGATTGCTAAGAACCCAATCAAGTAAAGATTCTATATTTGTAGTTGTTCAATGATTTTCAAAAATAACACATTTAATTCCTGGTAAGAAAATATATGTTGTGACATGCATTGTTGTTTTGTTCTTTAAAGAGATTGTTTGCTTACATGGTTTTCCAGGAAGCATAATCTCAAATAGAGATCGCAAGTTTATTGGTCATTTCAAGACCTGTGGAAGATACTTGACACAAAATTTTAGTTCAGTGCCTGCATATTGTCTGCATACTAATGAGAAAACTGAGATAGTTAATAGAAGCCCTGGAAATCTATGAAGACGTTTAATTGGAGAGAAATGGGAATAGAGGGATTTGGAATTGTCACATGCTAAATTTGTGTAGAAGAATTTTGGTGAACATGTCTACAAGGAATAGTACTTCCAATATTCTGATGGTAGGTCATCAAGAGGAGTCAATGTTTTTTATTGCTTGCTTAAAGAAAGCAAGATGAGTGTAAATACAGAGTCATTCACTGAGCATACGAAGGAAATGCATGAGAAGGTGTAGCAACAATGACAATAGTCCAATGTGAAGTGGCATGTGTGAAGATTCAAAAAGGGAATCTTGTTTTAGCATAGTTGAGGAAGGAAATATTTTCTGAAGGAAATATTTTCTGAAGAGCACCTATTACAAGTTGAAAAAGAAGATGATAGGTCCTTGCAATATCTTGAAAAATATTTTGGACAATTATTATGTTTTAGAGTTCCCTGAGGGTTTGGACATCTCACCAACTTCCAACACATTTGATTTTTGTGTTCACGAAGGTATTGCAAATGGGAATCAATATGTCAGAAATTGGAAAGAGTAGATTCCAAAGCATAAGAGGGATGAGATCACAAATATCTTGAAAGATAGGGTTGTGGGAAAAAGCTAGGGAACAAAGAATTATTTTGTTAATTGGGAAGGCAAGGGCTTGAAATATACCACTTGGATTTTGAAAGAAGATTTGGGATGAGTCACTCAGCGTTCACCTGTTTGATCTACACACTTGTGAGAGGGAGCTCACTTTTCTTCTTACTAGGGGAATCTAATGCAAAAGTTTCCATCGAGAAGGCAAGAATGAGAGAAAATAGGGAAGTGGAAAATAGAATAGAAGGAAGAGGAGATGAAAAAGTGGAGCAAGAGAAACAAAAGTACCAAGGTGAGTTAAATTGGTTTTGGTACTCCTTTTTGAACTTTTATAAGCCTAGCTGAGACTTACACCAACGAACACTCCCAATATTTATTTCCTATAGTATACGAAAGCCCATTGAAGCATATTATGTAAATTTATGAAATATGTGGTATAATATAAAAGTTTGTTATGCAATTTGGGGGTTCCTCCCTTTGTGCCGTCATTGATTTAAAACATTATGTGTCCTTAATTTTATTCATTGTGTGCTCTTGCATCAATAATGATGTGATTCTTAATGTGAATGAGCCTTCATGTGGTATGTGGGTGCAATCACAAGCCAATTTATCCTTGCAGGTAATAGTGCAGGCCTGAAAGATACAAATGAAGATGCACCACCGACAACTTCAAGAATGCATGATGAGTTGGAAACCACCTAGACAATCACTCTCCTAGTCAACAGTTGCACTGAAGTGGCCACTACAATAGAATAAAATTGTGTAGAGAGAGGCAAAAATGCATTCACTGTGTCTCACACTTTCCTACCAATGACAAATAGTTCTTAACTCTAGCTCTTGCTATCTCCGAGAATCCATCCCAAACCTAGTATTGATGGTTGAGACTAGATCACTGATAAGCCTCTTGTGATAAATTGTTGGGGCATTGCCCCAGATGATCATTACAAGTCACTGCCAGTTGCATGCATTATTGTTGTGTATTATATGCATCAAATTGCAATCTTTGAGGCTACTTATAGTTTGCTACTATGTCTATGTTGTTGGCATTTGTATGCTCTTGAGTGATTACCTTGAGTCGAGGCATTTTTTATTGATAATTGCACTTGCAACCCACCTTTTGATTCTTAGAGTCCAAATAAGCTTTATATATATATATATATATATATATATATATATATATATATATATATTCTTAGAGACCAAATAAGCTTTAATGGTTAACAAAACCTAGCATTGTTGAAATAAACCTTCATAAGTGATGCACACAATGTTTTTATTTATAGTCAAGGAAGCTTTGATGCCAAACAAAACCTAGTATTGTTGAAATAAGCCTTCATATTGTTTTGCAAGCTTTCACTCACTAAGAGAATGTCAGATCAATCCCATGTTTTCATGGTTATTTGGCTTAGCAATCAACTCTAATTGATGTGTGGGGACAAGAATAATGATGATGGAAACTTTAGTAGAATGGGAAGAAAACTCGGGCTGTTACAGGCAGTGACTTAGAAACCATTCTCAAGGCACTAATTTTGAAATAAATGAAGGACAAAATGGAAAGAATAGAAGAAAAGGCATTGGAAACCTGACACAGAAATGATCACCTCACACAGTGACTAATCATCCATGACAAACTTGGTAAAGAAGAAATAAGGATATAAAAAATTTGGGATGCAAAAAAGTAGTTTTTTAACTAGAATCTCAAGCTAAAAAATAAAAGTTATCTGCACAACGGCATCAAGACTGCAATTTATCACAGAGACATCAAACCCACTAACATTCTACTAGATGAGGAAACTAATGCCCATATAGCAAAATTTAATGGGATATCTAATATTTTCATAATAACTATGTTCCTCCCCTGGGTGATTGACAAAACCGCTAGGCAATTCCATTGCTTTAGAATAATGAAAATACCTTTTCCTTTCTTTGGCATCTAGATTTCCTCCAAAGGTGACTGGAATTGATTCTGAATTGGTTTTTCCATGACCATTATTGAATTTTAGAGTAGATTTATCGATTAACACCTCCTGCTGAATCTTCTCAACAACATCCAAGGTTTCCACTAACAGAGAAACTTAGTTTGGGATTCTTATTTTTGCATAAAATGCACTGCTTAAATCTATAATTATCTTAAATATTAGGGTATCTAAATACCTAGAAACTGTGAATACAGGTTGCAAGATTGATTCGCTAGGGGTTGTAACTTTCCTTTGCAGATATTTTTCTACTCCACATTCTAAGGGATAATCAAATACTTGCCATGGAATCTCAATCTCCAGCTTAATTTCAACAGCATGTTTAGAGCTTTGCGGCCTCTGGAAAGCTGTGATAATTCCGAGGAAAATGTTCGGCGAACATTCCACGTGATTTAAGGATGAATTAGACTTTTACTCTAGTAGAGGAATGAAATATTTGCAGTAGAAATTATTTGAGAAGAGCAATTTGATAAGGCATGTGATCAGAATTACAGTGTTTGCAGTTCATCTTGCAGCAGGGTGTAGCCACTATTGAGAGTGTTACTGATTTTGTGACAAAATCAGGGATATAAAAGGTGGAATTGAAGGTTGAAGAGCTCAAGCAACTGGTGATGTGGAAGAAGTGATAAGCACCAGAACTAGAGACTTTTTTGTTATTCCCATAAACAACAAGCTTTACTATAGAGGTTCCCAAGCTCGAATTCAGGAGTCATCAGCATTTACGAACATTCCTTGTTGAGTTTTCCGCATCTTGCGAGAGGGCACAATGATGGTCTGATTTCTTATTTCCATGGAATGGAAGCTACATCATACAGGAATAATTTATTAAACCCTTACCTTCTCTTAGGCCTCTCAACAGATGGAGGAGGAGGGGGTGCCTTCTTCTTCTTGAAACTGAATAATCGATTCGTCATCTTTGCTCAAGCCGAACTCTTCAATGCACTCTGTATCGATGAGAGAGTAATAAGGCTCCCCTCCTCTAGCTCTGGTCTACTATTTTGGTAATTGAATGTTGTACGTGTTTTGTTTGCCCGCCAATTCTCCATGAAAATACCCTCTTAAAATTTAAATGGAGCGGGAAAATTATTTTCGGATGAGTAAAAGAATTTTAATGGAAAGGGTCGAAAAATTTTAATATATATATATATATATTTCCAATATAATTTATATTTTATTTTTTTTAAAGTTATTCAAATATTGTAAATATTTTAATGTTTTTCAAAAGAAAGGTGGAAACTATGTTGAGTTTGCAAATTATTTTTTATTTATTTATGTTATTTTATTTTTTTCATTATATATGATTCATCTAGATTCATCTTAACTTCGGATCTATCAAGTGTTTAGAGAGATCAAATCTAAAAAGGTTTGCACCTTAAGAGATTTGATTTCTCTCTCTCGGCCCTTGGTAGATCTAGAGTTAAGACAGATCTAGATTAGTTTAATTATTAATTTTATGTTTTTAATTTTTATTTTATTTTAATGGACTCAACATGTTAAAGAGGAACTTACAACATCTTTACCATAGGAGAAGAATTCAACACTAGAGAAACCCTAGAGGCCCATAGAAAAATTGCAGGCAGAGAAAGGTTTGTGGAGTTTCAGGCTAGAGTAGGGCATAGTTTTGACAAAGAGTGAACAAGATTTTGATAATGTCAGGCTCTCATATCCTTGTCAAAATTTAAAATAATATTAAATGGTAACCATGATTTTTTTATCACATGAAATATATTTTGTACAGAGATGGTCGTCATGATAAACCCTTTAAAGACATGCAA
The DNA here is from genome assembly GCA_034641835.2 of Pinus albicaulis. Classification (NCBI taxonomy): domain Eukaryota; kingdom Viridiplantae; phylum Streptophyta; class Pinopsida; order Pinales; family Pinaceae; genus Pinus; species Pinus albicaulis. The sequence continues at coordinate 664,226,050 of CM076577.1, read as the reverse complement.
CTACTCATAAAATATGATTTTTATATGAGATGGCGATTCCTTACTATTGGACCCACATGGAGGAGGAGGATTTTGTGGATTACGAACTAGAGGAGGGGGGTTTTCAAAAAATTTGGTCTAGTCCCAAGGATTTTATACATTCACATTTCAAATTCAACTTAGAAGGTCACCATACCGTGGTTTCTAGGCCTACCAGATCTTTAGAAGAAAATGTTAAGAATTCAATAGGAAACTATCTAGCGATTCGAAGGCCCTAACCCCTGCTTCGGCCATGCACTATTCGGGGCCTTTAGTTTTGGCTACCCAGCGCCTGAGGATGTTTTTCATGAGCTAAATAACTCTTCTTGGGGTCTTTGGCTCTAATTTTAGTTTCCCTATTGTCCCAAATATTGGCACAAGACATACAATGTGCTACTCCTTCCTTAGGGTTTTCATAATTTTTTGAACACAGTGGGGGTTCTTCACTCTCAGAAACCTCTCCGTATTGTTTTCTATTATATCCTTCATCTCAAGTTCCATCAACCTCTCCCTCCTTTGGTGAACTAGTGAAGGAGAGTCTTGCCTCGGCGACAGAAGAAGGTCAAACTAACATCATGAATGGTCTTGGGGTTTTCATGGAGAAAAACTCTTGTGAATAAGGAGTTATGATTCAAAAGGAGTCTGAGAAAGCAAGGAAGAGGAAAATCCATTATAGTGTCAAGAAGAAGAACATATTCCTCCTTTCTCTAGTTTTTGGAGTCAACATTACCATTCAAAAGACTGAGGAAATTTCCAAAAAATCCTTGGTGGGGAAAGTAAGGGGTTCAAAATTCAGGTCCTCAACCCTAAAAGTGTGGCCTGACAAGGAAATATTTCTTATTGTCAAATTTCCTCCAAATTTGTCGCTATTAGCCTGAGGCTGGAGTCATTTGTGCTTCAAATATGTAGCAAACACCTGGAAGGTACAAAAAATGGTTTAGAAAATTGATTCATCTCCTATCCTTTTCAATTTCTAGATGCCCCTCTTTAATGAAAAGTAGGAGAGACTAGATATGGAACCAATCTAGGTTCATCTTCCAAGTCTCCCTCCTAACTATTGGGATGCCCTAATTTTCAAAGATATAGGTAACTCATTGGGATATTATCTAGCACATGAATCTACATATTTAGAGATGGGGATTAAGACATACACCCATATTTTGGTTAATGTGGACCTCAGAGAAGGGCTTATAGAAGGCATGGATATCAAGATTGTGGTGGAGTATATTCAGATATTGGATTATGAAGGAATACCTTTTAGGGGTAGGTGGGGCCATAGGTATGGGCACATTGCTAAAAAATATGAGATTCCCTTTTCTACATAGGACTATCCATCTAGAGGAAATGACATATTGGGTTATAAAAGTATTCTGGATTGGATTTTTTGGGCATTGAGGAAAAACTATATGGTGCAAATCTTCTCTACAAAACATCCTCCAAGTCGTTGGTGAAAATTGTCAGGAGATGGTGTTTATATTACCAGTTATCTAGAATCCGTACTAAAGGGGTGGAGTTTCATTTCCTTGGATGCTAATGGAAGGTTGGTGGATTTAGCAGTTGGATGGAAAGCCATAAATACTTGGATATCCAATTCTTTGGGTTTGGATTTTTTTTTTTCCATTGAGGATAGAGAGGGAGAAGTGGAGGGAGATATAGAGAGGGAGGTAGGGAGAAGGAAAGAAAGGGAGCGAGCGAGAGGGAGAGAAAGGGAGAGCTAGAGACTAAGAATTATGCACACAATTTGTTTGTATTTTTTAGAACGAAGATTTGAGATTTTATTTTGTTGAGGAGAAGGGGAGAGGAAACCCTAATTTTGGGGAGGAAATGGTTATGGCAGAAATGAATCTTTTGAATGAAACATTTCTTTTTCATGTTATAAAATTCCACCTGTGTAAGAAAACTAAAAATGACGTTCAAACCAAGTTGTAAAAATCTAGAATATTTATTAAATGTAAAATCATTTTATCGTTGAGAACTATGTAGGTTAGGAATGAAACTCCAACACCTTCCATTAACTAATTTTTAGTACACACTTAGAGGCATTTTTTATACTCAATTTAATATCAATTTTATGCTTAAATGCCAGGACTACCACAAAAATTCCCTCATTCCATGCTTTACTAGATGCCTCTTATATATTCATACCTTATTTATTATGTAGGAACCTCTAGGAAATATGAATCCAACACATCACTCAACCCCTAGAAAAATACATTTTATGCTTCCTTGAAATTGACCTTAACAAAATCAATGGATTCCTTTAGTGAAAGAATAAATTGGCACCAAAGTTCTATGGATTATATAAAATTCATAATAACATTATCTGAGATGCTTTCACCTTGAATCTGTTAGAGAGAAGTCTAATTCATGATGCATTTCAAGTTTCATGTTTAAAGAAGAAAATGGGTGGCCATTGTCCAGTCTAGACTGAGTTATCTGCACTTCATGAAAATGGATAGCCTGTTCAAAATGCAGACTTGAAAAAAATATTTACAGTCCAAACCAAGTGAAATAGTACCTCAATTAGTGGAAGGACTTACTCACTGAAAACAGTTTTTTGGAAATTGAATCATTTGTAAATAAACATCTCTCTTTTCCCATGGTTTGAGTTTAGCTTTCTTGAAAGTTGAGATGCACTATCAAAGATAGAGTTGGGGGAAGGTGTGGAATGGATTTTAATGTTCTTTATAAGTTGATTTTCAAATTTAGGTGCAAGAAAAGGATATCTCGATGTCATGGAGATCTCGATGCTAACATAGTGAAGGGATGAATTGATGCAGGAATTCTATAGCCTAAAGGTCTTGGTTGTCTCATTTTAAATCTACTAAAGGAATATTTTTGGTTTAGTTTTCCCCAAAGAGTGGTGTTTTTCCCTGACATGTGCCTACATCTTGCACCTTCTCCTATTTTTTCATTGGAATTACTCTTGATGATAAGAAAAGATAAATTGAAAGAAAAAATAATAATAACAAAAAATCACAAGATAATGTCATGACAAGAGAAACTGTTTAATTGTCGTCTTTTTAATTTCTCTAACACATAACAACCTCCATCTCAAGGTGGATTCAATGTCATATAATCCATATCAACTACTCATATAATCCACACTCTTTAGTATATCAAAGAGCTATAATTTCATGCTTATTTTCCACTAAGACCCTACAAACCCTATATTCTCCTTGCAAACCTTAGCCTTTATAACAAAATCAACAATGCTCCTACATAATTTACAACTTCATGAATTTGAGAGTTCCACCAATTCAGTGACACTCTGAACAGATTTTTAGAAAAAAAATGCCTAGCTCAAAAGACTCCATGTGTGGCATTGATCACCATGGTGTTACTCTCTAGTAAATATTTTTTGGTGGACTCATCAATATAATTTATTTTGATCCCTCTCCACAGATTTCTCTCAAGACATTGATTATGTTGGGCTATATCTTACACAATCTTTCCAATGGCCCTGTGGTTCCATGACACACCTACATCATGTCATCGATAAAGGACACAAATTAAATGGTTTATTCCCTCTCATAGTACATTAACACTCTCACCCAGTCACTCATCACACCATAAACCAACATGCCTTCCCTCACTATGCAAGTTGGACTATATTTTGGGAAGATTATGAGTTGGAAGGTAATCATGACGAGGGTGTAATTTTCTCAAGACGAGTCTCTCATAAGTGTAAGCACTTTAATGATAAAGAAAATCACAATATTGATCACTCACTTCTTACCATTCCCACACCATCAAAAAAACCCTAAAAATTCCATTCTTAAAATCTCTTGTGTAGTTTCCTAATGTCATTCAAGTATAATCTCACAATTACTTATGTCAGTAATGGTGCGATCATTTTTTATTCTCTTAAAGGAACTCTTTCTAGAAATACGCCCCATAAAACATAAATCATCGATTCAAAATGAATGGAAATGAATGAATAAGACGGTGTGTCGAGGAGTGTCGCCAGGTGTCAGGTGTGCCAAGGGGGGAGTGACAAGGCATGCTAGGGAATGCTAGGGCATGTTAAGAAGTTTCATGGTGTGCTAGCATGTGGGATATAGTGCCAAGTCATGTCAATGCATGCCAATACATGCCACATGTTAAAGCATGAAAATATGTTCCAAGTGTTAGGGTATGCGAACACGTGTCAAGGAGTGCTAGACGACAAAAGGTAACACCAAGTTTAAATGAAAATACATGAACACATATGAGGGTTAATAATTTAGGACCTTATCATTTCAAGAGAGGCATGCTAGGCATACCAACACTAGTGCCAATACATGGCAAGGGCCAAGTGCTAGTGTGTCTTAAGTGCCAAATCATCCTTTATTACTTCTCTCTTAATTGTGATAATTGATCTCAAATAAATTTTATCTTAAATCATGCCAAGGCATTCCAAGGCATCCAAACACATGCCAATAATTGTGAAGTGCCACCAAGTTCCAAGAGCCAATATGTGCCATGCAGTTATAGGCATGCTATGGAGTTCCAGGTTTTCTAAGGAGGAAGTGACAAGATATGCTAGATAGTTCCAAGGCATGTTAGAGTGTTAGGGAAGCATACCAAGATGTTCCAAATTCCAATGTGTGTTGAGTGTTAGCGAGTTCTAGGGAAAGACAAGGGATCACTATTTCAAAATGCATATAAATGAATGAATAAGAGTGTGTGACGGGGAGTGCCAGCGAGTTCTAGGTGTGTTAAGGAGGGAGTGACATTGTATGTTAGGAAGTGCTAATTCATGCTAGTGTGCCAAAGTGACATGCGCCCAAGATGTACGTGTGCCAACACATGCTAGGAAGTGTTAGGGAGTCCTAGGGACACACAAGGGAGAACTAGGTGAAAACAATGCATGCAAATGAACGATTAAGATATTTTGATAGGAAGTGTCAATGAATTCTAGGTATGCTAAGGAGGGAGTGACAAGGTATGTTAAGCAGTGCTAAGGCATGCTAGAGGCCAGGGAAACATGCCAAGATGTGTCAGGTGCTAGGGTGTGCCAATGCATTCCAGGGAGTGTTATGGAGTGCCAAGGAATAACAAGGGAGCACTACTTTCAAATGCATGGATATGAGTGAATAAGAGTGTGTGACAGGTATTGTTAATGAGTTATAGTTTTGCTAAGGGGGGAGTGACTTGTGCATAATCTGGTAGGCCTAACGATCTAAGAAAAGCATGAGATGCCAATTTGACTTGTGCATCCCAATAGTACGTTGAAGCATAATAGCCAAGACTTTATTAACTTCTTCAAATTGGGCATCGCCTAAGGGTAGTACAGAGTTGATATATTGCGATGCAAGCCCAACTGAGATGTCAACTCATCCATGATATAATGGTGAAAATGAGAGCCATGGTCGGTGACAATGGCTTGAGGGAATCTGAATCGAGCGATAACATGATTGGAGAGAAATTGAGTCATAGTTTTACCGTCAGCAGCACATGTAGGCATCGCCTCGGCCCATTTGGTGAAATAATCAATAATGACGATAATATAAGCATGCCCCCAGGCCGAGTGAGGGTTAAATGTCATGAATTCAATGCCCCATTTAGCGAATGGGTTAACGATAACAACTGGGTGTAGGGGTACATGCAGGGCATGCATCTTCCGTTGGTAAATTTGGCAAGCATGGAATTTACGGATGGCAAGAATGAAATCCTTGAAAATATAAGGCCAGAAAAAACCAACATGAAGGATTTGTTGAGCAGTAGCATATCCAGACATATGATCCCCACAGGCCCCAGAGTGGAATTCGTTGAGCTCTCTCTTAGGCTCTTTGAAATTTAGACAGAGACGAAGAATCGAGTCTACACTGATGCGGTATAAAGTATCCCCAATGATACGATATGGTTGAGAATGATGTCTAATATGTCAACGATCAAACTTGTCCAACTCCAATCAAAAATTTTGGGTTTAGAGATACATGATGATATCATATTACCATGGATCGACAGTGCTGATAAGAAAGAGAGTCTCTTCTGGGATATGTTCATTGAAATAAGACGGGGTAGAAGAAGAGGGAAGGGAGCATATCAATTCTGTGAAAACCAATGATTTTTTCGATTTGGAAACAATGAATTCCAAATCAAACTTTTGTAGAATGACAATCCATTTTGAAAATTTTCCCCCCAAAAACTAACGAGTCAAAATATAAGTCATAGGAATGCAGTCAGAGATCATGGTAGTCATGCGTAAAAGAATATAATGTCGAAAGTGCTCAAAAACATGCACCTCAGCTAAAACTAGTTTCTCAACATGGGCATATCGAGTCTCTGTATCCATAAGGTTATGAAAGAGGTAATAAATGGCATGTTTAGTACCATCGTCGTCATCGTGGACCAGCACCATACCAATGGTATCGGTGGAAGCTGCTAAGTATAAGAAATAGTCACGATGATAATTGGGGGGTGTAGTAAATGTAATATCCCAAAATGGAAATCAGCAGCTTTTACACCACTGAATCAATCTTTTTTTCATAACTATGAACAAATCTATTTCAAAGATGGACTGAGAGGGCTTTTACCAGTTATGTCACCTCTAAAGAGAGGATGAGAACCGGAGGCTTCATGGCCCTTCCTTAGACTCTGCATATAGCTATGCAAATATTTCTTCCTTCAGGAATATCTTGCTCACAAGAGATGAGCTACAGCAATACGCAAGCATGAGCTGGAAAATAGCAGTGAGTGCAGAAACTTTAGAAAATGCAATAAACCCTCATAACTTTCTCATTGATAATATGATAGCATAAATGTGTACAATATCTTGAGGAAATGATCACTCAAGCTGAAGCATAGACACAAATACAATGAACATGAAATACCCTACTACATATACATTATGCCCAACTATAACTGCACAGTTTATGGAGGACTGCTGAAAAACAATACTACAATGAAGATATGACAATAAGAAGCTCAAATAAGAAAGCGGGAGATGGATCTCAACCCCTGGAAACTATAATAAACAATCCCTAAATGGATTGGCTACAATACATACAAAATCGAAAATCTGCAGAAATGCCAAAGTTGCTGGAGTAGCTGCAACTCTAAAATAAGAACATGAAGGAGATGGTTGAATAATGCTGCATAAAGTGTATAAACCTCCTCCAATGGAAATCTAGAGTGAAAGGCTAATCCTTTCACCAAAGATTCACCCTCCAAAAATGCTAGTGCAACCCCTCACTGCAATTGCACTCAAGAACTACGTAGTCAAGGAGAGGAACTGCGTTGTATATGATGGGAAGAGATTGGCCTCCTCCCAAGATATGAGAAATGGAGCAGATACCTTCCCTATTGATCTCTCGGATGCATAAAATCTTCCTCCTCTGAAATCTGAGCTCCGAAATGATAATGTGGGAACCCCCACTGCAACCCCAGCAACACAATGGCTCTTTCTGCAAGAATCACTGCACTGAAAGGAATAGATTTGGCCTTGAGCCAAGATGTGGAGAAGATTAAGATCAAACCTTCAAGAGCTTCTCAAGAAGGGAGGGAATTCTTGAACAAGAAATCCCTTGTGTTGAACAGCATAGCTAGCACAGTGTGCAACTATGGAAAGCAATTTGAAATATCCAAGCTAGCTCAAAATGGTTTCTTTCCCCTCCTTTTATGCAAATGAAGGCTCCTTAGCCATGGAACCCACACATTAGGGTTTCCTCCTCCTCATGAAATTTCGTAGGCTTCCCAAGAAATCCACACCTCCATCAATTGCATAGTTTGACTTGGTCAACATGACCTAGCCCTCTTTGCAATTAACCCTTTTCACACATGGGGTGTGTAAAAAAGCTCCAATAATGCTCCTCTTTCATAATGTGAGGGATTTTATTGATGTTTTTCATAATAATGGGCCTCCTTACCCATTTATTTAGCTACAATATTATAAAATCAAAACTCTAATGTTCCATTTAGCCATGTGCTAAAATGGGAACATTACAGTCCTCCCCTCCCAAATGTTGCTTGTTCTCAAGCAACTGCAAGGATAGAACTGGAAGAACCTCCACTCAAGGCATGGAGTCTGAAATATGTTGAGTAATATCTTCCTCATGTAGATCCTCCATCCCCCAAGCAATGATCCATAAAAAGTGAGTTACCTCCCAACATGGCAACTCCTGACAATCATCTTCCACCTTTGGCTCCTACAATATAGGTGGGCTGAAAATCTAATCTTGGTAGACAAAGTAGCCTACCCCACATTTTCCTCCTCTCCACTTAGGATAAGTGTAGAGTATATGTTTATCCTGGGCTGTAAATAAGCTGCCTTCCAGTGGCAAGTTGAAGACTAGACCTCCAAATATCTCTTCTCTAGCATTATGAAACATGTTGTCCAAAATCATCTCATACGTGATGAGTTCGTAGTCATCACCATATGGCATCCAATTAATCATATGGCTCACCTAAAATGGAAACAAATGTGTTGTTGTAGTGGTCACATGTCCTCTCATGTTCCCATTAGAACATGCAATGCAAATAATGCGAGAGATTTCTCCCCCAAGGGACACATCCAACTAATGTGCCATTTCCCCAATCATGCCCTCTAAAAATATAAAGACATCAGCATTATAATGAACCATAATGAAAAACATGCTTGCTGTCATATGTAGCAAGGGAGAAATAAAATGGTCCCTCAACTGTAACCAATGCAGTTTGACCCTCAAATACATAAGAGTATGACAAAAGGTGTGGCCTCTCAACCACTTGCTTGTTGTCTGACTCTCCTCAAATGTATGGAGGAAGTGAATGATATATGGTGCAAGGTGAGTAGGTCCTCCAAAATACATTTCCTTCCCAACTCCTCCTAGGGAGTGGTCACCAATAGTGCTCATGGCCTCAAGTAGACCATGGGGTCCAAAAAGAAGAATTCCCCTCCTTGGAGCAACATCCTGTACATATATGGTTAAGGGATGAATATATAAATCATCATGAAAATAAACAATTCCCTTACCATAAGTTCGGCTCATGCAAATGGAGTGGCTCAAAAATGAGTCTCCCCTCATCCTCAAAGAGAAAGAGGTGGTTGTGCTGACTCCTCCATCTGCACATGATATATGCATCTCTTCATATGTTGATCCATCAATATCATGCAAGCAAGATGATCCTGGGAATACTCCACCAACAATCCGGAGCTCCCACATGGATCCATCCTCCATAGTGACAGCGATGATGATCCCTCATGAAGAGCATCTGTCATATGGTCATCTCCTCCTTTGAAATTTCTCATGTCAAAGATGCAAATTGGAAGGCTGCTAACCTTCCCCTGCTACTTCTGCCACAACGTAGAATCTGAAATGAAAGTGGGTGGAAATGATATTGAGGGGATGGCCCCCTCCTCCTTGAGTCTACCCAAGAATCTCTGCACTGTGAAGTTGTCTCCCAAGGTCTCCACTCCTCTGAAAACAATGAGGGGTGCCCCAACATGTGAAGTATCTCCCATCAGCTGGTGATCTAGTGGTCTCCCTGGCAGAATGTCTCCATGCAGTGAGACATCATCCTCAAGGAGTGACTCAATAGATGGATGAACAAGTCTGTCCATGATTTCACTGCGCAATCTAATCACCCTCTTAGGTGCTTCATTTTTCAACCATGAGTAGGGATGTGTACTCCTCATCTAAAGATGTTAGGCCTTCTCCATACTTCCTCCTTGTGTCTCGATGGTGATACTTCTCCTCAACAATGGAACATGTGTGCCTTGATCTCCATGCATGAGAACCTGGGGACTTCCTTGCAAGGATGCAAGAGTCCTTCTCCTTGGAGAAAAAACTCCTCCTTCCTCTACATGAGGCACTAGATAGTCTCTGGATAGCACTGCGTTGTTGCCCTCAGCTCCCTCAACATAAATGGGCAACCCTCCAAAAATGTTGTTGCAAATATGGAATCTCTCCCAAGGTGGAAACAGTTCTTGATCATCAAAAGCCAAGGAGTATCCCCTTTTCACCATGATAGTGCCATCTCGTACTCCTGCAACATTGTACATCATGTGAGAGCACATATGCCTTTTCTCTCTCCAATACCACCCAAGCAACAAAATCCTTTGTTGCCTCCTCCTTCTCTTAGAAAGAGATCATGCCAAGTGATGGAAAAACTCCTTCAAGAGTAACCAGCGCAGCCAAGCCTCTTGTTGCCCGGTATCATAAATTTGCAAGTGGCTCACTAGCCCCTTGCTCCTCCTCCACCACATCCACTCAGCCATGTGTGGATGTATCCTTCCTTCCTTCATCCTGGTACTCCTCCTTTGAGGACTACCCTCATCCCAAATCAAACCTCTGCATTTCATGGGATTTCTAAATACAGATTTCTTGAGGATCAATTTGACCCTATGAGGATCCAAATAGTTGGTAGGAAAAAACCTCCCATCATGATATGTGTGGCACAAGGAATTTCCATCACAGTCATGAGAGAAGCTATCCATCTGAAGATTTCCCCCATCTTGTATTTGTCCCTATGAGAAGGAAAAATCCTCCTCAAACTGTTGAAGAACCTTGCACTCCAAGAAGTGTGGGAGTGCACCTCCATTGAAATATCTCTGTGAGATCTCCCTTGCATCACTGCTCTTGTACATTTTAGTATTATTCTGCTACTCTAGGTCACCTGCATGCAATGATGTAGACCCATCCAAGGTGTTTGCTGAAATGACAAGAAATGGATCTCCAATCATACCATGGTGAAACTTGGAAGCTCCCTGAAAGGTTGCAAGTGTTGCTCCCCCATGAGTACTGGCCTCCCAAACTGCTGAAGTTGAAGGTTGCTCCTCCATGGTCTTAACAACGCTGGTACATGCCTCATCAAATGGTGGTGAGGGCTCCTCCCTCCTTTTTCCAAATCTACTAATCAATATTTGATAAAACTCAACAATATTTGAAACCCTTGTATGGCTCAGATGGCTGATCCACCAACTCCTTGCTTCACATTCAAGGTGTAGTGCTACAACTTCTACTACCCTTTTGTCTACTATAGGATGTAGCATGAAAAAGGCCTCTAGCTTCTTTTCCTAAGCCTCTGCTGCACATGTGAGTGATCCATCAAATGTGTTCAAATAGAAATCTATTGCCTCTCATCATCCCGTGGCTGTGGGGTCTTTCTTCTTCTTTCTGCTGAATAAACTGTGGAAAAGATAAAGTCTCTTGGGAGACTCTAGGGTTTTCTCGGTATTCAGCTAGGTACTCACTTATAATTTAGAATTCCAAGTGTCTTCCATGCTTATGCTCTGCTCCTTTGTGAGAATAGGAAGTTCATGGTCCTTCCTCTTCTCCTCCTTCATTTTTCTTGACCTCTTTGGAGAGGTCTATTCTGGATTTGAAAATAGATGAGAGTAAACTCATCTTCTTCATCCTTGGGCTCTCTGCTTTTGAAATTCGAACTTCACAGACTGTGCCAAGTTCGATGCTCTGATACCACTATAATATCCCGAAATGGAAATCAGCAGCTTTTAAACCCACTTAATCAATCCTTTTGTCGGAAATATAAACAAGGCTATTTCATAGATGGATTGAGAGGGCTTTTACCAGTTATGTCACCTCTAAAGAGAGGATGAGAACCAGAGGCTTCCTGGCCCTTCCTCAGATTCTTCGTATAGCTATGCAAATATTTCTTCCTTTAGGAAGATCTTGCTCACAAGAGATGAGCTATAGCAATAGACAAGCATGAGCTGGAAAATAGCAGTGAGTGAAGAAACTTCGAAAAATGAAATAAACCCTCATAGCTTTCTCATTGATAATATTATAGTAGAAATTCATACAAGCTCTTGAGGAAATGATCACTCGAGCTAAAGAATAGACACAAATACAATGAACATGAAATACCCTGCTACATATACATTATGCCCAACTATAACTGCGCAGTTTATGAAGGAGGACTGCTACAAAACAATAATACAATGAAAATATTACAATATGAAGCTCAAATAAGAAAGGGGGAGATGGATCTCAACCCCTGGAAACTATAATAAACAATCCCCAAAGGGATTGGCTACAATACATACAAAATGGCAAATCTGCAGAAATGCCAAAGTTGTTGGAGTAGCTGCAACTCTAAAATAAGAACATGAAGGAGATGGCTGAATAATGCTGCATAAAGTGTATAAACCTCCTCCAATGGAAATCTAGAGTGAAAGGTTGATCCTTTCACCAAATATTCACCCTCCAAAAATACCAGTGCAACCCCTCACTGCAATTGCACTCAAGAACTCCGCAGTAAAGGAGAGGAACTACACTATAGATGATGGGAAGAGATTGGCCTCCTCCCAAGATATGAGAAATGGAGCTGATACCTTCCCTATTGATCTCCCGGATGCATAAAATCTTCCTCCTTTGAAATCTGAGCTCTGGAATGATAATGTGGGAACCTCCACTGCAACCCCAGCAACACAATGGCTCTTGCTGCAAGAATCACTGCACTGAAAGGAATAGCTTACGAATTGAGCCAATATGTGGAGAATATGAAGATCAAACCTTCAAGAGCTTCTCAAGAAGGGAGGGAATTCTTGAACAAGAAATACCTTGTGCTGAATAGCATAGCTATCACAGTGTGCAACTGTGGAAAGAAATTCGAAATATCCAAGCTAGTTCAAAATGGTTGCTTTCCCCTCCTTTTATGAAAATGAATGATCCTTAGCCTGGACCCCACACATTAGGGTTTCCTCCTCCTCATGCAATTTCGTAGGCTTCCCAAGCAAGGCACACCTCCATCTATTGCGCAGTTTGACTTGGTCAACATGACCTAGCCCTCTTTGCAATTAACCCTTTTCACACATGGGGTGTGCAAACAAGCTCCAATAATGCTCCTCTTTCATAATGTGAGGGATTTTATTGATGTTTTTCATAATCATCGGCCTCCTTACCCATTTATTTAGCTACAATATTATAAAATCAAAACTCTAATGTTCCATTTAGCCATGTGCTAAAATTGGAACATTACAGCAAATGGGCATTAACAAGAACATTCTTTTAAGAATCGAAGGAGTGTTGAGCGACCTCATCCCACAAAAATGGGATCACTTGGTTAAGTACTCATGTAAAGCCATTAGAAACCTCCACATAGTTGGGAACAAAGCAACGAAGGAAATTAGATTTCCCTTGTAGACTCTGCAATTACGATAAAAAAGAGGGAGGGGGTAGATTAATGATAGCCTCAACTTTCAAGGGATCAAGATGAATACCTTCTTTAGATATGACAAACCCAAGGATTCTATCAGATTCAACGCAGAATTTTTTTTTTTTCCTGTTCAAACGAATTTTATAGTGTCAGCAACGGAGAAAAACCTCTCGAAGGTGCGCAGTATGGTCCCAGAATTTAGCGGAACGAGTGGGAATATTATCCAGGTAAGGTTGTACGATGTGCTTGATATCATGAAAAGCATACGTCGCACGCTGAAAGGTGGCACTGAAATTCTTTAGACTGAAAGGGAGATTTTTATAAGAAAATGTTCCCATGGACAGATAAAGGCAGTCTTGTATTGATCATCCGGCAAGATGTTAATCTGGTTGTAGCTAGAAAAACCATCCATAAAGGATAATATCTCACTCACAGTGCATTCATCAATGATCTGGTCAATAAATGGAGTGGGATAGTTATCCTTCGGGAAAACCTGATTGATATCTCGATAATCAACACAAACATGAATGGTACCCTGCTTATTATTGACAAGGATGATATTGGACACCCAAACTATTAGTGGAATAGGATAAATAAATCTTGCCTTAAGAAGTTTTTCAATCTCTCCCTTTATGGCGGTTTCCTTTCTAGGGTGCATAGGGCGAATTCGTTGAGGAGCAGGCTTCGTGTTAGGGTAAGTCGGTATTTCATGCACCACTATACTCGGATTGATGTCAGGGCCTTTCCTCGTAGGACCATGAAAAAACATATCAAAAGAGACTAGTATAGAGCTCAACCTCATCTGGAGATCAAGTCACCCCAATGTGAATTTTCTAAACAATTCTTGGCTTCACAGAAATGTCGACAGGCATTGTCTCATTAATGATTCCTATGTTCCCCTCAGAGAAGACCTCATGTGATGACATGGGTGTCAAGATCGGGTCATCCGAAACATGGGAAGCAGAATTTTCAAGACACATTATAATTACTCTAGGGCTTGGGAGAAACGAAGAACGAGGATGAGTATCATTCGAGGGAATTTCTTCGAGAGACATGATTTCCACAATACTTTCATCAGAGGGAAATGTCTCATTCAAAGGATTTGATGAGTTTGACGGACCAAGCTAGGGAGAGTGGGAGTATGCGTCAAAATTTATTCTAGAAGTATCATGTTCATAATCATTAGCCGAAGCTGAGATGATTTCACAATAATTGACTTTTACGGGGCTTAACGACATGACATTACCAAACGAATCAATTTTATCAGGGGAAGGTATGATCAAAGGATCAGGTGATGTAGACATCATTTTGACTTGAGAAAAATTTGGCAAAGGAAGAGAAAATGGACCCATAAGGGTAGAATCTTTGAAAATCTTTACCCCCACACTTTCATAAGGTGTGGTGGTATGCTCCACATATGGGACATTACTTTCTGAAGAGGTGGAATCAAAAAATGACAATTGATCAATAGTGATAATCTTTCCTTTATGCAAGAAAAAAAGAACACAAAAGAGAGAGGACGACGCACACAACATGGTGTGAATCCAACTGCGACCAAGTAGAAGTTTATAATTGAGTTTTACATCAACGAATTCTACTTCCAGTTTGACCATTTCTCCTTCCAGCGTTGTAGGAAAATTGGGAAGGATACCAAAAGGACGAGAGTCCCTCCCATCAAAAGCTTCCAAAGTATTTGGAGACTGGTTAAAAGTTGGATAACCAATGGCTTTCCAACACGAGAAACACATGATGCAAGTGGACACACCTTCATCCACGACTGCCCAATGGAAATTCTTTCCATTAATACCAACTTGGATAATCAATGAAAGTTGATGAAGGAGACGCAGAACAAAATTTTCCATATCAAAAGTAATTAGGCTCGAATTGGATGGATCAACTCCTCCAATAGCGGATAACAATGCTTTTCATTGTGA
This sequence comes from Pinus albicaulis, assembly GCA_034641835.2. Classification (NCBI taxonomy): domain Eukaryota; kingdom Viridiplantae; phylum Streptophyta; class Pinopsida; order Pinales; family Pinaceae; genus Pinus; species Pinus albicaulis. The sequence goes on along the minus strand of CM076577.1, from coordinate 664,211,015 downwards.
CGGGAAGCTTTGTAGGACCTCTAGCATGGACATAGCGGAAGGCACCTGAGCCAGATCCTAAACAATATTATAGTGTTGAGCGGCGCAGGCGTTCGGACTATATGAGGACTTGCAGAGCACGCCTTTAGAAGGTGGTCGTACAATGGCATCAGAACTAGGCCTTTCAATATGAATAGGGCCAGAAGCGAGCGGGGAAGAAGGAGTAGGAGCATCAGTGATTTCATTCCTCACCGACTAACACGATTCTGAATAATATTTAGATCTGGTAACTATAGATATGGGTGCAACACCATTCATTGTGAATACTTGAGAACCAAAAGAGGTGGAAGGTTGGGGATGTTCTGCCATTTGAGTCTTTTGTGATGGAAATGGCTCTTTAAGAACAACCAGAGTCCCTTGAGTGACTTTCAGTAATCGACTCACCTCGGCCCGTCATGGATAGTCCTTGGTGTAATGCTCGTCATCACATATCATGTAAGGATACTTCGGTTTACGTTTAGCTCCATCATAAGTGTGTGGTTTTGGGGGAATCCTGATTTGGGGCATTAGGTTTAGATTTACCTTTTCCCTTCTTTTTTCCTTTATAGGATTTTTCGATCGCAAAATACTGAATGACGTTGACCTCTGAATTTTTTCTAGGATTCGGAGGATTCTGAGGAACAGAATCCGAGAAAGAAGACGATTTTTTCTTAGAAGCAAAGGAGGACTTCCGAGAAGTATGGGAAATAGAACCAATGACGTCGTCAACCAGTGGTGTCATCGGAGATTTTGAGGTCACAGAATGAGAGCTCAGGTGTAGAGCGTTGGGTAAAATATCATATAACATGTTGTATTGGGAGTAAACCAAATTGAGATATTAGGCATGAGCTATGGCTTGCTCTTTTGTGACAGCTACCCCCATAGAAATATCCTTAGCGATATGGTTGACGAATTATTTGGTAAACCATTGTGTCAATAGTTGATCATGAATATCAAACTTTATCAAATGATGACACCTTCTCTATTCATGAATATGATGGGAGATATACGTTGCAGTATCTTGCTTTAAGGATGTAAGGAGGTGGGTTCCTATTTCGTAACGAATGGGCAATTGAAAATGTGTAAGAAAATCCATGGCTAAGGAATTGGAATCTTGAAAAGTTTCGCACGGAAGTTCTATGTACCACTTTGCAGTGGCACGAGTCAATGTCCTTTGAGAAAGACGTAGAAGAATGGAATTTTTGACCCAGAAATTGGAGGAGCACCAAATATGGTATGTCATAACATGCGCCTGGGGGTATTCTCGAGACTTGCCTTCAAACTTGGGGCAATCGCTCAGAATTTTGGTTGGAACCATGAGCCAATATAGATTGTGAAGAATTGGATCATTTTTCAACCTTCACACATTAGGAAGTTCCAACATCGTGATAAATGGAAATTTTGGATTGAAAGGCATGGTGTTCAGTCTTTGATACACGCCCATTTGCGGATTCCAACAAGGTTGGAAGAAATTCTTTCCCCAAGGGTTCTATCCCAAAATATTTTTTCCATAAGGAATGTAACCTTGTGGATTCAGAACATAACCCAGTTGCTGACCCAAAAATGGATTTTGACCCACAGCAAACCACTGAGGTCCAGCCTTACCATAGTTCGCAGCAAATGGATTTTGCTGCTGAAATTTTTGGAATGGATTTCCCTACGGTTGACCCTGTGAACCCAAAAGGTTACCTTGGGAACCCAAGGGTTCACCTTGTGAGCCCATGGGTTGACCTTGTGAGCCCAAGGGTTGACCTTGGGGTTGTTGGAAGGTACCATGAGGTTTCTCAGGTTGGTTAGGTTGCCCCTAAGGACCATGTTGGTCTGGCTGGACAAAGATCTGACTTTGTTAGAAGGAGGGTTATCCTTGCTAGACAAAAGGCTTCCCCTGATGAAATTGAGGTTGGCCTAGTTGACCATAAGTTTATCCCTGCTGAAAATAGGAGAACTAACCTTGTTGGGGGGAAGGTTAATTATGTTGTACATAAGGCATAGCCTGTTGCACATAAGGTTGACCTTGTGGCCCATAAGGTCGATTGGGACCATAGATACGACCCTGCTAAAAAGTATAACCTCCTAACTGAATGCTAGAATTCCCTTGAAATCCTTGCATATTTATAGGTCTGGTATGCAACTATTGGGAACCATATGAGATGTAATGTTGTTGGTTAAGAATACAAAAATTGTTGGTATTGATCATATGTTAACCTTGTTGGACGAGATGATCCAACAGACATAGCAATGCTACCAACAACTTGAGAGGAACCTAGAATGTGAGCTTGAGTTCCACTCACAGATGGTCCAGCAGAGGGTTGGGAACATTCGACAGGGTATGACCTCCACCAGAAATCAAATTTGATGGAATCAATGTAGGAACACTCACAGGAGTCGCTGAAACACCCACGCAAACAATTGGATTTGTGGGAGTAGGTGTGATTATAGTTCAAGCAGGCATGGAAACAACTATGTTGGAAACACTCGAACTAGGGGTAGATACTCTGGTATTCTGCCAAATAGTATTGTAATACAAAGGCATATCACTCGACATACTCAAGATCATGTGTCCCAGCGAGGTGTAATCATGCAAAATATATGGCAGGGTGGAAGGCTGAGAGGTCTCCATGTAGGGAAAACCCTCAGGAGGGAATTGAGATCCCTCAAACAAAGTCTCATATACACCATTGGTGGTGCCTGAAACCTCCAGGGGGGGTGAAACCTCTAGTTCAGAATCCATCGGAAATAACTAATGGGCAATGGTCCAAGATGGATGCGGAAAATTCATAAACGGTACACCAGGTGTATCATATAGACTATATGGATGTTGAGGGGAGATTTCAATGGGATCGAATAATGGATTCAGAGGGTAGGAAATGTATCCTACTGGCACATCAGGAGGAGATCGAGAAGTAAGAGGTTGGATACTCAGAACGAGGGAAAACTCATCAGTCTAAGTCCTAGTTGAAGGCAAAGAGTTAGAAGAAACAACTGATAATGTCACTTTGGAAGAAAACAATGTAGAGGAAACTAAACTTGGTGGTTCAGCCACGATGATCTTATCTAAAAAATAATAAGAGGAAGAATATGATTAATTAAAGGCTTTAAACAATCTCTTTATAAGGATTTACTCATGATGTGGCCCAAAAATGTTCTAACAGGTAAGCCATGGATCATTGGCAATTAATTTTAGAAAAAATGAAATAAATCAAAAAGGGTAAGCTAGGCAAAATGATTACTAGGTAGTCGTGAACTGCAATATACAACTTGGTGATAAAATGAAAGATAAATGAACAATGAATTGACATACGGCAGCCAATCTTCCTGAATGTTGTGTTTAGTGTATCATGTCTACAAGGTTGCCAACTTAGTTACCTATGGCAGGTTTGCAGTCTAATGGTGTCTCCTAAAATATATGCGATGGTACGTGGGAGTCCAAATCCATAGTAGTGTTGTCTGATGCATAATATTTCAATGAGAGTGTCCCAAAATATATTTTCAAACATCAATATAATTCCATACGTAGGACAAGATATCACCCCCTAGCTATAACGCGGACTGTTAGCAACAACTCCTACGCTTAACGACGTTGGAACACATCTCTAGCCTATACCTCTAAATGTGATTTTTTAGGTTCCAAATTCTCATTAGGTTAATTGAATAAATTTTAAGGTTGATCTTGAATTATGTCCCGTTTTTAAAGTCCTACCGATGTCACCTGAACCGCTAAAATTCCTCTAAATGAGAGAAACAATCATTCATTTCGATGAGAACTAAGTTAATGAAGGAGAAGGAACCTCGTGCAATCAACGTAGAAAACAAAACAAATGCATAGAATAACATTCACTTTTCTCTTCAAGTGCACGGTGATCTTAAAGAGAAACAAAAATTTTACAACTTTTTCCTTTCACTAAACGCACTTACAAGTGACTCGAAATGAAACTTTCATTTTCTAAAGTGAAATGAAAAAAAAAAAAAATTGTATTTTTCTTATAAGCACAATGCAAAATGTAGAACGAAAATCAATCCACATTGCTTTGAGTAGTAATGAAATCTCTAAAAAAATCATGCAAGAGGCAAATATTCGAAAACCAAAGAGAGACCCAAGACGATTTCGCCAAAACAAGACACTCTCCATTTACACATTGATCAAACAATCAAAGAAAAAAAACTCCAGTCGAAAAAAGCAAGAAATTGTGATATATGTTTGATAGAAAAAAGAAACTCAAATGCACTCAAGGTTGACACTTGAAAATTCTACTTGCGAGAACCGACCAAAAGTCAAACTCAATCAAACAAAAAGTCGGAATGGTATGACAAGACTTGATTCAAAAATAAGTCTGAAAATAAACAAAGAAAGCATCTTCTCGGATGAACCAAAGACACCTAGAAACCCTAGGATGACAAGGATGACCTAGATTTTTAGAAAAGACAACCAAAGATGAAAAAATAAAATCAAAATTGTCATTGAACAGAGAAGAACAAGAGCTATTCAAACAACAAAGAACACTCAAAAGTATGAGACCCACTAGCTGACTAAATGAAGGAAACCCTAAAAAATGACACACACAAATCGGTGCGGATGTTAAGATGCAACCCGCGTTGGAAGAGTAAAAGCGCAATTGTGCAAACGCATTTAGCGCCGATCGACATGATTCTCAGAGCAATACTAGCACCAATCGAGGAGAAGACTAAAAAATAAAAGGGTTTTCCTAAATGACACTAGGCTTATCACTTCAACAGAGAGACAAATGTCTGTAAGAAATTACAGAAGCTACAGAGACAAGGAGATGGACACTCAACAAAAAATCGATGACAAAAAAAATAAATAAAAAATAGGAGACTTAAACGCTAGCAGTACCGAGCGGAGTCACCAATTTTTTATGCAGGAAAATCCTCTATGTCGATAGAGACGGTCCCTCTAGCCCTAGGATGGGTCTAGTAACAACAAGGAAAAATTAGAAGCCTATTTCCTAGATTGAAAATGTATGCAGATCGTAGATACATCACCTACCTTGATCTGATGATATTCCTCGTTTCAATCCTTTGATCCTTCACGTTCCGTGGTCACATCCTCGCCGTCGTCGGTGCTTGGTTACCTACACAAGGGGTCAAACAACAACAGACGTGAAATCATAACACATATCATACATATACAATCTACCTAGTTAATCAACGAGAATTAAGAATCCAATCATACCTTAAAGACGAGAATGGAAAGCACGAATCAATTGTATTATATTAAAATAGAGAGGGGGAGTTACAACCTGCACCTTGATGTCGTATCTCTCCTTCGATGGGTCTGGATCAAGGCATGTATCCAAAGCACTTGTTCCAACTTGATGTGAAAGGTAAAAATATCTCAACTCTCGATCAATACCTATAGCAACAAATGTCTCTCTGTTATTCTTCTATCTCTATTCTAACTAGCATAGCTATGGGATAATGTCCATTTTATAGCAATGGAATAGGGAACATGGATCCACTTAAGGTTGGGAAATGGGTTATTGCTTTGGGTGGTTCCATTTTTGTGGGAACAAAGAACCCAAAGGGATAATCTCAGCTCTATCCTCAGGAACAAACAACCATCTCTCCGCCACGAAGCTTCTAGATCCTGAAGCTTCACTTCCATTTTTTAAAAAAATTCCATAGGAAGATCGACACAGGTATGATCCTCAATCTAGCATTGATCGACGCTACCGTAGACCAAAAATGAGCCATCGGTGCGAGTAAGACACGCCAAGGGTGTGAAGCTCCAGATAACCATGTTTTCAAGGAGCTACTTCAGGAATGGTCAACAGAGAGTTTACTCATTATGCTGGAAGGGATATGATGGCATATTTTCATGATGGAAAATAGACACAAGGGTCACTGTTAGGGGTCTCCAGGATCAAGAACGGGGAGTACAGGGACAGTGAAAAATTATTATGTAACAAGAGCACTAGGTCAAAATTCATGGAAGTTAATGAATATGAGGAATATGTGCCAGGGACTAGTGTTAACAAGTGCTAGTTGGCATGCCAAGGAGGGAGTGAAAAGGTATGCTAAGCATTGGTAAGGCATGCTAGGGAATATCAAGCCATGTCAAGAAGTCATAAGATGTGCTTGGGAGTTCCAATGTGTGCTAATTATATGTGCCAAATAGTGCCAATATATGCCAATACATGCTAGTTGCTAAGGATGTGCAGGGTTCCAGGGTATGTCAATGTGTCAAGAAGTGTCAAGGCAACAAAAGCAAGAACCAATAAGAGGGTTAATAATTCGAGACTTTATCTTTTTCAAAATGGGCATGCTAGGCACGCTAATAATAGGTCCCAATACATGCCAAGTGGAATTGTGTGCCAAGTGATAATGTATGTCAATGCATTCAACCAATGTGTTCCATGGCATGCTAGGGGATACATGCATGCCAACACATGCTAGGAGAGTTCTATGGTGTGTTAGTGCATGCCACCATGTGCTTGGGCGTTAGTGTCATGACAAGATGTTCTAGGTACAAAGATGTTCCAAGACATTCGAGGTGCTATGAAATGTTAGTGTGTGCCAAAGCATTTATTTAAGGTGTGCCCAGATTGTTGAGGAGTGTTAGGTATTTATCATTAATATAATTGACAGAGCTTGATTATGTATTAAATAATATATTTCCTACACACATTAGTGGAACTTTATCTAAAGATAATTTGCTAGATAATAAACTTAATAGATATGAATCAAGTGTTGAATCATAGGAAAACTCTATTCGACTAGTCATTACTTGAGGGAAATGATACACACTAATTACCTCTTAAAAAACTAACTAACTCTGACCACTATGGCCTTGGACATATTATAAAAAATACTCCACAATAATGGCCTTAAATCATTATCTTTTGACAAAAAATATATTAACAGGCACATAGCGTCATCAAAAACTCATTGGAATGATCAATGATGATGAACATTTTTTGATCGTCACCAAAAGTAACAAAAAGAGCATTGGTGAGGGTCATTAAAAGTTCGTCACTAGAAGTGTCACCAAAGAGAGAATTAGTGATGGGCCTTTAATGAACCTCACTAAAAGTGTCATTGAAAATGGCTTTGGTGACGAACCTTAAAGGACCATCACTATATACACTTACAACGACACTTTTTTAAGGACCGTCACCATATGTGATATTGGTGACAAACCTTAAACGTCCATCACAAGCATGACCCTCACCATTTTCCTTTTTTCTTGTAGTGCACTTTTCAAAAGACACCATTTAGATGTATGTCTGAAAATAATTTTTCTGGCATTAAATGTTTTTACTGTGGGAAAAATGGCCATCAAGATAAGTTATGTTTTAAGAGGCAGACAGATGAGGCTAGGAATAAGCAAAGAAAGCACACCGGATATTTTTCCAATGAAGGTCATAGTCATAATCTTCGACTATTTGTAGCTGATTTTTCTCTTTTAGCTTTTGAGGAGGATGAGCACGACATATGGTATTTTGATTCTGGTGCATCCTCACATATGAAAGGTAAGAAAAATTGGTTTGAATTTTTTGAAGAAACTTCTTGTGGATCTAAAATTTATCTAGGAGAGGACAGAGGTTATGAGATCAAAGTGTATGGTGATATTCTGGTGATGTTACCTAGTGGTGACATCAGACATATTAAGAATGTGATTTATGTTCCCAAGATTAAGAAGAACTTAATCTTTGTATAAATGATAACATTCCAGGACCTACTAGTTGAATTCTTCAAAACATATTGTGTCATAAAGGACAACAATATGGAATCGGTTTCATTAGGAGTGCGTGTGGGGGGCTTGTACAGAGTGAATGTCAAGATCATGCCACACCAAGCTCTGGTTTCAATAGGATTGACAACAGAAAATATTTGGCACCAGAGATTCGGTCACCTTAACTTACAATACCTCATGCTACTTCAAATAAAAGGTAGGGACAATGGATTCCCTACTTTTCATAGTGTTCAGTTAGATTGTGATGGATGTGCATTAGGGAAAATTCATAGAGAATAATTTCCTTTGCATGTTGATAGGAAGGAAAGAGATATCCTAGAACTGGTGCATACAGACATATGCTGACCTATGAAGAATAGGTCGCTAGGTGGTGCATATTATTTTCTATTGTTTACTGATGATTGCACTAGATTATATTTGATATATTTTTGAAGTAAAAAAAGTCAGACTTTTCAATGTTTTAAATAATTTAAGACTATGGTGGAGAAAGAAACAAGTAAATTCATAAAAATTCTCCGTTCCGATAAAGGGGGAGAATACAGGTTGGGTGATTTCATGAAATTTTGCAAATATCATCAGATATTTCAATAGTTCACAGTGCCTCACACTCTACAGCAAAATGGAGTTGCAAAACGTAAGAACAGAACCCTAGTGGAGTGTGCCCAAAGTATGCTTCAAGGTAAGGGTATATCATATGGTTTTTGGGTTAAATCTATCAACATTATTGTTTATTTAAACAATAGGATTCCCACTGAATGTATTACCTTTAAAACTCCTTTTGAAGAACTTTATGGATATAAACTAGCAGTGAGTCATTTAGGAGTTTTTGGGTCAAAATCCTTTTCCCATATACCCAAGGAGTATAGAAAGAAGTTAGATCCTAAGGCCATAAAATTAATCTGTGTAGGGTATTTCACTAAGTTTAAAGCCTACAAGTTGTTTAATCTCGTGACTCATAAAATATTTGCAGGTAGAGATGTCATATTTCATGAGCAGGTTGAGGAAGGAAAGGAAGAAAATCATAGAGAATGGCACACACCATTATTTATGGAAGAAATTAGTGAGGATAATCAATATAAAGAGGAAGAAACGAGTGATGTAGTCAACAAGGCAAGCCCGCACAATTCTAAAGTAGACAGATTTGAGGTGAGTCCTCTACCGAGAAGATCAGGTAGGCAGACTCAATTACCAGCTAGATTTAAATACTATGCTTTAATGTCAATCATGTTAAATGTTATAGAGCCCACAAAATATAAATAAGCAAGTCAATCTCATGAATGGAGGGCTGCAAAGAATGAATAATTTGAATCAATTATTAGAAGCCATACTTGGGAACTATTTGAACTTCCTGAAGGAAAAAAACCCATAAGTTGTAAGTGGCTTTACAAACGTAAAGTTAATGCAGATGGGAATATAGATAAGTTTAAAGCTAGACTCGTAGCAAAGGGCTATTCACAGCAAGAGGGAATAGACTTTGAAGAAACATTTTCTCCTGCAGCTAAACTTAATACCATTAGAATGTTAATTTATTTAGCTACCAAATATCAGTGGAAGTTACTCTAGTTAGATGTCAAGTCTGCATTTCTGAATGGTGATTTAAAGGTAGAGATTTATTTAGTCTGTCCTGAAGGGTTTGTTAAAGAAGGGCAGGAACATCTAGTGTGTAGGTTGAAAAAGGCACTATATGGTTTAAAATAAGCACCCAGGTCTTGGTACGGGAAGATTGATTAATTCTTCTTACAGCATGGTTTTCATAGGAGCATGAATGATCCAAATATGTATACCATGTATAATAAACAGAGAAATATTGTTTTGATTTATTTGTATGTGGATGACATGATTATCACAGGTAATGCAAATGTTTTGATCAAAGAAATAAAATTGTAGATTCACAAGTTTTTCAAATGAAAGATCTTAGAAGTATACATTATTGCATGGGTCTAGAAGTATGGAGAGACTCTGGATAGACTTTTCTTACTCAAGGGAAGTATGTCAGAGCTCTACTCAAAAGGTTCAGGATGGAGTAGTGTAAGACAACATCAACACCTTTGTAGCATAATCTCAAGTTGTGCAGTGGCAATGGATCTAAGGAGGTGGATGCCACTTTGTATAGAAAACTAGTTGGTAGTCTAATATATATAACTACAACTAGACCAGACTTATTATACTCTGTTAGTGTGATGAGCTAGTTTATTTTTAAACCTCTTGAAGGTCATTGGGTGACAACAAAAATTATGTTGAGGTATCTTTGTGGTACTAGTGATTATGGTATTTTATACACTGAAACATATGATGTTATTTTAGCAGGTTTTTCAGACTCGGATTAGGCAGGTAACCTAGATGACTAAAGATCCATCATAGGTTATGCATTTAGTGTTGGATATGAGGTCATAGCATGGAGCAGCAAAAATAAAAGTACTACGGTTTTATCTTCAGTTGAAGCCGAGTACCAAGCATTGTGTGTAGCTACATGTGAATTTATCTAGTTGAGAATGCTTTTCCATGATGCAAGAGAAAATAATAAAGAAGAAAATATCATCAAATGTGACAAACAAAGTTCCATTAAGCTAGCAAACAATCCAGTGTTTCACAAGAACACGAAACACATCGATACTTAGTTTCACTTTGTTTGATAAAAAGTCGAGTCAAAAGAAATATCTGTTGAATATTGTAAAACTTGTGACAATATGGCATACATTTTAACCAAGCCTCTTGGGAAAGTAAATTTTTAATTTTTTAAAGGGATGTTAGGAATTCAGGACAATCCTTTCTCTATTAAGGGGAAGAGTTGAAAATAATTAATATTATTTTGTATTAATGGAAAAATGCTTACATTTTTATATCGTATCTCCTTAAGTTAGGATTATTTCCCAGGTTACTTCCTATTCCTTTGTATGTATTTATTGTTGTATCATTTGATCATGTAACGTAGAGTGTACTCTCCATTTGTGTGCACTCTCGAGGTGTAGTACTCACCTGTGAGTTGCCTTTATGTTCAATTCAATTTTTTGTAACTCTTGTGAATAGTCTATACCTACAAGTGTAACTTCAAAAAATGCAAAGCTCAATGAATGTTTTTCCTCCACTGCTTGGATACTACCTCTCGCTCGAATTTTCTATGCAGCCCTTATAGCCAATTAATCTATCCGAAATCAATTCTCCTTTGTTTGATTTGACATAGCAATTTAACTTATTTAATTAATTGAAAACTAATTTATAAATGGTTCTTAATATCAACCATTTAGTCCAACACATTAACACCATAATTTTTTTTCATATTATTAAATTGTGAATGTTAATGTAATTTCTAGGTATAATATATTACATAATATTTCTTAACATTTTCAAAACTATTTTTGCTTGAAAATTCATCATTATTCATTTTATGAAATTGAACCTTCAAAAATATTTACAAACTCAATACCATAAAAGTAGAAGAAAAATATTTACAAAAGTTAAATTAACCTAGTTAAATTTAAATTTAACCAATTGAACTTTCAAAAATATTTGCAAACTAAATATCATAAAAGTATAAAAAAGTCATTTACAAAAGCTAATTTGATATACTTAAATTAACCTTAAAAAAATTCAAGAATCTTACCCACGTTCAACAAATTTATTTTATAATCATTATGTATTGAAATCCTTTAATAAATACGTTTAATAAATACGTTATATATTTAGTATATATTGGTTTTGAAATAATATTTTAATATATTGAAATTTTTAAGGGAAAAAAATTGTTATTAAGGATAGTAGGAATTGGGGTAAAATTTGAAAATTAAGAAGTATATAGATATGTTTGGTGTTTAGGTCATATTTTTAATAATTTTGCTTAAATTTAAATTGTGAATATGAAAATTTGGGAGATTAATGTTTTTGGCATTTTCTTGGATATAATTAGATATTTATATTAAACATCTTTGGATACAAAATTAAGTTATATTTTCAAATTTAACAAGCTCAAGACTAATCACGAGACTAATTTTGGGGTCAATGCTAAATTAAGATGAACTTTGGTTGCACTAAAAAAGGGGGTTTGTGCCCCTTTCTTTAAGGTTAATCAAGAGTCTCATAAATCAAAGCAGGGGAATGATTCATTATAGTTTAATATAATATTTACAAATTTTGATTTTTGTTAGGTTAATATTTACAAATGTACAAATAGAATATTGTAGATATTATAGCATTTAAAAAAAAAAAAAAAAATCAAATGTCAAAATTCTATAAAATGGTGATTGATACATATTACATTCCTACAATATATTGGTTTCAATTTTCTTATATAAATCATCTATTTTAATTTAATATATTTTAATATAATAACTATTATTAATTTTTAATTGAAAAAGAAAGTAAAAAAATTACTTCTACAACATAAAAAATACTATATTAAAATAAATACCATAAATAATTTAACATGAAAAAAATATCAATTATACTAAAGAAACATATTTTCACATATACATCTAGTCTATATATGAATTTTATAATTTCCTTGAATATATATTTATTTACACTATTCAATTTAAAAATATGTTTTACAATTAATTTCTTTAGACCATGCTGTTAAATCACCTTTAACTACTATATGTTCTCAATCTCTTAATGCTCTCCAACAAAATATTGTTTCTTATCGTAAAATAACAACCTTAAAAAGAACATACTATATTTGGCAAAGCCTTGAGTTTGTTAATTGATACCATAGTTATAGTTTGTTAATTGATAAAATAATTTGTATATATTTATTTACACTATTCAATTTAAAAATATGTTTTACAATTAATTTCTTTAGAACCATGCTGTTAAATCACCTTTAACTACTATATGTTCTCAATCTCTTAATGCTCTCCAACAAAATATGTGTTTCTTATCGTTATACAACCTTAAAAAGAACATACTATATTTGGCAGAGCCTTGAGTTTGTTAATTGATAAAATAATTATAGTTTGTTAATTGATAAAATAATTTGCATAACGTTTTTTTTCTAACGTTATTTATGTTTTACGATTAATTTCCTTAGAACCATGCCGTTAAATCACCTTTAACTACTATATGTTCTCAATCTCTTAATGCTCTCCAACAAAATATTTGCTTCTTGTCGTAAAATAACAACCTTAAAAAGAACATACTATATTTGGCAGAGCCTTGAGTTTGTTAATTGATAAAATAGTTATAATTTGTTAATTGATAAAATAATTTGCGTAACGCTTTTTTTTTTAAACACGTTAAAATGGCATTGTATCATATTCACATTATATCAACATTCTAAATTTTTTTATAAAATTTCAATATGTCAAAATTTTAAAAATATATAATATCCTGCAAAAATATAATAATTTTATTATTATATTTAATAATATTTTATTTTAAATTTATAATATTATAAATTATAGAGTTTTATATAAATTAAATATATAATATTATAAATTATAGAGTTTTATATAAGTTTTATAATTTTGATTTTGATATTTATATATAAATATATTTTTATAAATAAAAATTTTATAAAATTTAAATTTAATTAAAATATTTATATATTGAGAGATTTTAGCACTATATTAATATTATTTTTAAAATTTAATTATGTTAAAAAATATATATATCTTATAAAATATTTATCTTATTTTTTTATAGTAATATATTTTAAAAATAGAAAATTATTTTTACCATTCAAATATATATGAACAATTAGAAAGATAAAGGCGGTGATGAGATACGTTGGAGATGTAGCGCGCTGCTTCGATTTGACCCCTCACAATTTCTCTTTATTTCGGAAGTTCTTCCGAAAATTAGGGTTTTGTTTCTCGAGTTTTCTAAATAAAATAGAGTGCAAATCCAGGGTATTTTAGGTCTTGGACCCGTCCTCTCCTTTTTCTTTCAGTTTTACGTAGTGATTTTGTGCTAAACAGAATATTTGGCGAAAGAGAAAGAAAATAAAGTATTTGAGGTGGCAAGATAGAATCTGCTGCAAACCAGCGTTTATCTTTGACCCGCCATAACTGATAACCTTTTCCTTCATCTGTATATTCTTCTTTCTCTGGAACAGAACATGTTGGCATCCCACGATTAAACCTTTTACCTAATTCGTTGGGTTATTAAAAAGCGTTTTAATTACATAATTGACATTCAATCTTAAAATTTTGATTTTTTACCCACTCTGTTATTATAGTTTTCTCTTTTACTTACATTGGTCTCTTAAATCTATCAACATTTTTCTTTATGATTAGGAAGCCAGCTTGCATATCTACTCACAAATTAATTTAAATAAATAGATATTTATTTTATATAAATAAATAGAATATTTGAGAACGCTCGTCATTGACCCGTCTGAAGCTTTTCATTTGTTTGTAATTTTTTTTCTGCACGGAACATATTTATGTTTACCACATATTTGTAATCCTGTTTATGTTTACTAATTTTATATAACTTTGAATTTTTATATTTACTTTATGAGTAGGTATTGACGGAGTTTATCAATATTCATTTAGAATCATTTAGGAATTTTGTGGTTATTTTTTCTATTTTATTTTTTATTTTTTTATTTTCTAATTAGAAAAAGTTGCTTTGTATTATAATAAAAAATTTGAAATTGAAATTTTACTAAATATACATATTATCTTTTAAAATAAAATATTTTTTATTTCTTTTTTTTTTAACGTGATAAAATGAACAATGGTTGTCACAACCACGTACAACATTTACTACAGTTATTTTTTTTTTTTTACTATTATAAGCAGATACACATCTCTTTATGATAAATAAACAATTACAGAATATATTCCAAAATTTAGCAAATCATCTGCAACATATATATACAAGTATAGCCTTAATTTCACAGTATTAACCCTTATGAAAATATCGACTTAACTACACAGTACTACCACCATTAAGTACTGTACAAGGTGGCGCCTTGCATATACATAACAAATCCATATGGAAATTTCCACATTACTATTTAAGAACACATTCTATTTGTTCGTATACCATGTAACCAAGGTCATTGCACTTAATTAAAAATGGATTCATACTTCTGTACATGTCTTAGTTTTGTGAACGGTATACTGTGCGCATAATTAAAAGAGGATCTTACGGCAAGTTTGGTATTGATTCGTATTAAAAACAATATTAAACTCAGGCGTCTTCGCATCACTTATTAATGGTATGATAAACATAAACATTGAGTTAATCCATCGGATGACTTTACCTGCAAACGTATCTTCTATATACAAGTTCATACTCTAAAGGAAATTCATTGCCCTGCCACTCGGTACAACGACCGTCATTCCGATGCACAGATGTCGCCCTCCGGGCATCGATGATTCAATGAATCGGTGCGGATAACCTTGCCGTGTAAACTTGCCTTGGTTTTCGCAGATTTTTACGAGGGAAAGAAAACGCCGAAGGCAATTCCATCTGCCGACTTCATTTCTTCCAATTGTTCTCTGCTCCTGGCGCTCTGCTAGCTCTCGGCGCGCTCCAGTTTGCATGGTCCAGTAGGTGCGCGTCTTGCAGTCATCTCCTTGTTGTATCTCCAGTTGCAGAGCTATATGTATTCCTTACGATCTTGGAATGTCTTACAGAACTTCTGGGAATGGTTTTCGTTCTACAGGGTTTGTCCTTGACATCATCGCGCGAGCGAATGCTTCAACTCGCCTCTCGGCTCTGGAAAAACCTTGCTTGTTACCTTGCAGGTATGCCCGCCCTGCATTTCAGTTTAAGTTGCTAAAGTTCTCGGTTATAAAGAAATTGTTAAGTTCGGCTTCAGTTTCATTAATTCCTTGGTTTTCCTTCCTGTAGATGGAGAGTTTATTCGGTTCAATCTTCTATCCCAGGTAAGTTCCGAAATAACCCTTCTACGATATTATATTTCAGTCTTTAAGAGTTCTCTTCTAACAGTTTTTCGCTCGTCTTCTTGCAGGTGAGATGTCAGGTTTCACTTCTTTCAACCAGGCAAAGTCTTGCCCTTCCCCCTGGCGACTAACTTGCTTAATCGCGCAATAAACAGGTAGCCTGCCGCTCACAATTTGTATGGAATCATGGCGTGCACTCCGACTAAAGTTTTCATTTGGTCTTTCAGGCTTTAGCACTAGCAATATCTTTACAGAGAACTAGTTGTAACCCCAGTGTAGGATAAGAATGTGGGATAATGCATTTGTTACAAGAACAGTGTATGCGTAGCAAAGTATGTGTAATTTTCTTGCCTACGGGCAGTTACTTACTTCCTGTGATCGGTTGAATTAAACATTTCTATTCAAGTACAACCTACTTCTTGATTTGGGCTTTTGTTTTGAGAATTTATTCGCAGTAATAACCAATATGAGGTTTATATTGTTAACGCCTCTTCTCCCTGGGGTTTATCCTTCTGACACGGTTAAATCCTTGTTTCTTTCTCTTCAGTTAATTGTATGCGTTCAAGTTTTGCAACAGGGCGAATGTTATCTTGCTTCATCTTTCTTTTGTTGTGCTTGGAAGTAGTAACTCCTGTAGAATATTTCATTTTACTGCTACATGAAATGACAGCTATCCGAACCTTGTTATGTCTTGTTCTTGGCACCGGCCGCCATCTTGGGCTGCGTAAAGGTTTCAAAGAACGAACCGGCACGGGTAGGGTTTATCTCAAACCCTGTTCCGTAAGTTTGGTGCGGAGTTCTTGATTCTGTCTAAAGGGTTTGGATGTTCTCTGCTTTTTACTAAAAGTTTATTTAACTGAATTCTACTTTTGGTCTAGAATCTACAATATGCATGTTTAGTTAACTCCTCATCATTCCGGTGGCTAACTACTCCAGAAATGATTATTGTTCTTGGAAAAGTTTTTCACTTAGGTTCTAAGTATCAGGCTCCCTGTACATAAATCATTCAAGGTCGATTTTAAAACAGGAGCTTAATCCATTTTGCAAGATTCTAATGTCTGTCTTAGATATGTTCTGTTCATGTTGTATTTTTACAGTAACTGCTGCTACAAAAACTTCATAACCTGATATTCTATTTTGTCTCAGAATTCTTAAGTATGAACATATAATACCATTACATCGAAACTAATACAATCTATTTACTGTTGCGTATTGATATAAACCGTGCAGTTTCTTCTGTCATACATCAATTCCTATTTTAATAATGCATTCACCTAGCAGAGTTTACTGTCACACAACTTTCCCTGTAACATATAATGAAATATATATATATATATATAGCAGTCTAGCTGTCTCATTATATTTCCTAACACTTCAATTTAAATCTTTCTTGAGTACTTATCTGTAGGAAACTGTTGCTCTAAAACTGTGGTCCTCCCAACCATTCAAGGGAGACAATCACGTCCTCCGCTTGCCCCCTAGCTCCAGAACATCAGTTGGCACCACGGGAATAGTGGAAATTCTGTTGTGACCTCTGGACGGCCAATCCAGCCACAGACAGACAACCTGGATACAAGGTTGCAGAAGTTATTCTCAACTGTCCTTTTTCCACAGCTCTCGAGAATCCTTCACCTTACTCTTTCCAGTGAATAGAAAAACAGAACCCCTAACCCTCCCCTGGGATTTCTTTTTATCCCTGGAGGTTAGGTAACTGTCCTCTAACTGTTCCCAAGTAACCAACTTCTATTCTTAGACACTTTACCAGCAGTTAAAGAGATTCATTTCCTTTTACCAACTCAGTAACAAAATGGTGTTTCTTGTTTAGTTTCTTTTCAAAATAAAGGTACACATATAATAAAAATCAATAAATTGTCTTTTAACTAAATTCATGCTAATTAGGCTCTAAACGAGGCTGTCACATCTTCCTCCCCTGGAAGTAACACCGTCCTCGGTGTTTCAGCCCAGGTCCACAAAGAGCTCCGGGTATGCTTCCCGTACAAACTTTTCATCTTCCCAAGTGGCTTCGTCAGATCCAAAGTGCTTCCATTGCACTTTCACCTGAGTAATTATTATTTTTCGGAGTTCAATTTCCCTACGATCAAGTATGCGTAGCGGCTCTACCAGAAACTCTTCATCCGGTTCTACCTGAAAAGTAGCAACAGGATTATCAATTAGTAATTTCAAATTTGATTCAAACTTCCGCTAGGATTTTATTTCCTTTATTTCTTCCTACCTGAATGTTTTGCCATTGAATTACATGTTTTTCATCATGCACATATCGCTTTAACAAAGATACATGGAACACATTGTGAACTTTAATGTGACTAGGCAAAGCCAGTCTATAGGCTACTGGTCCCACCCTTTCCAGAATTTGGAAGGGTCCACAGTAGCAAGGAGCTAACTTGGCGCAAGAAGTCCACCTTAAGGTACTTTTTTTAGGCTTAATCCTGACATACACGTGATCACCTACTCCGAATTCACGATAAGACCTCTTCTTATCTGCAAAGACCTTTTGTCGGTCCTGCGCGGCCTTCAAATTTTGCCTTATTCTTTTTACTTCAGCTTCTAGCTCAGCCAACATTTGTGGTCCCAACATTAGTTTCGTCTCCGGACTGCTCCAATTAATTGGTGTATGACATTGTCGTCCATATAACCCTTCAAAGGGGCTCATTCTTAGTGACTCCTGATATCCATTATTATATGCAAACTCCACTAAGTGCAAATAATCTTCCCACTTAGTTGGCTACCGCATTACATACATGCGCAGCATATCCTCCAAGACTTGGTTTACCCGCTCTGTCTGCCCATCATTTTGAGGGTGATAGGAAGTACTGAAGTGTATCTGGGTACCCAAACTCGAGAACAGGGTTTTCCAAAATGCAGAGGTAAATTTAACATCCCGATCTGAAATCACAGTCTTAGGTATACCATGCAACCTAAAGATCTCCCTCATAAATATGTCTGCAATCTGCACGGTTTTGTAAGTGGATTGCACAGGTATGAAATGGGCAGACTTACTCAATCTGTCCACCACTACCATTATTGAATCATTCTGCTTCCTTGTTCGAGGTAAGCCTGTAATGAAGTCTAAAGATATCACTTCCCATTTCCATTCCGGTATGGGTATGGGCTGCAACAGTCCTGTTGGGTGCCGATGCTCCACTTTAACTTGTTGGCATTCTAAACACTTGCTTAAATATTCCGCAATGCTTTTGCGCATACCTGGCCAATAATATGTCTTTCTAATTGCCGTAAGCATATTTTGGTAACCGGGATGGCCAGCATAGTTGCTATGATGATGCTCGTCCAGGATTAACTCTTGGAGGCTTGCACGGTTAGGGACATAGATTCTCCCGCGAAATGTTAACATTTGTTCTTCGTTGCTGTCATACTCAGAAGGCTTGCCTTTCTCCTTATCATCTCTCATCTGCTGCCATAAAAACTGGTATTCTGGGTCCTTTCCCGCTTCCTCCTTTATTTGTTCTGACAGCTGGCTCACCGGTTGGCTGCAGTACATTGCATAAATCCCATGCAATTTCCTACTCAAGGCATCTGCAACTCTATTTTCTTTTCCCTTAACATGTTGTATGTCCATGTCAAATTCTCTCAAAAAGGCATTCCACCTTGCTTGCCTAGAGTTTAAATCTGCTTGTTTGAAATAGTTAGTTAAACTTCTATGGTCTGTTTTGAGCACGAACCTTTTTCCCAGTAGATAATGTCTCCACACTCGGAGAGCATGCACTACCGCTGTGAGTTCAAGATCATAGGCAGAGTACTTTTGTTCATGTTCTCTCAGCTTCCTGGACTCATAAGCTATTACCTTGCCTTCTTGTGTTAATACTGTGCCAACTCCCTCCTTGCTGGCATCAGTACACACCACATAGTCCTTGTTGGGATCAGCCACCTTCAAAACTGGTGCTGTGGTTAAAAGCTGTTTCAATTTCTCAAAGCTGTTCTGGCATTCTTTCGTCCATCTGAAAGGCTTGCCCTTCTTTTGTAAGGATGTAATAGGGTAGGCTATCTTAGAAAACCCTTCAATAAACTGCCTATAATATCCGGCCAGACCCATGAAGGATCTGATATCTGCCACATTCTGTGGTACCTTCCATTCCATGATGGTCTTAATCTTTTCAGGGTCCACCGCTATCCCTTCAGCTGTCACAACATGACCCAAATACTGAATTTCTGACTTGAAGAAATCGCACTTGCTGAATTTAGCATACAGCTGATGCTTCCTCAGTATTTCCAATACTACCCTCAGATGTTCCTTATGTTCCTCCTCATTCTTTGAGTAGATTAATATGTCATCCATGAAGACCAGTACAAAGTGATCTAAGAACTGATGAAAAATGTCGTTCATCAACCTCATAAAGGTTGCTGGTGCATTTGTCAATCCGAAAGGTAATACCACAAATTCGTAATGCCCATATCTGGTGTGAAATGTCGTTTTGAAAACATCTTCATCCTTGATTCGAATCTGATGGTATTCAGACCTCAAATCTATTTTAGAAAACACTTTGGCACCTCTCACCTGATCAAATAAGTCGTCAATTTTGGGTAGAGGGTATCTATTTTTAACTGTTAGCTTGTTGAGTTGTCGGTAGTCCATACACATCCGCAAAGTTCCGTCCTTCTTCTTAACAAAGAGGACTGGTGCGCCCCATGGTGACATGCTTGGGCGGATATAGCCTTTATCTAACAACTCCTGCAACTACATTTTCAACTCTGTTAATTCTGGTATACTCATTCTGTAAGGTGCTCTTGACACAGGAGAGGCCCCAGGTTGCAGTTCAATAGTGAAATCAATATCTCTTTTAGGTGGCAACCCTGGAATGTTTTCTAGAAATACATCCAGAAATTCCTGTACTACAGGAATGTCCTTTAATTCTGCAGTCTCTCCCTTAGAATCAGCATACCCTATTTGAATAGCGTATAGCTGACATCCTTTTCGAATACACTTGCTCATCTGAGACGCTGTTATGGGACGTAATTGCACAGGCTTCTTAATTCCTTTTATTTTCTTACGTGTACCATCTAGCGCTCTATAATAAATTGTCTTTTCCTTGCAGTCCACCAAAGTCCAATGTTTTTCTAGCCAATCCATTCCTAATAACACATCATACGATCCCAATGGCAGAACATTTAAGTCTACCTGCAACTGCTGTTCTACTACTTCCAGAATGCAATCAACAATCTTTGATGTCACCTTGCATTTTGCTCCGGTGGCTAATTGAACTAACCAGGAGTTTTTAAATTTCTGTTCTTTTAGCTTACACATCTCCACTAGTTTAGGACTTACATAACTTAAACTAGCTCCTGGATCTACTAAAATCGAGACAGGTTTAGATAGCATAGTACCTTCCAGTTCAATCATTGTGGGTTGGTAGTCAGCCTGTCGATCCTCCAAGGCCGCGTTTATACGTGGTATATCTCGCGCTAAGTCCCCCACTGTAGATGCCTCCTGTAAGTTGGCCACCGTTTCATTCTTTTTCCGCTATGGATAGTTCTTATAGTAGTGCGCTTCCCCACATCCCCAACATTGTAGGGGAGCTTTAGAATTATGCCCTTGCTCAGGTTTGCTTGATGCTTCCGTGAGTTTTTCCTCAGTTGGCCACTTGATCCTTTGATGATTCCTGTTAAACTGTTTGGTGCCAGAATTCCGTGCTACCCCTTTAAAGTGGCTGCTTTTGCTGCTTCTGAAAGTAGAGGCATTCTTTTGATTTTTCTTGGGCTGCCATCATTTTCCACTATCAGCTTTCATCTTATATTGTTGGTAACACATGCGTGCTTTCCTGACAGCTTCATCCATCGTTTGGGGATTAAAGAACTCTATTCTCTCCCTCATGGGAGCAGGCAAACTACTCAGAAATCTCTGTACCTTGGCTTTTTCCTCTCTGAGGTAAGGCACATAGCAGAGCAGAGAAGTAAATTTAGTGACGTATTCGTCCATGGTCATTTGGCCCAGCCAAAGATCATGGAATTCCTTGGCCTTGTCATCATAAAATCTTTCCGTTAAATATTTATCTTTGAAATACTGTTGGAATAATTCCCACGTGATGTCTTGTTCATTAATGCTGCGGACATTTTTCACCTCCTCCCACCACAGGGTGGCCTTCTCTCATAACTGGTATATAGCCAATCTGGCCTTCATATTGCTGCTGTATTCATAGACTTGGAAATATTTATTAATTTTAATCAACCATGCTTCAGCTGCTTCTTCTGCCTCGCCATCAAACATTGGTGGCTTAATCTTACGAAACTCTCCCTGCAGTTCAGTTTTCTGCCTCTTATGATCCTTCTGATGAGACAGATTTTCCGATTCTGCTTCATTATTATTATGGTTTTTGCTTCTGTGGGAGGAACTCTTATCCATTTTTCCAGTGGTGTTGTTCCTGTTTTGCTGGTCCTCTGCTTCTATTGATACTTTCCTTTCTGCACTGGGTTGTCGCATTTCCTGATTTTGTTTATCCGAAATACTCTTCAAGATCCTTTCTTGATCCTGCAACAACTTTTCATTCTCCTTTCAGACTCTTAACATCTCCTCATGTAACTGTTGTACTGTGTTTAACAGAAAGGCAGTTTGTTCTTGCTGTGCTTCCAGCAATTGACTTGTTTTCTGGTGTTGTTCCACCGTGAGTTGAACCCACATTTCTGGATTCATAACTGCTGGTCCTTGAAGTCCTTCAGGTGGTAATCGAGATGTTGTTTCTTCTGCCATATCTTATGTTTCTGCCCAGTGCACTAATACATACACAGTTTTGTTAGTAGACCCTTAGGTTACCAGTGTAGTAACCCGGGCTCTGATACCACTTGTCACAACCACGTACAACATTTACTACAGTTATGTTTTTTTTTTTTTACTATTATAAGCAGATACACATCTCTTTATACTAAGATAAATAAACAATTACAGAATATATTCCAAAATTTAGCAAATCATCTGCAACATATATATACAAGTATAGCCTTAATTTCACAGTATTAACCCTTATGAAAATATCGACTTAACTACATAGTACTACCACCATTAACTACTATACAAGGTGGCACCTTGCATATACATAACAAATCCATATGGACATTTCCACATTACTATTTAAGACCACATTCTATTTGTTCGTATACCATGTAACCAAGGTCATTGCACTTAATTAAAAATGGATTCATACTTCTATACATGTCTTATTTTTGTGAACCGTATACTGTGCGCATAATTAAAAGAGGATCTTACGACAAGTTTGGTATTGATTCGTATTAAAAACAATATTAAACTCAGGCGTCCTCGCATCACTTATTAATGGTATGATAAACATAAACATTGAGTTAATCCATCAGATGACTTTACCTGCAAACGTATCTTCTATATACAAGTTCATACTCTAAAGGAAATTCATTTCCCTGCCACTCGGTACAACGACCGTCATTCCGGTGCACAGATGTCGCCCTCCGGGCATCGATGATTCAATGAATCGGTGCGGATAACCTTGCCGCGTAAACTTACCTTGGTTTTCACAGATTTTTACGAGGGAAAGAAAACGCCGAAGGCAATTCCGTCTGCCGACTTCATTTCTTCCAACTGTTCTCTGCTCCTGGCGCTCTGCTAGCTCTCGGCGCGCTCCAGTTTGCATGGTCCAGTAGGTGCGCGTCCTGCAGTCATTACCTTGTTGTATCTCCAGTTGCAGAGCTATATGTATTCCTTGTGATCTTGGAATGTCTTACAGAACTTCTGGGAATGGTTTTCATTCTACAGGGTTTGTCCTTGACATCATCGCGCGAGAGAATGCTTCAACTCGCCTCTCGGCTCTGGAAAAACCTTGCTTGTTACCTTGCAGGTATGCCTGCCCTGCATTTCAGTTTAAGTTGCTAAAGTTTTCGGTTATAAAGAAATTGTTAAGTTCGGCTTCAGTTTCATTAATTCCTCGGTTTTCCTTCCTGTAGATGGAGATTTTATTTGGTTCAATCTTCTATCCCAGGTAAGTTCCGGAATAACCCTTCTACGATATTATATTTCAGTCTTTAAGTGTTCTCTTCTAACAGTTTTCCGCTCGTCTTCTTGCAGGTGAGATGTCATGTTTCACTTCTTTCAACTGGGCAAAGTCTTGCCCTTCCCCCTGGCGACTAACTTGCTTAATCGCGCAATAAACAAGTACCCTGCTGCTCACAATTTGTATGGAATCGTGGCGTGTACTTCGGCTAAAGTTTTCATTTGGTCTTTCAGGCTTTAGCACTAAGCAATATCTTTACAGAGAACTAGTTGTAACCCCAGTGTAGGATAAGAATGTGGGATAATGCATTTGTTACAAGAACAGTGTATGCGTAGAAAAGTATGTGTAATTTTCTTTCCTACAAGCACTTACTTACTTCCTGTGACCGGTTGAATTAAACATTTCTATTCAAGTACAACCTACTTCTTGATTTGGGCTTTTGTTTTGAGAATTTATTCGCAGTAATAACCAATATGAGGTTTATATTGTTAACGCCCCTTCTCCCTGGGGTTTATCCTTCTGACACGGTTAAATCCTTGTTTCTTTCTCTTCAGTTAATTGTATGCGTTCAAGTTTTGCAACAGGGCGAATGTTATCTTGCTTCGTCTTTCTTTTGTTGTGCTTGGAAGTAGTAACTCTTGTAGAATATTTCGTTTTACTGCTACATGAAATGACAGCTATCCGAACCTTGTTATGTCTTGTTCTTGGCACCGGCCGCCATCTTGGGCCGCATAAAGGTTTCAAAGAACGAACCGGCACGGGTAGGGTTTATCCCAAACCCTGTTTCGTAAGTTCGGTGTGGAGTTCTTGATTCTGTCTAAAGGGTTTGGATGTTCTCTGCTTTTTACTAAAATTTTATTTAACTGAATTCTACTTTTGGTCTAGAATCTACAATATGCATTTTTAGTTAACTCCTCATCATTCCGGTGGCTAACTACTCCAGAAATGATTATTGTTCTTGGAAAAGTTTTTCACTTAGGTTCTAAGTATCAGGCTCCCTGTACATAAATCATTCAAGGTCGATTTTAAAATAGGAGCTTAATCCATTTTGCAAGATTCTAATGTCTGTCTTAGATATGTTCTGTTCGTGTTGTATTTTTACAGTAACTGCTGCTACAAAAACTTCATAACCTGATATTCTATTCTGTCTCAGAATTCTTAAGTATGAACATATAATATCATTACATCGAAACTAATACAATCTATTTATTGTTGCGTATTGATATAAACCGTGCAGTTTCTTCTGTCATACATCAATTCCTATTTTAATAATGCATTCACCTAGCAGAGTTTACTGTCACACAACTTTCCCTGTAACATATAATGAAATATATATATATATATATATATATATATATATATATAGCCGTCTAGCTGTCTCATTATATTTCCTAACACTTCAATTTAAATCTTTCTTGAGTACTTATATGTAGGAAACTGTTGCTCTAAAACTGTGGTCCTCCCAACCATTCAAGGGAGGCAATCACGTCCTCCGCTTGCCCCCTAGCTCCAGAACTTCAGTTGGCACCACGGGAACAGTGGAAATTCTGTTGTGACCTCTGGACGGCCAATCCAGCCACAGACAGACAACCTGGATACAAGGTTGCAGAATTTATTCTCAACTGTCCTTTTTCCACAGCTCTCGAGAATCCTTCACCTTACTCTTTCCAGTGAATAGAAAAACAGAACCCCTAACCCTCCCCTGGGATTTCTTTTTATCCCTGGAGGTTAGGTAACTATCCTCTAACTGTTCCCAAGTAACCAACTTCTATTCTTAGATAGTTTACCAGCAGTTAAAGAGATTCATTTCCTTTTACCAACTCAGTAACAAAATGGTGTTTCTTGTTTAGTTTCTTTTCAAAATAAAAGTACACATATAATAAAAATCAATAAATTGTCTTTTAACTAAATTCATGCTAATTAGGCTCTAAACGAGGCTGTCACAATGGTATTCAATCCACTAATTTCAAATTTTATTCTAAGGCATGTGAAAATTCATTATTATGATGTTTTTTTATTTTAGAATAAAGCTTTAATGGTTTTGATTTTATTATTATGATGTTTATAAGATTGTCTAAATAAAATTTTAATGGTTTTGATTTAGGAGGATTTAATCTCTATCAAATATTTTAAAATAATTATAATATTAGTATTAAATTATCTTGAAAATAATAATAATAGTAATAATTTATAATTTAGTTGTTTTTTAATGTTTTTTTAATTTTGGTAATGCTAAATTTATGATGAAGTAGGTAAGTGTTTTCATGCCTATTATTATTTTATTATTTTATGTTTATCATATTTATAAGACACTTAATTTATATAGATATGCTAGTTTTAACAATGTTGATCTTCTAGATTATGGTTGACCACCTTACTATAAAATATTTTTTTTTAGCTGAAACTCTTTATTGCACCACAATTTTTCCTTAAATTTAAATGTGATAATATTTGTAGCATTGTACTTATTGCACAAAGTGATATATTTCTAAATTTAGGGGTGATTTATTTAAAATTTACATCTTGATGCCAACCCTTCTTATGTCCCAAATGGTTTTAGCTAGAGTGTTAGGTAATCTTAAGAAATCTCTTGTCTTCCATGCTGTTGATATTATTCTTCTATATTAGGTACCTAATAATATCCAACTATCAATGAGAGAAAGTGTCATTTCTATGAGGAATATATGATAGGGTGTATGTCATTTAATTTTAAAGTTATATTATTAAACACTTTCTCATTTTATATATCTATTTTTTATGATTCTTTAGAGATTTTATAAACTCAAACTTCACAGCCATATATAATAATAACTGTGATGAAATTTTCAAATAATTTCTTCCTATCCTTAGCCAAAACCAAAAGGTCTCTTTATTTATAATTCTTTTCAAGGCCTCAAAAAAAAATTCCACCCTTCATTTTTCATTTTTCCAATACTATACTTCTAATTAAATTTGTGACTAAGATTAAGTTTGGGATTTTCATACACAAAATTATTATAAGAAATATTTTTTGATATGATTATCATAATATTTATTTTGTTAGTGGCAATAGTCATACTCATACTAGAGCACAAATTATTGAGAATATTGAGAATTTTTTCCTGTTCATAGAAGTCATGTGACACCTTGCCATTAAAAAAATATAGTCATAGTAAAGAAGAAGATAATGACTATTACGACTAGATTCATGTGAATCTAGCCTACTTATTCTAAGCAACTCTCTAACTATATGTATATTCCAAAAAAAGTAGAGGATAATGGACAACCTTGCTTAAGTCCTATATACCAATTAATTTATTTATTCCAACTCTTAGTACTGCTAAACTTGTTAATAGAATTACCATACAATCTTAATGAAATAATTCATAACCTCAAAGAAACTTTTAGTTATTCTAATATGTTGTAAAAATTAGTTATGAGGATTGTGCCAAAAGCTTTTATATTCTCAATGAAACAAAAAAATATATTGGTTTTATTATTGTGAAATTTGTTTCAATCATATTACATATAACAAGGTAACTCAAATTCAAATAGAAAATTCTAAATTTAATGTGTGTTTTTAAAAAAATTTAAAATTTCTTACTATAGATTAATATTTTTTTTTGAAAATAATTAGATATAATTAACAAAAATAATAATAAGCATATAATAGTCCTATGGGGCAGTTCAATTCATAATCGGAGATATGTGAAATCTTTGTTCAAATATCAATTGGTAACCTGATATATGTGAAATAGTTTCTCAAATGCCTGGCTACGAGGAGGAGGATAGATCATAGCCCCGCAAAGGTTTACTAGCAGTTAAGTGTCACGATAGATAGTAGTTAAGTGTCAGGTGGGCACATAATTTAAAATAATAATTACTAGCAATTGCACCACATGTTGCAAAGGAAATGACGTAAGGTTGTGGTATACGAAAGAATAGCACAAAAGAAAGAAGAGGTAGTAGGAACTTTCTCGGCTCCAACTGATCCTCCAGAATAAAGGGTAGAGAATTATGTTTACTGGACCTCAAATCAAAATATCCATATTGGGTAATTGATGTGGAACAACTTCTTTTTTATTAATTGCATGTAAGATGTTTTTTTTCATAATGGATGAGACATTTTGGCCAAGGTACTCAAAACCTCTATATGACGAAATGTGCATGTTTATTTTTTTTCCGCATGAAGGATACGCTTGGTTTTTATGACCAAGTTGGGAAGACTTCACCCTTCGGCGAAATTATTTTCTTCTATCACATTTGCAATGTTGAATTCCTCTGATACTACTCCTAGAACTCTGACTCTGCTCTATAGCTAGAATTATTTAAAGGAATAAAAACTTATCACTATGACATGTTTTACTTCATAAAAAACTAATAAGAAGCTTCAGTATAGTAAATCCACCTTCACTTTTCATTTGAACATAGAGCATAGAGTTATCTTAATCATCAATTTTGTGGATAAGAGACATTTGGGCCCTTTTTAGCCCTTGGGGATGATTAATTAATCTTAGTTCAAATAATTTATATTAATAAATTAATTACAATAATATATTCATAATTCCTCTTTGAACGACCAATATTCCACTTCTTTGGAACTTTCACCTCAGTCAAAATAACAAACATCATGAAGACCCAAAATTAAGAAGAAAAAATCAGCTCATAATCGAGGAATCTAGCGACTTCTTTAAGGATCATAATTCAAGGCTTTAGTGCCTTTTAAAGATCATTTATTTTCCCATCAAATAAAAAGAAACAATCAAATTTTGTAGTGACAAGAATGGGAACAAAATTTAAATGTATAAATCCCTTACCTAGTGATAGTACATTTTTGTTTTGAAATGAAATTATTTTCCCAATATTTTAAATAATAGATTCCTCCCCAAGTGACCCTTTAGAGATACCTTTTTTTCAATTGATTGTAATAGGTAAATATCTTTTGTCTAGTATTTTTTCAGTCATTTAATTTAAGGGCAGAGGTAAAGAGACTGCTAGACAAAAAAGAGCAGAGTGACTAAATGTCAAATGAAAATAACATTGAGGAATCTCTTTCGATTTTCTCATGTGGGCCTTCTTCAATTGATGAGTTAGTAGGAACTTTCTCCTCCAGAATAAGCGGTGGTGAATTATGTTAACTGAACTACTACTCATGTAACTTTAACTCCTCCTTACAATTGGAATGTTTCTCTTCCCATAACTCTATCTCAGGTTATAATTCTAGCTTTCTCTTGTTTATGAATAAATTGTCTCTATATCACTATTGTCTGTCTCTTTTTTAGCGCTTGCTTGAATCAGTGAGATAACGTAGCTCATACGGATTCCAAAATCCTTGAGTAACCCATTTTCTGAAGAGTCCTCTTTTGTTTTTAATTCTTCTACTTAGTCCTCCATATCCTTTTCAACGTCATTTCCTTCTAAAGAATCATACATTCTTGATAAGTATCCATTGTCCTGCTTTTCTTCTTCCATATACTCCAGATCTAAATGAATGGAACATGAGATAATCTTCATGACATTTTCCAAATTCCAAGATTTTTCATTGCACTTCTCATGTGTATCAGGGAAAATGGATTCCATACATTCAAAGTTATGTCATTTTAGGGCTTTTTGTAAGGTTGGAAGCTTCTCTTCACCATGTCTGCTTTCTTTTGTATCCTTGACTTTGATACAAACAATTTTTACTGACCCCTTTAAAGGTAAATTTAGTGTTTTTTTTTTTTGTAAATTTCGTAGTACCTTTATATTTTCATATTTTTAAAGGGAAATTTGCTATACATATTGTAACATTTACGGTCACCTCAACTTGCCTGAAAGAAACTAGGTCTGTTAACCACTGTAGCGAGTTAAAAGCTGACCAAAACATAAATTGTCTTTTTCTTCTACTTACAGCCTTGATTACTTTCGTATGTCCATAATATTTGCAACTAAAATAGAAATTATTACTAATATACGCCGAAAACATAGAAAAAAAACTAAGAATTTAAGTAGAAATATCATCGGAAGAGTCCACTGGTGCTGGGTCTTTGGCAATGGCAGCCAGCAGCTATTCACGTCGTTGCATATTTTGAAGTTGTCGCTCTATCTTTTCAATTATATCATTTGTCTGAATTTGAACTTTAAACATCTCATGTATGTCTTGTTTCATTTGCTGAAGTTCAAAAAAAATAGAAGAATTAACGTCATTTTCTTCCCTTTGCGAGAAGGAAATTCATTTTCTAGTATGTCTTCACTGATTGCTGGAAGAGGGATACACGAACTCCGATGCTTCCTGGATCTGTTATGAAGTCCATTTTTGAAATATGTTCTTCCATGTCTTCATTATCACTATCATCTTGTCGTTCCCAACCATGAATTTTATTTCTGATTTGAACCAAGTTCCCAGATTCATACACCTGAGCTATATCCTGCAATACTTGCTCATTTGTCTTCCTTCCCCTATGACTTCGTCCTGCAGCTTGAGTACTTTTTCTAGGGAGATTAACTTAGCCATTTTTCCCTTTAGCCATGATGAACAAACAAAAAAGTATGCCCAAAAATCTGGAAAGAAACACTGTGTGTAGAAAGGAATCAGTAATATGCCCCAACAAAACTGTGTTGATCACCTTCAGAATCGACCAAATTTGCGTTTGTGCATAGGATTATAGAACAGTCAAATTTGTTAATTAACACAACCGTATTACACCTGTTTAAAATTTTATTTTTGCAGAGAGTAGATTTGTAGAAATGCCAACAACGATTCCACCATAGAGTTAAATGTAAATGCCCTTGACAAGAATGACTCAAAAACATAGTTAAACTTAAATGTCCTTGAAAAGAATGACTCAAAAATAGGATACCATTACCCCATCTATAAAGATCAATATACCCATTAAATCTCCCCGTTATATCTTCATACCCAACAGAAACGTGAAAGGATGGAATTTATCAACGGTATCCAGCTCCAATAAAGCATAAACATAACACTGATGCTAAACATAATTCAACAGACAGGGAAATGGATATTTTGAAATTCAAACCCCTAGGAAATTACTTCCGGCCCTATACTGAAAATGAAAGTAATTTGACAGATAGGGACGGACATGTTCCAAAATATCAACCCAGAAGAAGCCTTCAAAAATCAAGCTAATACCACAAGACTACATGTAGGAACTCCTATCAACCGTCTTTTGTGTAAACAAGAGATTAAAGGTCTGAGAAATCCTTGCTAGGTTTTCAATGAAGGCCATAGGAAAAAACAACAATGCATTGACAGAGTAGGTATTAAAAAAAGGAGGACTTCGAAAGTGTGGTTCAATGTTCAGAGAGACCAACTCCTCTTCTCGATACCACCCAGAGAAATAAATAAACACAAAATTAACCCATTGGAAATCCAGAAAAACTAGAGAATGAACAGATACACAGTGGTGACTACCATTCATGATTTGTAGAGGCAGAAAAGGAAATTCGAGTTGAAGGATGAAAGGCAAAAATGCCATGACATACAAATTTTTGTTCCACCAATGCCACCTGCTAGCCTTCTCCAACATTGTACTAAACTTCCGTCTCAATGAAATTATGAATAAACGCTACTATAGCTAACTATAGCTCTCCAAGAGAGAAGGCTCATAATAACCCTCTGCACGTTGTCATTTCACCTTCATTAAACCCCCTGAAAAATTCCACTCGAAATTGACAGCACCTTGCATGCGTATTAATTTACAAGAGTGGGAAGGACCGCCACCTAAACTTCGAAATGGAGGAATGTAGAGGTCATCCACCACGTGGAGCCTCATGCTTTTTCATTTCTTTCTGGCACCCCGATCGGGGAAAATTTAGTGTTATTTAAGAAAAGAGAATTATGAACATTCATCATTGTTTCTCAACATAAATCATGTCCTCTCAAATAATTTGGAAATTTAAAAAAGATCACATATTTAAAAAATAAAATCATTATTAATTTATTTTTTATATATATTAAGAAATAATACTCATGAATTATAAAACAATTGTAACATAAATAATATATAACAAAAAAAACCATGAATTTTTGGAATAATAAAATAGTTGTAAAAAATATAATATAGAACAAGAAAAACTATGTATATATGGATGTATGAAAATTTAGATACATTTTATTAAGTAAAATTTTAAAAGAATAATGGTTATAAACATTTAAAAATATTTTTATTAAATAATTTGTTTAGATTGAGAGTTAATATTGATTTAGGCCATCTTAGTTCCCCCCTATATAGAAACTACATTTCACATGAATACCATGGGTCAATACCATGGGCTGTATTTATAGTTTATCATTATTTTATTTTATCATTTTTATTTTTTATTGTATTTTGACCTAGTTAAAATGTTCATTACATTAAGTCAATCTTTTTATTTAATTTATTTTTATTTTTAATAACAACATTTTAACTTAAAAGTCACCAAAAACTAAATTCAATCTAACTTATTAAAAAGAAAAGAAATAACATTATAAAAATCATATATAAAAATATTTATTTGATCTAATGGCCTAAAACATTTCAATCGTCTAACATTTGATCCAATGACTCAAACATGGACACACTGGCAGCTAGGGAAGTTGTTTTCAAATAATTATGGGGTAGTAATAAATTTTTTTACAAATATATTTTGGTGTGGTAGAGGCACTCTCTTAGCCAAAAGATTAGGCCAACTCTCTTATCTCAATATGTAAACATTTTGACTCAGTCAAATAAAAATAAAATTTAAAAAAAAATATAACAAACTAATGCTTCTAAATATTGTTAATTCAGATCCAAGGGAGAAGCTCAATTGGTGATTAAAGTTCATCACTACATTGAACATTATGGTTGATACAAGGTAAGACAACTCCATCTACATACCAAATATAGAACAACGAAAAGGGGACATATAAAAGTCAGTATAGTTTAGGAACAACATCCCTATAAATTGGTGTGACTATAATTCCTATTTTTATTCTGTTAGTTTTATTAACACATTTCGAACAAACCAGTGTGGTTCATCATGAGATTAGATGAGAGATCAAATCAAGACATTAAGTTTAAATGGATGTAGAGATGACTAAACTAGTTTGAATTTTAAAATTTATTTATTTATCAATTTTTAAATATATATTATATTTAATAAATATATTAAATAATATTATTCTCTTATACTATATTATACGCACTAGTGCAATCAACTAAAATAATAATTGAAAAAAAAAATTATAATATTATATTTTTTTTAAATAGCATTATGTCATATTTTATTTTCAAATTATTATTACGTTAAGTATGTTGTATTTTTTTTCAATATTACTCAAAATATATATACATGTTAGATTTTTTTTAAAATATTTTTATACTACTTTGGCAAGTATGTTCTCTTTTTTTTTTTCTCAATGTTATTAGGTTTAGTATCTTATATGTTTTTCGTTTCTTAATATTGTATTTTATTTTTGAATTTATATTTTAATTATTTTTAAGAAAACAATAAAATAATATTTAATATTTTTAAATAGCAATATCAAATAAATAAATTAAATATTTTTTTTAAATAATAAAAATAAAATATAAATTTAGTTTAAAATGATTTTTTTTTTCTATATATATATATATATTACAATTTTTTAATTAATATTAAAAAATATCATAATAAAATTATTATTCATATACTTTTCACTCTATTCTAATTTTTAAAAATATTTTAATTAAATTTTATTAAAAAAAATTATCTTAAATTATTTTTATTTTATTATTTTATAACATAATATAATATTATATAATTTTTATTAACATTTAATATTATCAATATAAATATAATTATTATTATTATTATTATTATTATTATAACTAAATTAACAATTTAGTATAAATGGCTAGACTCCTTTCAATATGCACACTTTTCACACTTGTTAATTAATTTTAATGTTTTTCAATATGCATACTTTTCACACTTGTTAATTAATTTTAATGTTTTTGTTGATTAGCATGTCAATTATAAATGAGGAGAATGGTTGACATGCACTAGAGTGATATGAATTCAATGCAAGGGATTTTTTTTCAAATTCTCATAACAATAGTTGGAGAGGGTAGATATGGCATACCAATGCATGATACAGAGGTGTGCTCAAGTTACAGGATAAAAAGGGTGGCTTTCTATGGCACCTTCATGTCATGAGCTCTTTCCTACACTCGACATAGTAGATTGGTGTAAGGCATTTGCATATATTTTTGTAGATGATGCACATGATAATTATTTGTTGTTTTTTCCTTTTAAATGTTACTAATCTCCAACTATTTTTGTTGTTTTTTTTTTTTTTGGGTTACTCGTCCTCCCCGAATGCCAAACCCCCTACACCCTTGGTGACCAATTCTTCTAGCTCTTGTTACTCCATTCACTTCTTTCGAATGGTTTGTATATAATGGGGTTTCTTATATATCTTTGGAATCTTACTCCTTAAATTCATGCATTCATATTTTATGTGACTTTCTCTATCACTCACCCCATTGTAGAACAATTTCCATTTCCAATTAGATCTAGATAATATTTTTGGTATACAGGTAACATGTTGAGGAAAAACGAGCTTGAGAAAATTGTGGTGTGCCCTATTTTATATAGATGGAGAGATCTCGAGCTTGGAAAAAGGTCGAGACCTCAGTCAATTGCTTCAGGGACAACACACCATTATGAGTGTAAGAGCAGATAAAATTCAGTGAAAGGGGGGTTGTCTCTTCGACATCAAAATAACTAGAAAAATTATTGAGAGGGTACCAGGAATTGGTCATACTAGAGGGAGGTTCAACTAATATATGTTCACCATTGACATATATCAGCACCTTAATATGTTTTTGGGATGAGTTTTGGTGGACTGGAAAGCTTCCACAAATGAAATCTTGTTGATGCTTAATGACCTCCATCTCATAGTAAAGGGACTGGATCGTCCTATTTAACATATTGAAACACACCTTGGGTTCCTACCTAACCCTTGAAGCTCTCCAAATAGCAACAAAGATCCAATAGTAATAGAAGCATCACCAAAGCTCTAATAATAGTGGAAGAATCCCCAAAAATTAGATAATGGCATTAGTATACTCTTTTAATGCTTTTTCTTATTTTGGGTTTTTAGTTTTTAGAAAAATATATAATATTTTAGAAGATTATAGATTTTAGAGGAGTGATTTTGATGCTTTGTTATCTTTGAACATGCTTAATTGTTATACTCTAAAAAAATTCTAATTTTACAAATAATTTGATTTCCATTTAAAAAAAAAAAAACATAACATATATATTTAATTTAATTTAAATAAATAAAAAATACTTAAAAATAAATATTTTAATTATATTTTAATAATAAATCCAAAATTATAAAATTAATTAATAATAATAATAAAATTTATAAATTTATAAAAATATTTGTATTAAAAAAATTAATATAAATTTACCTTATTTCAATCTCATAAGTCATATTTATAAACATTTATCTTCAAAACTATAATAAACATTTTGAAAGAATGATTTTTTCTAATATCACTATATATAAGAAATTTTTATATAATTTAAATTTTCCATATTATTTTCATTATGTAAAATATAAAATTAGTTTCTTTCCTTTTATTATTTTAATAATATTTATTATTCTAATTTATTTTAAAAATTAACTAAAAAATATCCCAACACATAAAAAATTAAATTAGTAATATAATATTTCTTGTCTTTCATCAATGATGTCATCTCCTTTTTATAATTTTGATATTATTTTCTATACTTTAACAATCATGGTTACTGACAGTTACTTTTCTATGCTTGATGCTGTCTCAAAAATTTGAACCTTTTAACAACCATTATTAATTTCCATTTGTTAATTGCTGTCACAAACATGAGATGCTCTCACCATTTTATATTGTTTCAAACCCCATTATTACTTTCCCAATGTTTGCTGATGTCACAAATATGTGATGCTCTAACCATTTTAATACTTTCCCAAAGATTTGATGTTCTCACCATTTTACTTCAACGATGTACTTCCAATATTTCAACGCGACAGCTTTCCGGGAATACATGGAACTTTCTGTGAGAGAGAGCTTTTCACATCATGGGCATAGAGAAGTATCATTTTTCTCATTTCATTATACTCTAGTTAAATTTGATGGATAAGTGTATTTTTTTATATTTTTTCTAATTTAACGGTGAAAAAGTATGTTAAAAACTTTTTTAACTAATATAGCTTAGAATATATGATCATCGTTCTCTTTTAATTATATTCAAGTTAAATTTGATGGGTTATTGTACTTGTTTTTTAAACTTTTTTAAGTTAACGGTGAAAAAAAGTTTGTTAAAATCTTTTTAAACCATATACCTTAGAATCAAAGTTATGAAGACAATGACTATTCTCTGTATTTTTTTTAAATCACTTTTATAGTTTTATTGTTTTTTAATGGCCGTGCCATTTACATTTAAAATATAACATTTAATAATACAATTCAAATTTTAAAAATTATTTAAATATAAAAATATAGTTATGAAGTGATATAAATAATTAAAAAAATTAAATATTTCCAAAACCATTAACATTAAAAAAATCCTCATTAAAAAATAATACATAAAAATTAAAATTAAGAAAATAGCCTCATTAAAAAGTAATATCATAATACATAAGAATCCAACCTATCAAGTAATTGTATTTACAATCAAGTAAATTTCAATTGGTTAAACTAGTAAAAAAAATTATTCATTATACTTTTTTTTATTTTAACTTTATAGTGACAAACAATTAAGTTTAGTTTAACCAATCGAAAATAAAAATATACGTATGTTATTTTTTTAATATTATTATTTTGTTTTTAATTTATTTTTAATAAAAATAATAAAATAATATTTAATATTTTTAAATAATAATATTATTTAGTAAATTAATAATATATAAATATTATTTTAGGTTTAAAAATAATAGAAATAAAATATCAAATTTATTTAGTAGGTTTAGTTAGACAAGTTTTTTAAAATATTTTTTTATTGTCATCCCTCTCACTTTTACATAAACTCCACATATTTATGTTGGGTGGCTCCTGCAATATTTTAAATAATGGTGAATGTTTATGATTTAGCTGGAAAATCAATCTCTTTTTAAGGAATGGTAGTTGGTTTTGTAGGCAGCTCAAGCGAAGAGTTTTTACAATGTCATGTTGAAATCCATATATGATTTATTGATCGTTCAAGAAGCTCGTGTAGTTAATGTTTTCTTGGATGAGGAATTGTCTAGCCATTTTCATATCAAGGTTTGGTTTATATATTCAATGGGTTTTGACTTCAGTTGAATGATCTCCATAAGTGGATCTCTGATTCGTGGAAACCTTATTATCTAATTATTTGAATATCTACTCTCTAGCTTAGGATTTTGTTGTTATTTTTTATAATCTTGAGGATGAGAAGATTATTTGAGATTTTTATCCCTAATTCTATGGTAGTGTTGGTCTCTTCATGCAACTTAGGTCTCCATATTTGAATCTAGTTATGACAACAATCTCCTTGGCTCCGATTTGGGTAAGCCTCCCAAACCTTCTCGTGCAAGGAATATTCGTTTGTTAACTTCTATTGGAAATGTATTAGAGAAATATTATTTCCATGGTCCAGAAATTGATCATTTCCTCAAGACCACTTATGCTTGAATATGGGTGGAGATGGGTTTTAATAAAGTATTTATTTCCAATATAAACCTAACGGCTCCATATTATGTATGGGTACAAAATCTTGACTATGAAAATATCTCATTTCAATGTCAAGCGTGTTAGGAAATAGGGCATGTAATCAAGAATTTCCCCAAGCGAATGCATAATAATAAAGTCCAAAAAAATAGTCAGAGGCCCAAATGGTGGGGAAGGTTCTCAAATAAAAAATTACATTGTATATAAAGAATAAGAAATCCATGACAAGGATGAAGAAGTACATGTCAAAGAGGATCCACCAAAAGAAATAAAAGACAATCAAGAATAAATGCATGCCAAAGAAGATCCATCAAAATTAGAGACAAATAAAATTCATGTCCATCAAACCCAATGAAGCACGACCGTTATAAGACTCTTGAAGACTCATGAGTATTCATGAGTGAAATGCTAAAATGAGTCAAGAACCCGAGACCCTCCCATAAGAATTGGGCCCTACAAGACTATTCCAAACTCTCCAAGACCCATGGACCTGCATAAGACCCTCATAAGATTCGTATCGAACTCGTGGTAGACCAACGTGTACCGAAATTTGATTTTTATAATTTTTTTATTTGGTCTTTTAGATCTGGTGGAGGGAAAGGGAAAATAGATGGAAGGAAATTCTTTATAAGCACCTCCCTTCTCCTCATTTCTCATTCACTTGTCATTTGACTGATTTCTCATTCACCGAGAGTTTACTAAAGGAGATGTAACTCCATTGCATAGTGAAGGATATTTTGTAGGAGATTGAAGGAACTTCATCAGAACCAAGTAGGCTTAATGAAGTTTGATTATTTGTTTCAATTTTATATATATATATATATATATATATAAGTTTCAAATTACAAAAGAAACTGCAACCACATGATCTACATCCAATTTTATTGGATAATATTGATTTAGATTATGATTGGTTTGTGGAGGAGGAGTCCCCTTATTTGTGTTGGATTGATGAAGAGAATAAGGATCTCTCTAGTTTTCCATCTCAAATGGAAACTCCAAATTCACCTCCCTCATAGTTTTTTTAGCCTTCCCATGTTGGCACTAGCTCCTTGAGGGCTTATTCTAGGGGTAGTTGTTCATGAGATTCACAAAATTGTTATAAGACTATGACTTAAATCATTTATGACACATTTATTTGAATTTTGAACTTGCAGTCATTTTTTATATTTTGATTATGGAATCATGATTCAGTTTCTTATTCACTATCTAATTTTTTTGCGTACAAAAATCAAAATAGGTTATGTTGTAGTATCATAGCTATGAGATGATGTTATGAATTATTTCATATATTTTTGTTATATAATATTTAAGGATTTAAAATGTCACTACTTTCTTTTTAGTGCTTAGAATTTACCATAATTTGAATTTGTTTTTTTGTATTTCCTTGATTCTTATACGATTCATTCCCAATTCTTATAGGAGTCGTTGAATCAATGGTGAGACAAGTCTTATATCAGGATTCATGCAACATTAGTCAAACCCATGTGAATTCTATATCCTTCATTGAACTATGAGGAAATAAAATAAAATTATTGGGTTGATCACAAAAATTTAAAAAGTGACAAAGATAACAAAGATCGATTATAGAAGTTGGGAAAAAAGTCAAGTAGATAATTAGTAATAAATTGAATTTAAATGTATTTGGACCTTGGGAGTATTTTGGAAAAGAATTCATCAATCAGTAATAAATGGAATGTAAATTTATTTGGATCTTGGGAGTAATTTGGAAAAGTTTTAAATTAAAAGGGAATGATTTTTTTGTATTATGGAGTACTTTCATGAAGATTTAGATTGAGCCAACATGCTCAATGTGAGGGTTTGGATTGAGCCAACATGCTCAATTTTCAAAACTTTACACACACACACACACACACATATATATAATCTCATTATAATTTTATTAATATATTTTTTAATTTAGTAATTTAAATCCTCCCAGTATTATTCATATTTAATTGTGTCATCTTCATTTTCCATCTTAATTTTACATCAAATTTATTTAGAGAGGTAGAGTAATTAAAAGTTATATAGATAGATAGAGGCACTTTTATATATGAAATTTGATAGATTGAATGTAAAAATAATGCTATTGATATTTGATTGACCATATTAAATAAAATAATTTCACATCAACTTTATATAAAGAAAATAAAAGTTTATGAGAGATGTGTAATTTATTTCATTATTATTATGAAGTTGATGTATAACATTTAAAAAATATTAATAACAAAACAAAGTGCAATGTGGGTTATAAATTAGATATTTCAATATACATGCATAATAAAATATTGTAACATCAAATAAGAGAGAGAAAAAGGAGGGAATTATTATTCCATTAATAAATGCTTTTTAATCCAAAGTATTAGGGATATTTTTAATTATTTTAATGTTTAATATGGAATTGGAATGTAATATTTAAATAAACAAAAATAATTATGTGTTTGTTTGTGTTTTCTTCTTTAGAATATGAGGGCCATGTATTAGCATTTGAATGTGGAGAATGTAAATCATAAATAAAATATTTCAATGTCAACTATGCATATATTATATAAAATAAATGAAAATAAAAAAATTATTGTAACATGCTAACCTATACAACTACCAAAACATGACATAGCAATAAAATTTGTGAACAAATAAATAAACATTTTTTATCATGCACAAACTTATCATGCATTGTGGTGTTAATTCATTGAACGAGTTTAATTTTCAACATTATAAAAGTGCTTTCACCTTAGGTAATTTATTGACCTATTGCATTGTAAACAATGCAGATATTTATATTAAACTTGAGTTTGCAAACTAAGGTAATATGTGTACTCATCCCACATCCAATCTTATCTTTCCACTTCTCGAATTTTTATGACCAATGCAGATATTTATATTAAACTTGAGTTTGCAAACTAAGGTAATATGTGTACGAAATGTGCATGTTTATTTTTTTTTTTGCATGAAGGATGCACTTGGTTTTTATGACCAAGTTGGGAAGACTTCACCCTTCCACGAAATTATTTTCTTCTATCACATTCGCAATGTTGAATTCCTCTGATACTACTCCTAGAACTTTGACTCTCCTCTACAGCTATAATTATTTGATGGAATAAAAACTTATCACTATGACACGTTGTACTTCATAAGAGACTAGTAAGAAGCTTCAATATGGTAAATCCACCTTCACTTGTCATTTGAACATACAGCATAGAGTAATCTTAATCGTCAATTTTATGGATAAGAGATATTTGGGCCCTTTTTAACCCTTGGGGATGATTAATTAATCTCAGTTCAGATAATTTATATTAATAAATTATTTACAATCATATTTTCATAATTCCTCTTTGAACAACCAATATTCTACTTCTCTGGAACTTTTCACCTCAGTCAGAATAACAAACATCATGAAGACCCAAAAGTAAGATGAAAAAATTAGCTCATAATCGAGGAATCTAGCGACTTCTTTAAGGATCATAATTCAAGGCTTTAGTGCCTTTTAAAGATCATTTATTTTCCCATCAAATAAAAAGAAACAATAAAATTTTGTAGTGACAAGAATGGGAACAAAATTTAAATGTAATAACTCCCTTCCCTAGTGATAGTACATTTTTGTTTTGAAATGAAATTATTTTCCCGATATTTTAAATAATAGATTCCTCCCCAAGTAACCCTTTAGAGATACCTTTTTTTTCAATTGATTGTAATAGGTAAATGTATTTTGTCTAGTATTTTCTGAGTTATTGAATTTAAGGGAAAAGGTAAAGAGACTACTAGACAAAAAAGAGCAGAGTGAC
Source organism: Pinus albicaulis (assembly GCA_034641835.2). Lineage (NCBI taxonomy): Eukaryota > Viridiplantae > Streptophyta > Pinopsida > Pinales > Pinaceae > Pinus > Pinus albicaulis. The sequence continues at coordinate 664,169,993 of CM076577.1, read as the reverse complement.
TAAATTTCAAATGAAAATAGCATTGAGGAATCTCTTCCGATTTTCTCATGTGGGCCTTCTTCAATTGATGAGGTAGTAGGAACTTTCTCTTCCAGAATAAGCAGTGGTGAATTATGTTAACTGAACTAATACTCATGTAACTTTAACTCCTCCTTAAAATTGGAATGTTTCTCTTCCCATAACTCTATCTCGGGTTATAATTCTAGCTTTCTCTTGTTTATGAATAAATTGTCTCTATATCACTATTGTCTGTCTCTTTTTTAGCACTTGCTTGAATCAGTGAGAAAATTTAGCTCATATGGATTCCAAAATCCTTGAGTAACCCATTTTCTGAAGAGTCCTCTTATGTTTTTAATTCTGCTATTTGGTCCTCCATAGCCTTGTCAACGTCATTTCATTCTAAAGAATCATACATTCTTGATAAGTATCCATTGTCCTACTTTTCTTCTTCCATATACTCTAGATCTAAAGGAATGGAATATGAGATAAGCTTCGTGACATTTTCCAAATTCCAAGATTTTTCATTGCACTTCTCATGTGTATTAGGGAAAATGGATTCCATAAGTTCAATGTTATGTCATTTTAGGGCTTGTTGTAAGGTTGGAAGCTTCTCTTCACCATGTCTTCTTTCTTTTTTATCCTTGACTTTGATACAAACAATTGTTACTGACCCCTTTAAAGGTAAATTTAGTGTTTTTTTTTTTTTTTGTAAATTTCATAGTACCTTTCTGTTTTCATATTTTTAAAGGGAAAGTTGCTATACAGATTGTAACATTTACGGTCACCTCAACCTGCCCGAAGGAAACTAGGTCTGTTGACCACCGTAGCGAGTTAAAAGCTGACTAAAACATAAATTGTCTTTTTCTTCTACTTACAGCCTTGATTACTTCAGTATGTCCATAATATTTGCAACTAAAACATAAAGTATTACTAATATACTCCGAAAAAATAGAAAAAAACTAAGCATTTAAGTAGAAATATCATCGGAAGAGTCCACTAGTGCTAGGTCTTTGGCAGTGGCACCCAGTAGTTGTTCACGTCATTGCATATTTTGAAGTTGTCACTCTATCTTTTCAATTCTATCATTTGTCTAAATTTTAACTTTAAACATCTCATGTATGTCTTGTTTCATTTGTTGAAGTTCAAACAGAATAGAATAATTAATGTCCTTTTCTTCCTTGTTATCCATTGCCTTTGCGAGAAGGCATTTCATTTTCCAGTATGTCTTCACTGATTGCTGGAAGAGGGATACACGAACTCTGGGGCTTCTTGGATCTGTTATGAAGTCCATTTTTGAAATATTTTCTTCCATGTCTTCATTATCACTATCAGTTTGTCATTCCCAACCATGAATTTTATTTCTGATTTGAACCAAGTTCCCAGATTCATACACCTGAGCTATATCCTGCAATACTTGCTCATTTGTCTTCCTTCCCCTACGACTTCGTCCTGTAGCTTGAGTACTTTTTCTAGGGAGATTAACTCAGCCATTTTTCCCTTTAGCCATGATGAACAAACAAAAATTTACACCCCAAAATCTGGAAAGAAACACTGTGTGTAGAAAGGAATCAGTAATATGCCCCAACAAAACTGTGTTGATTACCTTCAGAATCGACCAAATTTGCGTTTGTGCATAGGATTATAGAAAATTCAAATTTTTTAATTAACACAACCATATTACACCTGTTTAAAATTTTTTTTTTTTAGAGAGGAGATTTGTAGAAATGCCAATGACGGTTCCGCCACAGAGTTAAATGTAAATTCCCTTAACAATAATGACTCGGAAATAGAGTTAAATGTAAATTTACTTGACAAGAATGACTCAGAAACAGGATACCATTACCCCATAGATAAACATCAATATACCCATTAAATATCCCCGTTATATCTTCATACCCAACAGAAATGTGAAAGGATGGAATTTATCAATGGTATCCAGCTACAACCAAGTATAAACGTAAGATTGATGCTAAATGTAATTCAACAGACAAGGAAATGGATATTGTGAAATTCAAACCCCTAGGAAATTACTTCCGGCCCTATACTAAAAATGAAAGTAATTTGACAGACAGGGACAAACATGTTCCAAAATACCAACCCAGAAGAAGCCTTCAAAAATCAAGCTAAGACCACTGGACTGCATGTAGGTACTCCTATCAACCTTTTTTTGCGTAAAAAAGAGATTAAAGGTCTAATAAATCCTTGCTAGGTTGTCAATGAAGGCCATAGGAAAAAATAGCGATGCATTGACAGAGTAGGTATTAAAAAAAGGAGGACTGCGAAAGTGTGGTTCAATTTTCAGAGAGACTGTCTCCTCTTCTCGATACCACCTAGAGAAATAAATAAACATAGAATTAACCCATTGGAAATCTAGAAAAACCAGATAATGAATAGATACACAGTGGTGACTACCATTCATGATTTGTAGAGGCAGAAAAGGAAAGTAAAGCTGATGGATGAAAGGAAAAAATGACATGACATACAAATTTATGTTCCACCAATGCCGCCTGCTAGCCTACTCCAATGTTGTACTAAACTTTCATCTCAATGACGTTCTGAATAAACGCTGTTGTAGCTGACTATAGCTCTCCAAGAGCGAAGGCTCATAATAACCCTCTGCACGCTGTCGTCTCACCTTCATTACACACCCTGACAAATTCCACAAGAAATTGACAACACCTTGCATGTGTATTAATTTACAAGAGTGGGAAGGACCACCACCTAAACTTCGAACTGAAGGAATGTAGAGGTCATCCACCACGTGGAGCCTCATGCTTTGTCATTTCTGCCTGGCACCCCGATCGGGGAAAATTTAGTGTTATTTAAGAAAAGAGAATTATGAACATTCATCATTATTTCTCAACATAAATCATGTCCTCTCAAATAATTTGGAAATTTAAAAAAGATCACATATTTAAAAACAAAAAAAACAAAAAAAAAATCATTATTAATTTTTTTTTTTTTATATATTAAGAAATAATACTCATGAATTATAAAACTTGTAACGTAAATAATATATAACAAAAAAACCATGTATTTTTGGAATAATAAAATAGTTGTAACAAAAATAATATAGAACAAGAAAAACTATGTATATGTGGATGTATGAAAATTTAGATACATTTTATTAAGTAAAATTTTAAAAGAATAATAGTTATAAACATTTAAAAACATTTTTATTAAATAATTAGTTTAGATCAAGAGTTAATACTGATTTATGCCATTTTAGTTCCCCCTATATAGAAACTACATTTCACATGAATACCATGGGTCAATACCATGGACTGTATTTATAGTTTATTATTATTTTATTTTATCATTTTTATTTTTTATTGTATTTTAACCTAGTTAAAATGTTCATTACATTATGTGAATATTTTTATTTAATTTTTTTTATTTTTAATAACAACATTTTAACTTAAAAGTCACCAAAAACTAAATTCAATCTAACTTATTAAAAAGAAAAGAAATAACATTATAAAAAGCATATATAAAAATATTTACTTGATCTAATGGCCTAAAACATTTCAATCGTCTAACATTTGATCCAATGACTCAAACATGGACACCCTGACAGCTAGGGAAGTTGTTTTCAAATAGTTACGGGGTAATAATAAATTTTCTTACAAATATATTTTGGTGTGGTAGAGGCACTCTCTTAGCCAAAAATAAATAAATTTTTATACACATTTTTTTTTTATAGGCCTACTCTCTTATCTCAATATGTAAACATTTTGATTGAGTCAAATAAAAATAAAATTTAAAAAAAAATATTTAAATAAATTGAAATTTAAAAAAAATAATATAACAAATTAATGCTTCTAAATCAGGTCCAAGGGAGAAGCTCAATTGGTGATTAAATTTCATCACTACATTAAACATTATGATCAATACAAGGTGAGACAACTCCATCTACATACCAAATATAGACCAACAAAAAGGAGACATATAAAAGTTAGTATAGTGTAGGAACAACATCCCTATAAATTGGTGTGACTCAGTTTACTGAGATGAGGATAGACTATAGTTCCTATTGTTATTATGTTAGTTTTATTAACACGTTTCGAACAAACCAGTGCGATTCATCATGAGACTAGATGAGAGATCAGATCAAGACATTAAGTTTAAATAGATGTAGAGATGGCTAAACTAATTTGACTTTTAAAATTTATTTATTTATCTATTTTTAAATATAATTTATATTTAATAAATATATTAAATAATATTATTCTCTTATACCATATTATACACAGTAGTTCAATCAACTAAAATAATAATTGAAAAAAAAATTTTATAATGTTATATTTTTTTTTAATAGCATTATGTCATATTTTATTTTCAAATTATTATTACGTTAAATATGTTGTATTTTTTTCAATATTACTCAAAATATATATACATGTTAGATTTTTTTAAAATATTTTTATACTACTTTGGTAAGTATGTTATCTTTTTTTTTTTTCTCAATGTTATTAGGTTTAGTATCTTATATGTTTTTCGTTTTTTAATATTGTATTTTATTTTTAAATTTATATTTTAATTACTTTTAACAAAAAAATAAAATAATATTTAATATTTTTAAATAACAATATTAAATAAATAAGTTAAATATTTTTTTTTTAAATAATAAAAATAAAATATAAATTTAATTTAAAATGTTTATATATATATAGCAATTTTGTAATTAATATTAAAAAATATCATAATAAAATTATTATTCATATAATTTTCACTCTATTCTAATTTTTAAAAATATTTTAATTAAATTTTATTAAAAAAATATTATCTTATTATTTAAGAAATTATTTTTATTTTATTATTTTATAACACAATATAATATTATATAATTTTTATTAAGATTTAATATTATCAATATATTTATTATTATTATTATTATTATTATTATAATATTAAATATATAAAATTTATTATTATTATTATAACTAAATTAACAATTTACTATAAATGGCTAGACTCCTTTCAATATGCACACTTTTCACACTTGTTAATTAATTTTAATGTTTTTGTTGATTAGCATGTCAATTATAAATGAGGAAAATGGTTGACATGCAGTAGAGTGATATGAAGTCAATGCAAGCCTGGGATTGTCAAGTTACAGGATAAAAAAGGCGGGTTTCTATGGCACCTTGGGTTTCTATTTCACCTTCATGTCATGAGCTCTTTCCTACACTCGACATAGTAGATTGGTGTAAGGCATTTGCATATATTTTTTCAGATGATGCATATGATAATTATTTGTTGTTTTTTATTTTTAAATGTTACTAATCTCCAACTATTTTTGTTGTTTTTTTGTTTGTTACTTGTCCTCCCTGAATGCCAAACCCCCTACACCCTTGGTGACCAATTCTTCTTGCTCTTGTTACTCCATTCACTTTACTTCTCTCGAATTGTTGGTATATAATGGGGTTTCTTATATATCTTTGGAATCCCACTTCTTAAACTCATGCATTCATATTTTATGTGACTTTTTTTTGTCACTCATCCCATTGCAGAACAATTTCCATTTCCAATTAGATCTGGATAAGATTTTTGGTATACAGGTAACATGTTGAGGAAAAACAAGCTTGAGAAAATTATGGTGTGCCCTATTTTATATAGATGGAGAGATCTTGAGCTTGGAAAAAGGTCGAGACCTCAGTCAATCGCTTTAGGGACAACAGACCATTGTGAGTGTAAGAGCAGATAAAAGCTAGTGAAAGGGAAGTCACAGAAGAGAGGGGTTGTCTCTTGGACATCAAAATAACTAGAAAAATTATTGAGAGGGTCCCAGAAATTGGTCATACTAAAGGGAGGCTCAACTAATATATGTTCACCATTGACATATATCAGCACTTTAATATGTTTTTGGGATGAGTTTTGGTGGACTGGAATGCTTCCACGAATGAAATCTTTTTGATGCTTGATGACCTCCATCTCATAGTAAAGGTACTAGATCGTCCTATTTAACATATTGAAACACACCTTGGGTTCCTACCTAACTCTTGAAGCTCTCCAAATAGCAACAAAGATCCAATAGTAATAGAAGCATCACCAAAGCTCTAATAATAGTGGAAGAATCCCCAAAAATTAGATAATGGCATTAGGATACTCTTTTAATGCTTTTTCTTATTTTGGGTTTTTAGTTTTTAGAAAAGTATATAATATTTTAGAAGATTATAGATTTTAGAGGAGTGAGTTTGATGCTTTGTTATCTTTAAACATGCTTAATTGTTATACTCTAAAACAATTCTAATTTTACAAATAATTTGATTTCCATTTTTAAAAAAAAAACCATAACATATATATTTAATTTAATTTAAATAAATAAAAAATACTTAAAAATAAATATTTTAATTATATTTTAATAATAAATCCAAAATTATAAAATTAATTAATAGTAATAATAAAACTTTCAAATCTATAAAAATATTTATATTAAAAAAATTAATATAAATTTACCTTATTTCAATCTCATAAGTCATGTTTATAAACATTTATCTTCCAAACTATAATAAACATTTTGAAAGAATGATTTTTTCTAATATCACTATAAATAAGAAATTTGTATATAATTTAAATTTTCCATATTATTTTCATTATGTAAAATATAAAATTAGTTTCTTTCCTTTTATTATTTTAATAATATTTATTATTCTAATTTGTTTTAAAAATTAACTAAAAAATGTCCCAACACATAAAAAATTAAATTAGTAATATAATATTTCTTGTCTTTCATCAATGATGTCATCTCCTTTTTATAATTTTGATATTATTTTCTATACTTTAACAATCATTGTTACTTTTCTATGCTTGATGCTGTCTCAAACATTTGAACCTTTTAACAACCATTATTAATTTCCATTTGTTAATTGCTGTCACAAACATGAGATGCTCTCACCATTTTATATTGTTTCAAACCCCATTATTACTTTCCCAATGTTTGTTGATGTCACAAACATGTGATGCTCTAACCATTTTAACCATTAATACTTTCCCAAAGATTTGATGTTCTCACCATTTTACTTCAATGATGTACTTCCAATATTTCAACGCGACAGCTTTCCGGGAATACATGGAACTTTCTGTGAGAGACAGCTTTTCACATCATGCGTATAGAGAAGTATCATTGTTCTCTTTTCATTACACTCAAGTTAAATTTGATGGATAAGTGTATTTTTTTATATTTTTTCTAATTTAACGGTGAAAAAGTATGTTAAAAACTTTTTTAACTAATATAGCTTAGAATATATGATCATCGTTCTCTTTTAATTATATTCAAGTTAAATTTGATGGGTTACTGTACTTGTTTTTTAAACTTTTTTAAGTTAACCGTGAAAAAAAGTTTGTTAAAATCTTTTTAAACCATATACCTTAGAATCAAAGTTATGAAGACAGTGATTATTCTCTGTATTTTTTTTAAATCATTTTTATAGTTTTATAGTTTTTTAATGGCCATGCCATTTACATTTAAAATATAACATTTAATAATACAATTCAAATTTTAAAAATTATTTAAATATAAAAATATAGTTATGAAGTGATATAAATAATTAAAAAAATTAAATATTTCGAAAACCATTAACATTAAAAAAATCCTCATTAAAAAATAACACATAAAAATTAAAATTAAGAAAATAGCCTCATTAAAAAGTAATATCATAATACATAAGAATCCAACCTATCAAGTAATTGTATTTACAATCAAGTAAATTTCAATTGGTTAAACTAGTAAAAAAAAATTATTCATTATACCTTTTTTTAACTTTATAGTAACAAACAATTAAGCTTAGTTTAACCAATCGAAAATAAAAATAAAAGTATGTTATTTTTTTAATATTATTATTATGTTTTTAATTTATTTTTAATAAAAATAATAAAATAATATTTAATATTTTTAAATAATAATATTATTTAGTAAATTAATAATAAATAAATATTATTTTAGGTTTAAAAATAATAGAAATAAAATATCAAATTTATTTAGTAGGTTTAGTTATACCAGTTTTTTAAAATATTTTTTATTGTCATCCCTCTCACTTTTACATAAACTCCACATATTTATGTTGTGTGGCTCTTGCAATATTTTAAATAATGGTGAATGTTTATGATTTAGCTGGAAAATTAATCTCTTTTTAAGGAATGGTAGTTGGTTTTGTAGGCAGCTCAAGCCAAGAGTTTTTACAATGTCATGTTGAAATCCATATATGATTTATTGATCGTTCAAGAAGCTCATGTAGTTAATGTTTTCTTGGATGAGGAATCGTCTAGCCATTTTCATATCAAGGTTTGGTTTATATATTCAATGGGTTTTGACCTCAGTTGAATAACCTTATTATCTAATTATTTGAATATCTACTCTCTAGCTTAGGATTTTGTTGTTATTTTTTATAATCTTGAGGATGAGAAGATTATTTGAGATTTTTATCCCTAATTCTAGGGTAGTGTTGGTCTCTTCATGCAAATTTGGTCTCCATATTTGAATCTATTTATGACGACAATCTCCTTGGCTCTGATTTGGGTAAGCCTCCCAAACCTTCTCGTGCAAGGAATATTGGTTTGTTAACTTCAATTGGAAATGTAATAGAGAAATATTATTTCCATGGTCCAGAAATTGATCATTTCCTCTTGACCACTTATGCTTGAATATGGGTGGAGATGGGTTTTAATAAAGTATTTATTTCCAAGATAAACCTAACGGCTCCATATTATGTATGGGTACAAAATATTGACTATGAAAATATCTCATTTCAATGTCAAGCGTGTTAGGAAATAGGGCATGTAATCAAGAATTTCCCCAAGCGAATGCATAATAATAAAGTCCAAAAAAATAGTCAGAGGCCCAAATTGTGGGGAAGGTTCTCAAATAAAAAATTACATTGTATATAAGGAATAAGAGACCCATGACAAGGATGAAGAAGCACATGTCAAAGAGGATCCACCAAAGGAAACAAAAGACAATCAAGAATAAATGCATGCCAAAGAAGATCCATCGAAATTAGAGAAAAATGAAACTCATGTCCATCAAACCCAATGAAGCACGACCCTTATAAGACTCTTGAAGACTCATGAGTCTTCATGAGTCAAATGCTAAAACGAGTCTAGAACCCAAGACCCTCCCATAAGAATTGGGCCCTACAAGACTAGTCCAAACTCTTCAAGACCCATGGACCTGCATAAGACCCTCATAAGATTCGTATCGAACTCGTGGTAGACCAACGTGTACCGAAATTTAATTTTTTAAATTTTTTTATTTGGTCTTTTAGATCTGGTGGAGGGGAAGGGAAAATATATGGAAGGAAATTCTTTATAAACACCTCCCTCCCCCTCATTTCTCATTCACTTGTCATTTGACTGATTTCTCATTCACCGAGAGTTTACTGAAGGAGATGTGTAACTCCATTGCATAGTGAAGGAAATTCATCAGAACCAAGTAGGCTTAATGAAGTTTGATTATATATATATATATATATATATATATATATATATATATATATATATATATATATATATATATATATATATATATATATATATATATATGTATATATATATATATATATATCGCTCTAAATTACAAAAGAAACTGCAACCACCGGATCTACATCCAATTTTATTGGATAATATTGATTTAGATTATGATTGGTTTGTGGAGGAGGAGTCCCCTTATTTGTGTTGGATTGATGAAGAGAATAAGGATCTCTCTAGTTTTCCATCTCAAATGGAAACTCCAAATTCACCTCCCTCATAGTTTCTTCAGCCTTCCCATGTTAGCACTAGCTCCTTGAGGGCTTATTCTAGGAGTAGTTGTTCATGAGATTCACAAAATTGTTATAAGACTATGAATTAAATCATTTATGACATATTTATTTGAATTTTGAACTTATAGTCATTTTTTATATTTTGATTATGGAATCATGATTCATTTTCTTATTCACTATCTAATTTTTTTGCGTACAAAAATCAAAATAAGTTATGTTGTAGTATCATAGCTATGAGATGATGTTATGAATTATTTCTGTACTCTCTTCCAACGAGATTGGAATTTACATCCAAGTCTCCCCTCGAGCTCCTCAACTCCCAACAGTTTGTGACAATGACCTTTGTGTCTTCTTTCATATATAAAGACCCATTCGAGTCTAACTTGAAAGTTGTCAGACTTCATTCTGTACAGTGAGGAATTCCACTAGTTCCACCAGCTCAAAAACTGCTCCACTAATTGTATCATTGTACCTTTGTACTATAAAATTCATAGTATGAGTGAGTATATGTCTCTCCTTTTCAATTTCTCTTTTTCCAAAAATATTTTTTCCCAAAAAAAATAATAACTAGAGGACCCCTCTCATTCACTAAGATTCCTTATCTCCACAATGAGAGCCAAGACCCATAACCATCACAATTGTTCGAAAGTTAAGTTATTTATCTAGAGCTTCTTCAAGAGTCCCACTCTTTCCAAAAAGATATTTCTATAAAATAATAAAATAAATATTTACAATTACCAATTGTTACTAGTATTAATGGCAGGTTTTACAATTATTACAGTTAAACATTTCGTAGAGTTTTGCACTCAAAAATAAGTTTACATTTGGAGATATTTGATGCCTCTTGGCCTTTGGTAGATCCAATGGTAATATAAATCTATCTTGGTTCTAATTTAATTTCTTAATAATATTTCAGCTAAATTTATTAACAAATTACTCTTCTTCATCATGTTATTGTGTAGCTTAATATAGGATTATATTATGTATATAAGACTTAATTTTATCACTATAATTAATATTAATATTATTGTCACACTCACAAGAATTCTCATTATAACAAATTACTATTTTACGAGATATTTAAAAATAAAATTAATTACATCCAAAACCAAAGTGCAAATACATCTTAACTCCAACAAGTTGTAAATATTTGGGTTTGATTATGGTTTCCATACCATAGATGTTAATATCTATACATTTATATAAATCATGATCTGGCATATTATATAAGGTCAAACTCGTTGAAATGTTGTTATTCCACCTGGTGATGGTAAATATCACTTATACATTAATTGAAAGATTGGAAATCATAGTCGTAGCACTATGATACCTACAAGTCATGTTAATGGATCACATTTATGAGCTAGAAGTTATTGTCAGACAGCCCATCACGGAGGTTACGAAGGATTAGGTGATAATTGAAAATCGAAAGTTTTAAACTTAATTACTGCATGATTTATTGTAATATTATTCGGCTTAGACTCATCCTATCCGAGTGGATGGCAGTTGTCTTCCACTCGGTCCTTCTAGAGATCCATGTTGATTATCGATCCATCCTACCCTAGATCGAACAGTGGTGGCTTTTGAGGTTTGAGTTATGGTAAATACAACCCCTAATGCTGCTTTGGCGCGCTCATTTTCTCTGCCACATTGTTTCGACTCCCAACTGTGAGAAGGTTTGTTCTACAATTCTTACCTCCAACGATAGCTGGGTGTTCAACCCATCATGGTGATATTTGTTTAGCTATGACACCAGTGTAGCAATGGATTTTGTTTTTGAGGTGTTGGATAGAAATAAAACATCACAGAGTTCTAACAGCTTTCTTTCAACTTCATTCGGCATAGGTAGGATTGTCAGTTTTTTACTTTACTCTTAAACATTCTTTATCTATGTTTTCAATAAGATTTTAACTATTCATTCAATTTTTTTCATAGGAGGCAGTCCTGCTACGACCAAACTCTTCGAACTCTAGTTTTACCACACCTCCTTCTTATTTGGATATAGAGGGTTTCGTCTCCTCCAGATTAATGAGTGTGGAAACTTCGGGTAATATTTTCTCACACAGTATGAAGTTATGGAATATTATAAGAGTTTCATTAGGGTTTTTTATCGCAGGTTTATATTTACATTCGGTACTCATTTTCCTTATTCCTCAATGTGCAAGGTACCACCACAACTTTGGTTCTAGTCTTCTTTTGCGTTCCTTTGAGTGCATCCATGACCTCCCCAACATCTTATCCAGGTACGTTGGTTCATACTTCTTCTATTCCTCTGTTTTTCATTACGGTATACATGTTTGACCTTTTGGTCTGGTCAGTAATGGAAAACCCTCTGTGTGTACAAGGTTTTCAATTCTATGGTTGCATGACATAGTTTTCAAGTTCACCCGTGGAAAGGGGCATATATTTACTTACCAGGGTGTTGTAAATAATCATATTGTTATGACCTTCCAATTTTCCTTTTCGGGTTCAGTCCCTTGGAACCTGTTCTTATATAAATTCAGTTCACTTGTTTAGAACCTTTACAGTTTTCTAGTTTTATTATTTTCGAGCACTCGTTTTCCAGTTTATATGTATATTTGCATAAAGTTATTCTGCTAAGTGTTACTTCTTTATACTGAAGGTTGGTCACAACTTTATATGGTTGATATGGATATGTATATCTGTTTCATACAGATTTATCTTCTTTGTATACTGTAAATTTTTTATTTATAAAAATGATGGTTATGTATTACTATGGTTTGAATTCTAGTTATGGGTTTTCCATTTTATTAAGCAAGATAGTGCTCTTGTTATTTTGGAAATTCAGCGGCCACAGGACTAGACCCTTGTTTCGTTTATATCATAACTCGGGTCTAAACCTCTAAGTATTGATTGGAGTTCTAGAGCTTCCATGTATAATCCTACATACTCCAGTTCTTCTATAGTTATTATCTTACATTATAGTCTTGTTTCTCTACAGATAGTAGTTTTGCAGTTTCTATCCTTCTGTGGTGTTGTAATAATATACAGAAATGTAGATTCAGCATTATTTAAAGAATTTTTTGTGTTTTAGAAGCTATATTTTTCTACTGTGCATCTTCTTTTGAATTTTGTTTACAAATCTATAAATTAAACCATCATTTTAATATACAATCATTACGGGTAAAGCATGTATTTTTTTTTCTATTTTCCATGTTTCCAGCCATTTCCTTTATCTTATTTTGTTGTTATTGGGTTATCTTTCTTTATCGGTGTAGAAAAGTTTATAGTTCATTTCTCTAGTCCACATCAATAAAACAAATTCAAAAAAAAAATTACTTATCTCAGATCCCTTCGCTTAACTGATGGTTCCTCCCAGCCTTGAGAGAGGAAATTACGTCCACTGCTCCCCTAGAGCTCTGCACCAGAGTTCTTCAAAGAGTAGTTATGTGCAAGAGTTAGGCCTTAGGACCTCTGTCCAGTCTATACTCCTTACAAGTTACAAAGCTCCACTGGCTCTAGACTAGCTTTGGATAACTCCTCTTTCCCCCACCATTGTGGTTAACCCTTTTCTTTTTCTTGAACAGAACCCCTTCCCCTCCTCAAGATTCCCTTATATACTTTTTTGGGAAGGTAATTGTCAGAAAAACAAAATGCCTCAATATTTTACTCTAGAATCTTGGAATTCTTTTACCATTCAGTTAAATCTTTACTCAATATAAATTATGTTCATAAATAAAATTCAAGTTTTTCTTTTTACTAACGAATAACAATATTCGTTAATAACCTTTTTCTTCGTAAATTCAAATGTATCTTTAAATAAAATAAAAATTCTTGTAACCATCATGTAAAAATAGAACGGGGTGTTACATCTTCCCCCACTAGAAGCAAACATCGTCCTCGGTGTTTACTTCATTACAACAAAAAATTCAGGGTAAACTTCTTGTATGGAGTTTTCATCCTCCCAAGTGGCCTCCTCTGGGCTAAAGTGCTTCCATTGCACTTTAACTTGGGGGATGACTTGTCTATGGAGAGTTATTTCTCTCTAATCAAGAATACGCTAAGGTTCTACTAGAAATTTTTCGTCTGGTTATACCTGCAAACCACATAATTATGAAGTTAGTTGATTTAAAATTCCATCTTGCTAAGAGTCATAGCATAGACATAATTTACATGTACGTTCTGCCAGTGCATAACATTCTTGGGGTCATGTATGTATATTTTCAGTAGTGACACATGAAACACATTGTGTACCAAAATGTGACTAGGCAAATCCAGCCGATAAGCCACCGGCCCTATCCTTTCCAAAATCTGGAAGGGCCCATAGTACCTGGGCGCCAATTTGGCATAGGTATTCCACCTTAAGGTACTTTTATTGGGTTTAATCCTTACATATATGTGGTCACCTACTTCAAATTATCAAAAGGTTTTTTTTCTATTTGCATACACTTTTTACCTGTCCTGAGCAACCTTTATATTTTGTCAGATGTTTCTTACCTCACCCTCCATTTCTTCCAGCATATCTGGTTCGAGCATTAATATTTTTTTCTGAACTACTCCAGTTCATAGGGGTTCAACATTATCTTCTGTAAAATGCTTCAAATGGACTCATATTGATGGATTCTTGATATATTTTATTGTAGGTGAATTTGACCAAATTCAAATATTCTTCCCACCTTGTGGGTTGCTGCATCACATACATGTGTAGAATATCTTCCAATATTTGATTCACCCTTTTAGTCTGGCCATCCATCTGAGGATGATAGGTCATACTGAATTGGACATGTCTCCCCAAACTCGTAAATAGTGCCTTCCAAAAAGTTTATGTGAACTTTACATCTCAATCTGATATGACGACTCTCGAAATTTCGTGGAGTCTAAAAAAAGTTCTCATGAAAATATCAGCAATATGGATAGTCTTGTAAGTTGACTGAACAGGTATAAAATGTGCTACCTTACTGACCCTATCTACTACCACCATAATCGAATCATTGTGTCTCTTGCTTCTTGGTAATCCTGTGATGAAGTCAAATTATATGACTTCCCATTTCCACTCTGGTATAGGAATAGGCTGAAGCAATCTCGCTGGGTGATGGTGTTCCACCTTAACTTGCTGACACTCCAAACAATTGGTCATATATTCTGCAATTTTTTTATGCATTCTAGGCCAATAATATTCTTTTCTAATTTCTATCAGCATTTTCTGATAACTCGTATGTCCCACATAGTAACTCCGATGGTATTCATCTAAAATCAGCCCTTTCAGGCTCATCTGATTTGGTATACATATCTTCCCTTGAAATAGCAAAAAAAAATTATCATTAATTCCATAATCTGATTTCTTTCCTTGTTTTTCTGCCTTTTTTTCTTGCTACCATAGAAATTGGTATTCAAGGTCTCTCTCTATTGCTTCCATAGTTTCCTCCTGAAATTTAAATTCTGCTTAATTAAAATATAGTTCATAGATGCAATGTAGTTTCCTACTTAAGGCATTAGCTACACGGTTCTCCTTCCCTTTTACATGTTGAATGCAAAATCAAATTCACTAAGGAATGTATTCCACCATGCTTGGCGAGCGTTCAAATCAGATTGATTAAAATAGTTGGTCAAACTATTATGGTTTGTTCTTAATACAAACCTTTTCCCCAATAAGTAATTTCTCCATATTCGAAGGGCATGTACTACCGCAGTTAGCTCTAAATCAAAGGTGGAGTATCATTTTTCATGCTCTGTTAACTTCCTGGATTCATATGCTATCACTTTTCCATCGTGTGTTAATACTACCCCTACCCCTTCCCTAAAATCATCCGTACAGACTTCAAATTCTCTGTTTGGATCCACCACCTTCAATACAAGGGCAATAGTTAATAGTTATTTTAGTCATTCAAAAATAGCTTGAAACTCCTTATTCCACCTAAAGGCTCGCCCTGTACACTGCAAGGAAGTGATTGGAAAGGTTATCTTAGAGAAGCCTTCAATGAGGCGTCGATAATAACTAGCTAAACCCATGAAAGAGCATGTGTCTGCTACATTTATAGGAACTCTCCACTCCATTATTTTCTTTATCTTTTTGGGATCTACTGAGATCCCTTCAGCAGATATTACATTACCCAAATACTAGATCTGTTCTTTTTAAAAAGCACATTTGCTAAATTTGTCATAGATTTGATGTTCCCACAACATCTCTAACACCAACCGTAGGTGTTCCTTGTGCTCTTCAAAATTTTTATAATAGATCAGTATATCATCAATAAATATTAAAACAAATTTATCTAGAAATGGGCGGAAGATACCATGCATCAGGCTCATGAATTTTGTCGATGCATTGGTTAATCTAAATGGTAACACCACAAATTCATAATGTCCATATTTGGTACAAAATGTTGTTTTGGATATGTCCTTCTCTTTAATTCGTATCCAGTGATACCCAGATATTAGATCAATCTTTGATAATACCATCTCTCCTTTCACTTGATCAAAAATATCATCTCTCTGAGATAATGGGTATATTTTTTACAGTAAGCTTATTAAGCTGTCGATAGTCCATGCACATCTGCATTGTGCCATATTTATTTTTAACAAACAGTATAGGTGCTTCCCAAGGGGATACGCTTGGTTTAATGTGTCCTTTTTCCAATAGTTCTTGCAACTGCATTTTTAACTCTGTCAATTCAGGCACACTCATTCTGTATGGTTCTCATGACACCGGTGTTGCCCCGGGTAGAAATTCTATAGTAAAGTCAATGTCTCATTTTGGGGGTAATCCTGGAATGTTTTCTGGAAATACATCTACAAACTCCTGAAAACTTGAATATTTTCCATCATAAGAGTCTTTTTTTTAGAATTAGTAAACCCCACTTGAATAGCATAGATTGGAAACCCTTCATAAGACATTTACTTAATTGAGATGTTGTAATGGGGCGAAATCGAAGGGTTTATTAATTCCTTGTAATTATTGATGAGTACCATCTTCTACCTTAAAATGGATGATTTTCTCCTTGCAATCCACTAGTGACCAATTTCTTTCTAGCCAGTCCATCCCCAACAGAACATCATACGATCCTAAAGGCACAATATTCCAGTCAACAGTTATATGTTGTCTTCCAATTTCCAAAATACAATTTGAGAAGTTTGCATTAAATCTTCTCTTTACCCCAGTATCTAGTTGTACCAACCAAGGACTTTCAAATTTATGTCTTTGTAACTTACTGTTTTCAACTATTCGAGGATTTATGTAAATTAAAATGGCACCCGGATCAACCAAAATGGAAACAGTTTGGGAATATAACTTACCTTCCAGTTCTATCATAGTTGGTTGGTAATTCACTTGTCGATCCTATAGTGCAGCATTGATCCATGGTATGTCTCGTGAAACATATCCTATTGTAGATGCCTCTTGTAAGTTGGATGTAACTTCATTTCTTCCACAATGAGGGCAATTCTTAAAATAATGTGCCTCTGCGCATCCCCAACATTGTAGTGGTGGCTTCTTGGACTATCCAAGTTATGGTATGTTGGATGCTTTAGTAGGCCTTTCATCTACTATCCATTTAGACTTTTGTTGATTTTTCCCAAATTTTCTACTTGCTGGGTTCCTCGTGGCATTCTTAAAATTTCTAGGCCTACTATGCTTGAAATTCGAGGTGCCTTTCTACCCTTTCTCTTCTGCCAACTTCTCCTTTTGCCTTAGATTTATGATAACACATTCGTGCTTTTTGGATCACCTCGTCCATGGTCTTTGGATTCACAAATTCGATTCTCTCCTTCATGTGGCTAGGCAGGCTACTCAAAAATATATGTAATTTCTCTTTCTTGCCCCCCAAATATGGTATGTATCTTAACAAAGAGGTGAATTTAGTGATGAATTTTTCCATAGATAATTGTCTCAGCTTCAATTCATGAAACTCTCACAACTTTTCATCATAAAATCATTCTGTTAGATACTTTTCCTTTAAGTATTGTTGAAACTCATCCCAATTTACATTATTATCCTCAATCCCCCGCACATTCTTCAGTTCCTCCCACCATAATGTAGCCTTCTCCCGTAGTTGATAAATTTCCAAACGAGCTTTGAGCTTACTGCTATATTAATAGACCTGAAAATATTCATTCATATTTATTATCCATGCTTTTTTCACTTCTTCTCCCTCTCCATCAAAAGGGGGTTGTTTAATATTCCAAAATTCACCTTGTAATTATACGTAATGTTTCTTCATTTCCTGTTGTTTCGAAGCACTTCCAGACTCTACTTCATCATAAGTTTTTTTTTTACTCCTCCGAGTACAACTCCCTTCTGAATTTTCATTAATTTGTTGTTGTTTCTCTTCTTCATGAGTTTCCCTTTCTGGACTATGTTGTGATGTAGGATGGTTTTTTATATCTAAGAGGCTTTTAAGGATCCTTTCATGCTCTCAAATTATCCTTTCGTTGTCGCTTCTCACTCGAATCATATGTTTCTAGAGTTGTTTCATTGTATCCAACAATTGAGTCATCTGACATTGATGTTCTTATCGTAACCTACTAGTTTGTTGATGTTGGTCCATGCTCAATTGTACCCACATTTCTGGGTTCATCTCCAGATTTGGATGGGGATGGATTTCCCCTGTAGTTCTTTGTGTTTGTTGGTTCGATATGCTCCTCATTAGATCTTTTAGTAGTTCTTGCTACTGTGCATGATATTAACACAAATGAAACATCTAGAGTTACTTAGTTGGCCCAATCTAGCCCAACATGTAAAATTGGCTCTAATACCACTTGTTACTCACAAGAATTTTCATTATAACAAATTACTATTTTACCAGATATTAAAAAAAAAAAATTAATTACATCCAAAACCAAAGTGAAAATACATCTTAACTCCGACAAGCTGTAAATATTTGAGTTTGATTATGGTTTACATGCCACAGACGTTAATATCCATATATTTATATAAATCATGGTCCGACATATTATATATGGTCAGACTCTTTTAAATATTGTTATCCCACCTGGTGATGGTACATATCACTTATACATTAATTTAAACATTGGAAATCATAGCCATAGCACTATGATACCTACAATTCAAGTTAATGGATCACATTTATGAGCTATAAGTTATTGTCGGACAACCCATCATGGAGCTTATGAAGGATTAGGTGATAATTGAAAATCAAAAGTTTTAAACTTAATTATTGCATGATTTATTGTAATATTATCCGGATTAGACTCATCATGCCTGAGTGGATGGAAGTTGTCTTCCATTGGGTCCTTCTAGATATTTGTGTTGACCGTCGATCCATCTTACCCTAGATCGAAAGGTTGTGGCTGTTTAAATCTAAATTAGGGTAACTACCACCCCTAATTTTTCTTTTGCACACTCATTTTCTCAGCTGCATTGTTTCGACTCCCGAGTGCGAGAAGTTCTGTTATGCAATTCTTACCTCCGATGATACCTGGGTGTTCAACCCGTCATGGTGATATTCGTTAGCTGTGACACCAGTGTAGAAATGGATTCCATTTTCGAGGTGTTGGATAGAAATAAAACATAACATAGTTCTAACATCTTTCTTTCAAAGTTATTCGACATAGGTATGATAGTCAGTTTTTGAATTTATGCTTAACTGTTCTTTATCTATGGTTTCAATAAGATTTTAACTATTCATTCATTTTTTTTCATAGGAGGCAATCCTGCTATGGCCAGATTCTTCGAACTCTAGTTTTACCACACCTCCTTCTTATTTGGCAATAGAGGGTTTCGTCTTCTCCATATTCATGAGGGTGGAAACTTCGGGTAAGAGTTTCTCACACCGTCTGAAGTTCTGGAATATTATAAGAGTTTCATTGGGGTTTGTTATCGCGGGTTTATATTTACATTCGATACTCATTTTCCTTATTCCTCAACGTGCAAGGTGCCACCGCAACTTGAGATCTGTTCTTCTTCTATGTTCCTTCGAGTGTGGCCATAACCTCCCCAATATTTTATCCAGGTATGTTGGCTCATACTTCTTTTATTCCTCTGTTCTTCATTACGGTATACATGTTCGACCTTCTGGTCTGGTCACTAAGGGAAAATCCTCTGTGTGTATAGGGTTTTCAATTCTACTATTGCATGACCAAGTATTCCAGTTCACCCTTGGAAAGGGGCATAGATTTACTTACCAGTGTGTTGTAAATAATCATTTTATTAGGACCTGCCAGTTTTCTTTTTCGAGTTCGGTCCCTTGGAACCTGTTCTTGTATAAATTTGGTTCACTTGTTTTTAACCTTTATAGTTTGCTAGTGCTATTCTTTTCAAGCACTTGTTTACCAGTTTATATGTACATTTGCATACAATTATTTTGCTAAAGTGTTACTTCTTTATACTGAAGGTTGGTCATGACTTTAACTTGGTTGATATGGATATGTACATATGTTTCATACTGCTTTATCTTCTTTGTATACTTTAAATTATTGATTTACAAAAATGATGGTTTTGTATTACTATGGTTTGAATTCTAGTTCTGGGTTTTCCATTTTATTAAGCAATATAGTGCTCTTATTATTTTGCAATTTTAGTAGCCAGAGGACCGGACCCTTATTTTTTTTATATCATAACTCGAGTCTAAACCTCTGTGTATTGACTGGTATTCTAGAGCTTCCATGGATAATCATGCATTCTTCTATAGTTATTATCTTACATTATAGTCATGTTGCTCTACAAATTGTAGTTATGCAGTTTCTATCCTTCTAGGGTGTTGTAATAATATACAGAAATATAGATTCAACATTATTACAAGAATTTGTTATGTTGTAGAAGCTATATTTTTCCACTATGCATCTTCTTTTGAATTCAATTTACAAAGTTGTAAATTAAACCATTATTTTAATATACAATTAGTAAGGATAACGCGTGTATTTTTTTCTATTTTCCATGTTTCCATCCATTTCCTTTATCTTCTCTATCAGTATAGAACAGTTTCTAGTTCATTTCTCCGGTCCACATCAATCAAACAAATTCAGAAAAAAAAAAAAAAAACAAATAGCATTCCAGAGTCATTTCTTGGACTTCCATGAGAGATTTATAACTTATCTCAGATCACTTTGCTTAACTAATGGTTCCTCCCAACCTTGAGAGAGGAAATTACATCCTCTTCTCCCTCGAGCTCCACATCATAATTTTTCAGAGAGAAGTTATGACAGGATTTAGGTCTCAGGACCTCTGTCCAGTCTATACTCCTTACATGTTATAGAGCTCCACTCGCTCTAGACCAGCTCTGGACAACTTCTTTTTCTCCCACCATTGTGGTTAACCCTTTTCATTTTTTTGAACAGCTCCTCAGGATTCTCTTTTATCAGAAAAACTGCCTCAATCTTTTACTTTAGAATCTTGGAATTTTTTTACCATTCATTTAAAAACTTTACTCAATGAAAATTTTATTCATAAATAAAATTCATTTTTTTCCTCAATAATATATATTTTAAATAAAATAAAAATCATTTTAACTATCATGTAAAAATAAAACGAGGTGTTACAATTATTATATTAGGTATAGGTTTAATATTATTAATTTAACTAATTTAATTATATGGGGGTGACAATACACTTCACGTGTGGTGAATGGTTGCCTCTCATCAATAACACTTATTGGCATATGTAGTTAGGCATCTTCACGGCTTTAATGATTGTTAGACACACTCCTTGCTCTCACAATGGCACACCATTTAACTTGCCTTATTGAAGGCAATTGTGAATGATTTTTTAATGGAATTGTGATGGATTATCATGTCAATTGTAAATGAGGAGAATGCCGGAGTGAAGGAGAATTCCGGCGTGAAGTCTTGTGATATTAAGTTAATGTAAGTATCAATATTTTATGTTGAATGATCACAACAAGATTATATGAGGATTGATATTTCATACTAAAGGTATCATACATGATACAGAGGTCTGCTTAGGATACCGGGATTGAAAAAGTGAAAAGTTATGGCACCTCCATGTCGTGAGTTCTTAACTACAGTGGAAACGGATATTAGAACATCTATTTTTGGATAGTGGACATCTTAAATCTCTATTGTTTTTTCTCTTTGAATGTTTCTCATATATGGATTTATTTTTGCTTATTTTTATGTTTGTTGCTTGGTCTTTCCCATGGCCAGGCCCTCTACACCCTTGATGGTCCATCCTTCATGCTCCTACTAATCCTTTCTATTGACTTCTTCCTACTAATCCTTACTATTGACTTCTTGCTGAAAGTTTATCCAACATGGGGTTTTTTTTATAGATTCTTCAAATATCATTGGAATCTCACTCCTTGAACTCATGCATTCACATTTTTCACTACTTCCTTTATTAATTAGGTCATTGCAAAACAACTGGCACTTTTCATTTCATTCAGACAGTATTTTTGCTATATCATTTAACATGATAAGAAAAATAGCTCAAGCATTTCAAAACCTACTGTCGACAAATGGAGAGCTCTTTAGCTTGGAAAATGACCGAAACCTCATCCAACCACTAAGGGATAAGATGACATTGTCAAGTAAATTAATTAAATAATATATTAACAAATCAAAAATAAATTAATAATCTAATATTTCCTATCTTATTTTATTTTACTGAGATCTTTCTTTCTATCAAAATCACATGAGAAAAAATTTATTTCTATGTTTACACCATCATTGTTACTTTTCCTTTGCTGACTGTTGTGTCAAACTTTTGAACCTTTTAAGAACCATTATTAATTTCCCAATGTCCACTGCTGTCACAAACATGAGATTCTCACATTTCAACACCCACTATTACATTCCGAATGTTTGCCTCTCTCACAAACATTTGATGCTCCGACCATTTCAACAACCATTATTGCTTTCCCAACATCTGCTGGTATAAAAAACATTTGATGTTCTCGCCATTTTATATTGCTTTGGTAACTGCAGTATTGTACTTCCAATGGTTCAACGCGACAGCTTTCCCAGAATACATGGAACTTGCTAGAGAATATTATTGTTCTCTTGTCGTTCTACACATTAACCGTTTTTATAACAATTTAACTGTGAAAAAAATGTGAATAGCTCTTTAAATTCACATACCCCATAATCAAAGTTAGAAAGAGAGTGGTTGATATCCCCGACGTATAAGAGAGTTGTTGATATTTCCATGTATCTTTCTTATTTTACAGTTGTATGTTTTTTTTTTACTTTTTGTCTTTAGTCTGACTTTTTTTAGTGTGATTTTTTTAAAGTTTTAAAATTTTGTGGGAATTAATTGAAAGCAGAAGTTTGATGGAAAAAGTTGCATCATCGATGTGTTTTACTAAATTTTTGAAGATTTTTTAAGGTAGTAAAAAAAACCAGTTTAAATAACAAAAATTAAGATTTTATCTTAAATTTTTTATTGAATTCCAATACCTAAAACTCCAAACAATAACACTAAAAAAAACTCCCTAAACAACTACTTAAAATACAGTTACAAATATTTAAAATACAACTATAAAAGAAATATAAAATGATTGGAAAACTAAACATTTCCAAAACCGGTAAAAATGGAAAAGTGGAGTCGTAAGACTAAAATACATAATAAAATCAGGATATAAATTTGATGGCCCTTCTATATCAATTAAATTTTTTATGGTTAACTAAATTTTACCTAGTTAAATCATATTTTGGTTTCAAACCAGTAATAAAAAACAAGATGTAACCTACATATCAAATAAAATTTTTATAGTCAATTAAATTTTGCTTGGTTAAATCATATTTCAAGTTTAAACTAGTACTAGGAAAAATTGAAGAAAGCCTATTTTACAAATATATATCGCAAAGAAAATTGAAAAATATATGTAATGTATTATATAGGGTAAAATAATTATGTGACATTCATACCATACAATACATTAAAAAAAAATTAATTCTTATCTTACGGTAAAAACAATGTAGCATAAACATTTAACCATTAGTAAATGTATTACTATGGTACCTATCTATGTTTGTGAATTGGATCTTCGATTACTGTGTTTATAATTACACCTTGGGTGATGTGTTGTTTCGTTGTTTGAAAAATTTATATCATAATGTTATTACGATACTCAACCATGTGATTTGGCTCGGATTTTTAACTTTGATGCCTCACGTATTTAATGATGTAATGTTTGATTTTCGTCATGTACTGGGAACTCTGACATGTTCTGGTGAATTCCTTATCACGCCAACTATGCGTTCTGAAATCTTTATTTGTTATCATGTTACTGGGCCACCTGCCCTTCTTTTCATCGTTCGATCTTATCGGAGATCTACGACAAAGGAACTTGGCCGAAACTGCCAGGTATTACCCCGCAACCCTAACTGTTTCCTATCCTTTCTCCTATGCCAATGAAGAGTGAGAGGCTTGCAACTTGGATTAGGGTTTGAGTGCTGGGTTTTTTCTGTGGCGCTTCCTACAATAGTTAACCATGCCACAGGCGGGAGCACCTGTCCATGGCTGCGGCCGTGAAGAAGGTATGCTTCCACCTCAGGAACAACTCCCATCCATGGTTGCAACTGGCTCTTCCATCTTGTTCCATCCCTTCATCGTCACAGGTAACAGTTCTTTTGGACCTTTTCGGTTAGTTTCCATTCAATAGTCTCATTTTCAAATGCTTTGGATTGTTTGGTTTTCGTGCAGGGTTCCGTTTACTAATATTTCTTTGTCGATTCTCAATATTCAGGTTTGGCATTCTACAACACTATCAGCACACCCATTCAGGTAACCAATAAGCCATTTTCTTTTTTCCTTTATGTTTCCTTGAGTTAAATCAAAAGTCTCTTAACTTCGTTGAGTCATGTCTTATAATTTTCTTTGGGGTTATTGCAGGTAGGCTCTTCTTTCAAAAGAATTTCAGTCTCTGCAATTTCCTCGTGAAGAAACTATATCTCCAGCTAACCATTAAATTGCGTCTCCAGGTACACATGACACAGAAACTTGTCCACAAGGACTACCTCTCCTCGCCGGTGTTTTTATTTAGAGTTATTAGTAAATAGCTATTCCATATTTACATGTCACAAGCCTCACTCTTAGGGTTCTTGGCTAGTCTATGATAATTGTATGCATTTTGGAACATTGTGGCAAGGAATGCAATTATAATTGCATGTGTTCCTATGTGGAGTACTCCAAAGTGTTTCCTTCTTTGATTTTTGGAAAATTTTACCAAATTATTGAAATGTAAATACTACGCCCCCAAGGATATGGGTTTTGAATTTATAGAATCGGGTTCGAACTGAGCTTACAATAATCTTCATATTTTTAAGAATGACTAAGTGTATTATTTTAAGAACTTGTTGGCTTGGTTCAAGTGTTGACTTTGCGTTACAGTAAAATGTAAATTTATTGAAAGATTCTTTCTTTATTTATTTAAAATTTCGTGCTTCAGAATTTTGTGGAGGAAAAATTATGGACTCCGAGCCTCTGGCAGGACCTTACATTCTAATTTTTTTATATAGCATTTATTCAAAAGAATCATGGGTTTATTTTCTTTCGATTTATAGATGCTTCAATGGTATGCTTCGTAGCCTTTTAGAGCGTCATTATTTAACTTGGCTTAATCACCTATGATTTTACAATGAATATACCAACATGGTTTGTTTGTGTTCTTATTCAAGTGACTGCACCACTCCTATTATCGTCTGTGTATTATCAAGCTGGAGACACGATGTGCCCTGGAACTGGAGGTTCTACCTCTTGTCCTAAGGCTGACATTGCTATCCTTCTAATTTAGGATTCTAATTCATTTGACTGATACAAGTCCGTACTATTATGAAGTTTAATTGATAACTAAATATTCCATTTATTTGCTTACTCTGTTTTTCATTTACATAGATTTCACTCCTGCAGAATATTTAATTCTGTATATTTCTTCTATTCTTTTGGAAAAGCAAAATTCTATCTTTGTACTCAAATTATACAATACCTTCTGTGTTTTACGGTAGTCACCACAGGGTTTTTTTTTTCAATTTATTTATCCTAATAATCTGGTTCTTTTCCTTAAGGATAGCTACATACTATGTATTATTTTTGATAATAGTAAACTTCCCTTTTATTTTCACAATAAAATAATTCAGAACACGTGGTAGAAGTTTTTCACAAATAATTCACTGAACTTGTAAATGACTTGATTTAATCTTAAAAAAATAACACAGAACTTAATCTCTTTCAACTTCTACTATTATAACAAATAATTTACGGTCTTTTATTCTGAGGAAACACTTTTCCTATGAACATATTTACTAGAAACAAATCATTTCCTATTGTAAGTTTACTGAATACTCATAAACTTATCTGAGTTTGCATTTCGCTGCTGATGTTTCACCCAACCTTTAAGAGAGGCAATTACGTCCTGCTCTATCCCCCGTGTTCCACTACTGAAAGGTACAAGTTCACAGTAATTCTCTATTGTGACCTCAGGACCTCAAGTCCAGTCAGTACCAAAAAACTTCAGGAATGCTGAGAGATTTCCATCGGTCTCTACCAGCTCAGGAAACTTTCCACTCTCATCCTTAGTCTCTGAACGGAACCCCCATTCCTCACTGGGATGAGTCTCTTATCCCCAGAGGAGTAGGTAATTTTTCAAACTGTCCATCCACCTTTCAATTCTTGGAAAAAATTTACCATCAGCCTTTTTACTTTTTATGAAACCACTTTCCATAACCAATTTTATTTTTCACAATAACAATAAAGAAAAATAAACTTTTCCAGAAAAACATTAAGTGTCTCAGTCTTTTCTTTTCTTTTTAAATAATAAAATGTCATATAACTAGTTAACAACTAGTTAATGCTAAATGCATTTGTCACAACTTACCCCCTGTAAGTAACACCGTCCTCGGTGTTTCACTCCAGCTCAAGAAATAGCTCTGGGTAAGCCTCACATACAAATCTCTCATCCTCCCAAGTAGCCTCATTCGGGTCAAAGTTCTTCCACTGAACTTTAACCTGGGTGATGACTCAATTTCGGAGCATAATTTCTCTCCAATCGAGTATGCATTGAGGCTTGACCAAAAACTCACCGTCTAACTCTACCTGCAAACAGAAATTTTTTTTGTCAAATTCTTATAAATAATTCATGCTTCAAGTTAGGATTTCATAATTCTATCCTACCTAAATATTCTTCCAACGAATTACGTGCTTAGGATCATGCACATACCACTTTAAAAGGGACACATGAAACACATAGTGTACGCGAATGTGGCTGGGTAAAGCCAGCCAATATGCCATAGGTCCTACCCTTTCTAAAATTTGGAAGGTTCCACAAAACCTAGGAGCTAACTTGGCATAAGAGGCCCACCTCAAAGTACTCTTCTTGGGTTTTATCCTCACATACACATGATCACCCACTTCTAATTCTCGATAATTCCTCTTTTTATCTACATATATCTTCTGTCGATCTTATGCAACTTTCAATTTTTTCCTGATCTTCTTTACCTCTGATTCCATTTCAGCCAGCATTTCTGGCCCAAGCATTAACTTGGTTTCAGGGTTGCTCCAATTAATGGGAGTGCGGCATTGTCGCCCATATAAAGCTTCGAAAGGACTCATCTTAAGAGATTCCTGGTAACTGTTGTTGTAAGAAAACTCAACCCGGTGCATATAGTCTTCCCATTTGGTTGGTTGTTATATCACATATATGTGGAGCATGTCTTCCAAAACTTGGTTTACTCGCTCTGTTTGACCATTCGTCTGGGGATGATAAGCAGTGCTAAATTTTATTTCGGTCCCCAGACTTAGAAAAAGAGTTTTCCAAAATTTTGAAGTAAACTTAACATCTCTGTCTGAAATAACAGTTTTTGGAATGTCGTGCAGTCTGAATATTTCTCTCATGAAAATATTTTCTATCTCTACAGTCTTGTAAGTACACTGTACAGGTATAAAATGTGCAAAATTACTCAATCTATCAATTACCACCATGATGGAGTCATTGTGCCTCTTTGACCACGGTAACCTGTAATGAATTCTAGGGATATGACCTCCCACTTCCATTCAGGTATTGGTATGGGTTGCAACAATCTTGCAGGATGTCGATGCTCCACCTTGACCTGTTGACACTCCAAACATTTGTTTAAATATTCAGCAATGTTTCTACACATACCAGGCCAAAAATATTTTTTTCTACTGGCAATTAACATTTTCTGGTATCCCTGGTTCCCTACATAGTTACTCTGATGATATTCATTCATGATTAGCTCCTTTAGATACGCACGGTTTGGTACATATAACTTTCCTCTAAATGTTAGCATTTGTTCTTTATTAACTTCGTATTTAGAATTGTTTCCTTGCTTTCTAGCATCTTCCATTTGTTGCCATAGGAATTGATATTCAGGATTCTTTTGTGCTTCCTCTTTTACTTGATCCAAGGATTTGCATTCAAGCTGATTATAGTAAAGCTCATAAACATAATACAACTTTCTACTTAAAGCATCAGCCACCCGGTTTTCCTTACCCTTCACGTGTTGTATGTCCATATAAAACTCACTTAGGAAGGAAATCCATCTAGCCTATCGGGAATTTAAATCATCTTGTTTGAAATAATTGGTTAGGCTGCTATGTTCCGTATTTAGTACAAACTTCTTACCCAGAAAGTAGTGTCTCCATATCCGGAGTGCATGTACTACTGTTGTTAACTCTAGATCATAGGCTGAATATCTTTGTTCATGTTCCTTCAACTTTATTGACTCATAAACCACTACTTTCCCTTCCTGAGATAAAACTGCCCCAACTCCCTCTTTACAAGCATCTGTACAAACTTCAAATTATTTTTTGGGGTCAGCTACCCTCAACACTGGTGCAGTGGTCAATAATTTCTTCAACCTCTCAAAATTGTTCTGGCACTCAACAGTCCACTAAAATATTTTTCATTTTCTCTGTAAGGAGGTAAGTGGAAAAGAAATTATGGAAAATCCTTCAATAAATCTTTGATAGTACCCAGCCAATCCCATAAAGGATCGAATATCTGCCACATTCTGGGGTACCCTCCATTCCATGATTGCCTTGATTTTCTATAGATCAACAGCAATCCCCTTTGCTGAAATGACATGGCCTAGGTACTATGTTTATGTTTTAAAGAAATCACTTTTGCTGAACTTAGCATATAACTGGTGTTTTCTTAACATTTCTAGCACAATCCTTAGATGTTTCCTATGTTCTTCCTGTTTCTTAGAATAAATTAAAATATCATCAATGAATATGAGTACAAAGTTATCCAAGAAAGGATGGAATATACCATGTATTAATCTCATAAATTTCGTTGGTGCATTTTTTAACCCAAAGGGTAACACCACAAATTCATAATGCCCGTACCTAGTATGGAAAGAAATCTTATTAATATCTTCATCCTTGATTCGGATTTGATGATATCCAGACCTTAAATATATTTTTGAAAATATTGTGGCCCCCTTCACCTGATCGAACAAATCATCAGTCCTTGGTAAATGATATTTATTTTTTACTGTTAAATTGTTGAGTTGTTTATAGTCCATGCACATTCACATGGTTTTGTCTTTTTTCTTAACGAAAAGCACTAGTGCTCCCCAAGGGGACAATATCGCAGAATTCTCAGTGAGAGTTATTATATACCATCTTTCTTGTCATGTGGAATTCAATTGCACTTCACATAACTAATTTGATTACATGAAAGTCAATATCATAGAACAATATTGCAAAATTCTCACTCGGTGTTATTGTATATCATCTCTGATATAAGAAGCCCATTTTATTTGTTGAGAATTTTTTGGGGTTAATTTTTAAACATTTTATTTAATAATGAGGTTTTCTTATTATTTAGTTTATTGATTTTTTTATGTTATTCAAATACAAAATTTGATTACACCATAAGGTGTTCTTATTTGAAAACAAATCTCCTAGCTACCACTGTGTCGATGTCTGAGTCATTGGATCAAATGTTAAACGATTGAAATGTTTTAGGCCATTAGATCCACAAGTAATATTTTTTTTTTATAATGTTAGGTCTTTTTTCTTTTTAATAAGTTAAATTGAATTTAGGTTTCGGTGACTTTTAAGTTAAAATGTTGTTATTCAAAATTTATTAGATTTAAATAAAATTTATATCATAAAATTAAACTCCATTTCTATTACATGGATAAAAACAATATAAAAAGGGAAAATAACTATTTATATCTTTAAATATTACATTTTTGTGCCATGATGCTCTCCAACAAGGTATGATAGAAATGTTGTAATGTCATGTTTAACATTTGACTATGTGAAACTATACAAAAATAAAAATTAAATTAAATTAAATAAAAATATCAACATAATGTAATGAACATTTAAACTAGGTAAAAATACAATAAAAAATAAATAAAATAAAATAAAATAATAATAAACTATAAAAATAGCCCATGGTATTGACCCATGGTATTCATGTGGAATGTAGTTTATTTAGAAGGGATATTAAGATGGCCTAGATCAAACTCAACTCTGGATCTACCAAGAGCCAAGAGGGATCAAATGCCTTGATATGCAAACCTCTTTTAGAGTGAAAAGATAATTGATCCTCAAGATAAATAATATAGATCTAAACTAATTATTTAATAAAATTATTTTTAAATGTTTATAACCATTATTCTTTTAAAATTTTACTTAATAAAATGTATCTAATTTTTCATACATCCAATATACATAGTTTTTCTTGTTATATTTTATTTTTGTTACAACTATTTTATTATTCCAAAAATACATGGTTTTTTTGTTATATATTATTTATGTTACAATTGTTTTATTATTCATTAGTAGCATTTCTTAATATATAAAAAATTAAATTAATAATGAAAATTTCTAAAATATGTGATCTTTTTTAAATTTCCAAATGATAAAAATAATAAAATAAAATAATAATAAACTATATAATTTATTAGTTTATAATTTGATCCACAATCAAAGTAAATGGCTAAGGATGTCACAAGTTATCATTTACACAGTGATGTATTGATTTTCTTAGTTGAAATGGATCCTATTAGAATAATGGTGGCCAAAGACACTAAAACATTCAAAATATATATCTATTGTGATATCCATATTGTCTACAAACCATCCAAATTTCTCATCTTATACAACAATTTTTAACAATACCCGCTCAATTTACTCTCCAATTTTTGAAACCCCCACCCATGTTGGGGAGATAACAATGTAAAATCAAATGTTCCTATGGTTTTTTTTAAGGGTTCATAAACAAAACAGACAACAAGAAAGTCACTATTGTGGTATAATAATTGATTTTTGAATTATTGTGACAAACAAATTATCACATTAACTCACAGAATATATCTAATGCTATAAGGATCTGAGATGATAACAAATTTTTTAATCATGATAACTAGGTGACAACCAAAACTAAGTTGTAGCCACAAGAAAAAAATCACAACAGCTCACAGAATATATCCAAGGTTGCAATGAACCCCGTACATAGTGATGGACCTCATGGGAATTTTAGTGCACATAAAACACCATCCTAAAAATTCTATACTCTTTGATCGATTTAGAATAACCTAATATGTCTAGATTGGATGTTGTGGGTGGTAAAATAGTTGAGGATGTTTCTTAGAGGGTAAGGGAATTTATATACTCTATCCTTCCACCAAAGCTATAAAGAGTGAGACTTGTAGATTATAGTTTTAAAAAATTAACATTATGTGATTAAGAATAATTTACTAACATCACTTATTTAAAAAGTAATGAGAGGAATGTACACTAGGACCATGCTAATTAATGTGATTCTTCGTAGTATTTTTATTTAAAAAAGAAATTTGTATTTATATTTTTTTAAATGAATATTGTGAAATGTGTAATTGAGTAAAATGTATTAAATTGACATTCTAATTTTTAAGATATTTATTTAAAAAATTCAAAGTATGGTGGGTTTTTTTTCATTAAGATTACTCTATATGTGCAAAGAATGAATCTATCTCAAGTCCCAAACAAGATTCTTCTTTCTCTTATTATTCTAGCTTGCACCTTGACACTCCTCTCCTCTTCCTTGAAAAAATTTAAACTATGAGGCACAAGGTAGTTGTTGCATATAGGAACATTTGGATATGTTACGAAAAATGTTATACTCTATTGTAATTTTATATAGAAATTTTATGGCAAGTGTGCCCTAAATGTTGACAATTTCATGGTTAATGTAGTATAAGCTACATGAAAATTTACAATCTTGTATAAAATATCAAGAAACATATGCTAAATATCCAACACCATAGAGCAAGACATGTTCACCAATTCAACAGTTGCTTCCAAATCTCTCTCAATTCTAGAGTTGTTTTCTCAATAAACTTGTTTTCACTGCTCTTGAACTAATGAAAGCCATCGTTGTTGCATATAGGAGAATTTAGCTCTGATAAGAAAAGTGTGACATTGCGTTATAATTTTCTCTACAAATGTGTTGGAGTTGTTTTCTCAATAAACTTGTTTTTACTCCTCTTAAGTGATGAAATCTACCATTTTTTCATATAGGATCATTTAGCTCTGATAAGAAATGTGTGATATTGTGTTATAATTTTATCTACAAATGTGTTGGATTTTTTTTCTCAATAAACTTGTTTTTGCTTCTCTTAAGTGATGAAATACATCATTGTTGTATATAGGAGCATTTAGCTCTGATAAGTTGCTTCTAATTTTTAATGAAGTAGTCTTAAAAATTTCCTAGCTCTATTTTAATTACACAAATGCATTGAAAAACAACTGATAGTGTTTACTTCAGTTGTTTTATTTGGACGTGTTGCAAGCTGACATTTACTACTATACAAGTTTTGCATCAAATTATTATATAACAATTGTGCCAAGAAGTTTTTAAATTATTTCTTTTTAACTATATCTTATCAATTTAGTATGTTTTCAATCAAGAAGAGGCTTCGAAGTTTAATAATTGTATCTTAGATCTGAGCACATGATTGTATTAAAATTTATGAAACAAATTCATTTTTTACAACTTGTATGTTTAAATATGTGATTTTGGAAGTGATGATGGCTTCTTTAGACACTTGATTAATATTGTGGAAGAAATTTGAGTATATCATTAAGGACTGTGAGTAGTTCCTGTAGCAATTGCATTTTTTATAAAAAAAAATTATATCCTTTGTATAAGCTATTGTATATACAGTTCTAACACATTTCCCCCAAACATTACCTATATGGTGAGTAGTTCATGTAGCAATTGCATTGCTTATAATCGATTTTTATATCCTTTGTATAAGCTATTGTATATACAATTCTAACAATTTTCCCCAAGGTGTTACCTATATGGCGACTGAGTGATGATGGCTTCTTTAGACACTTGATTAGTATTGTGGAATAACTTTGAGTATATCATTAAGGATTGTGAGTAGTTCATGTAGCAGTTGCATTTCTTATGGCATATTTTTATATTGTTTGTATAAGCTATTGTATATACAGTTATACTATGATATGGACACACATTTCCCCCAAGCGTTACCTATATGGCGATTGTTGTCCAATTGTTGATATTTAGAGAAATATAATTAAGTGATTGATGTTTTTTTAACATCAAAGTTACTATGATGACCTTTTATCTGAGGATGACTCCTTAGTGCTAAGATTTGATCTGCATGACCAAGATGCAAAGATCGATTCACATGAAAACCCTTTGGCCTATTGGTAGTATGTGGTAGTTGTATGAATGGACTACTTATATTTTCCTCACTGTCATAAGATTCCAGCACTGTTAAATGTTTTTTGATAAGTCTATATAAAATTTGTGCATATTATGTAGTAAGAAATGTTCTTTAATAATAACAGTCACTAAAAGGGGAAATTCTCTCAATACACCCTTCTAGATATACAATGTCTTATGATATTCTTTTCATTTGGTGACACATGGAAATTTCAATACCAAAACTCTTTCACATCGTCCCTCACATTATACGAAAGTCTATCTTGACAATTTTTCCTACATATATTAGCCAAACATGAAAGTTCATCATTTTGATGTTACTGAATTCTATTTTTTTAATGCCTCCATAAACTTTTGCTTAACGCTTTGTAAATTTTTGTTTTCATTGACATCAACTGATTTGATGTAGTTCCTTTTCCATCAACAGCTATCAATAATGCCCTAGTAGCACTTATGCCATATTGAGATTGATATTTTGAAATTTTTTGAGGGGTTGATGTCATATTTCTTGATACCAACTCATTTACCTTCACCTCTTTGGAATTTTGAATGCCCAATAATTGAACTATGTTTCTTAGATATTTGTGCGTTAAAAATATATTTAAGAATTAATCTTGTGCTATGATAGATATACCTTGAAAATTATTTTTTATCACCCAATTTACTTTATCTTGAACTGTTCATTCATGAATTAGTGGCCTCAGAGGATTGTTAATCACCAAAAGAATTTTATCCCCAATTTCCTATTTCAATATTTGTAACAAATTTTTTATATATGTGAATATATTACATTGGTTTACATATATTTTTTCACCCCCAATTGCCTATTTCAATATCTATAACAAAATTTTCTGGTTGATAACTCTTGTCATCAATATCTTTGAAACCTCCACAACCTGCTTCCATGGAATCAAAATTTTCCTTTCATTTTTTCACTATGGCTCCTTCTCTACAACATCTTATTTCTTTTAGGCTACTCTTTCCTATGCTATTTCCTTATGGCATTTCTTTTTCCAACATGTGGTGCAATTGCTATTTATATTTATTTGATAGATAAATTGGCAATTGCACCACATGTTGCAAAAGAAACGTTGTAAGGAAGTAGCATAGGAAAGAGTAGCCTAGAAGAAAGAAGATGCTGCAGAGAAGGAACCATCCTCAAGGAATGAAAGGCAATTTTTTCTTCCATGGAAGTGGTTCATGGAGGTTTCAAAGATATTGATGATAAGAGTGATTAATATGTATACACTTCATAAATATTGGGAAGATGCACCGAAGAGGTAGTTCCAAGGGATTAACCCTCTTGTATCCCCAAAATGTCATCAATACACATATATGTAAACCAACATAATTTGTTTACATATATAAAAATTCTATTATATATATTGAAATAGAAAATTGGGGGTGAAAATCCTTTGGTGATTAATAATCCTCAAAAACTAGCATGAAATGAGCATGTAACTCAAATTAGATATTTTAAATACATTCAAGTACAATCTATCTAGGATAGATGTAAATAAAGTGAATTTTTATTAACAAAATAGAGTTTACTCCAAGTTCATCTACATGTCTGAGTGCCAATTGCATGCTTGTCATAAATTGTATATGAAGAACAATAGTCTTGATATACAAGACAGTGAATGGTATTTGAAATGGAGATATTTTTTGAAGTAGATATTGTTCTTTATATTATGGTTTGTTTTCTTAACTCCAAGATTGGTTTAGTATTTCTCTATATACATAAGAAAAAAATACAAAGTTAATTCACAAATTTAAATTATAGTTTTATATTTTATAATTACAAATCTAGTTTCTTGTTAAAAAAACTACACACATCTATTTATTCAAATAAATTTTATTGTGAATATTTTTTCTCCTATTATTTTATTACAAAACTATTATACTCCCTACTAAATAAAACAACTTTATTAATAAAAAATTGAATGCCAAATTAAAATATCACTCAAGTGTGAAATACTATGAAAGTATAGTCTTCAAAACCAACAAATACTATCATGGGTTTAATATTTGGAAGCCTAGATGTCTATGAATAAAGATAAAAACATATGTTTTTAATATTTCCAAGCATCCTCAACATTACAAACCTTCGGTTTTTTTTTTCATATTATAAGAGGATTTCAATTACTACTAATATGTCCTTCTTTAAGCTTTTATTTTATAAATAGATAAATAAAAAAAACATATATAAAACATTTATCCCTTTTACTTGGTTATCTTTATTTTCATTATAAAGTTCTGAATATTTTAAGAGTAGAGTAAAACCATTAATATGACTTCTATTGATTGAATTACAGAATATTTACTTGACACGTATACTCCATAATAATTACTTTGACTCGTATTCATTGAATTCCGGGATATTTTATAAATCTAAACCGAGTTAAGTTCATCTCTTTCAATCCAACCCTTAGTAAACAAACAAAATAAGTCATTTCCTTAACATGAACGGCTCCACGATACTCCGCATGGTCAAAACTACCATAAAGATGTTAAACTTGGAAATAGATTTCGATATTTCTCAGAAAGATGAGAACCATCACATATGCGAACTTCCAATTGGGAAAATGAGCTTTAAGCTTAAAGAGATATTTGGATTTTTCTCAACAAAAACAAAAACTATCACATATGCGAACTGCGAACTGCGGAAAATGAGCTTGAAGCGAAAATTAGTTTTAATAAATTGTTATATTTCTCGTGACCAATCTTGTTATCTTTCTCGTGACCTAGCTGGAATGGTCATGGTGTTTGAGATAATGCCTCCATTATTGTGCTTACTTAGTTTGGATTGGGTTGTTGAGGAAGTTGAGAGATTCTCTCAACTTCTCTCTCTAAGATTAGCATTAGTTCAACTATATATATTTGATGTATCTCTGATTATTGGAATATAGAAATTAATTGTTTGTGTGTTATTCCTGTTCAATGGATGCTCTCTCCAATTTTTAATATGGTATCAGAGCCACTACTGGCTTAAATCCCTCACAGGATAGCCAGGAAGAAGTGAGAGCAATGATTGAAATACGTTTTATGTGAATTTCTGTGCGTATTTATTGTTTATAGGTTCAGATTTATGAATTATTTTCTATGTTTGTAATTACGTTGGTTTTGAGGGTTGCAAAAGCGTGTGTTCAGGATCTATAATATTTCAGAGAGTATTTGGCGAAGTATTATTAATAGCGGAGTCAATGCTTGATGAAATGCAGTCGATATTGGAGTTGGAGACTCTGAGCGTGGATTTTTACAGAGGGGTTTTACCGCTGTTCTTGACGTCTTGAACAGATCGAGTCCGTCCCGGAATTGCTGCTGGTTCTCAGCGATGGCATCAAAGGAGTTGAGAAGACGTCTTTGACATTTGCACATTCTTGCAATAGGCACTGCTTTACTTGCACGAGGAATGGGAATACGCGTTGAATGAAATGGTTTTTATGCATTTTAATGCGTTCACTTGACCATAAGAGGAGCTGCTTTAAGTAGTGTCGAGACTTTAGGGAAACGTTTCCAGAATACAGCGAAATTGTTGAAGATGAGTACCCAAAAGAACGATTTATTTCATAAAGATCAACATAATGAATTTCAGAGATTTTCACAGCGGTAGGCTCAACAACACTCTGCCATGATTTGATTTTCGAATACATTCAATAAAGTTGCTTCACTGCAAGGTTCCAAAGATGATTACTTCTCTGTTATTCGTTGCTTTGAAAGTTTTGTTTTTGTTGACTGCACTGCAAAGATCGGAAGCCAAATGTGGTCCAAACTCCAAAATGGATTTCAAAAGAAACGATTTTCCTCCTGGTTTTGTGTTTGGAACCGCCTCTTTTGCGTTCCAGGTTCAAATCAATTTTTAATACGGAAGCCAAAGCAGTATCGACATCGTAATGTATAGTTGAATTGCAGAGGTTGCAGAGGAGGTCTGACGATCGAATTCGATTATGACCAGTTTTTTTCATTATGGGTCAATTGAATTCCCACATAAATTACACCAACGAGAAGAATGGTAGAGAATATTACAGCCAGAATGGCTTTCTTCCTCCATACTTTCTGTGCCTCATGGCTTGATGTAGCAGGTGAAATAAGAACGGTTTTTTTTTCGTAACCATTGTTGGACTTTATCTCGCTTTGTATATGCCAAACACTGATTTTTGGTTACTTGTATTTGGTTCTGCTCCGAACCTTTTAAAAGGTGAGATTTGCAAATGTGAATGGGCAGACACAGTGGGCTGGTGGAGTGTGTAGCTTGTTAATATGTAGAATTATGAATTTTTTTGTTGTGAGATTTGTAGTGCAGAACCAACTATGAACAATTTAGCATAATTTAAATTAGTCGTTCTCTACGTTCTACAGGGACGAGAGAACAATTGGCTAATTTGATTGTGTGAGTTTGTTATATGCTGATATTGTTGTGCTACGGGCCAAGAGCATCAGTTACAGGTTACAGGTATCAGTGTGAAGCAGGTCAAGTTGTTAGATTAGCTCTTGAACACATTCAGTATTCAGACCATTTTCCTAGCCACTAATGGATAGCCAAAAGCGAAATATCCGACAGATGGTGATTGGTCCATAGGATGGTTCATCACTTGTCAGCTTTTATCGCGGAAGCCCCAACGAGCTGAGTTGTCAATACTATTGATCTTGCAAAGTTCATTATTGCTGGTCAGAAACAAATGTATTTTAAATGGGTTGAATGGTAGCTCGAAAATGGTGGAGAAAAGAGTGTTTTCTATGAGATCTCAGAGTGGGTACAAATGTTAATGAAGACCAGAGCAGACAAATGTTTGTATTAAATTAGTGTGTTCTCCATTTCTGTAATGTAGGCATTAAGGGGGGATTTTTGAGATAATGCCTCCATTATTGTGCTTACTTAGTTTGGATTGGGTTGTTGAGGAAGTTGAGAGATTCTCTCAACTTCTCTCTCTAAGATTAGCATTAGTTCAACTATATATATTTGATGTATCTCTGATTATTGGAATATAGAAATTAATTGTTTGAGTGTTATTCCTATTCAATGGATGCTCTCTCCAATTTTTAATACATGGAAGCAACCGAACAAATAGAAACTGCAACTGAAATAGAGAAAATGGTAACGGAAGCAAATATTATCCCTTTGTCCTTCTTCATAAGCATGGCCTCCATTATACGATAACTAATTATCACTATGAAGCTGCACAAAATGAACTGCAAAATCATACATTCAAAAGACAAATACCCTTATTTCAATATTTGATCTAACCCATCCACCAGAGATATCAAGTTTATTACTATCATTGTTGGTGAAACAAACAGATCAGATGCCACACCAAACTCAAGAATGTCCTCCTCGTATCTTTTGGTCACTTCACTATCCACTAATTTGTTTATCACCTCAAAGCCTACCTCTAATACACCAATCATCTTGCCATAAACTTCAATCAAATCAAAGAGATAGGATGACACACTCTTATCATCCATATTCTCTGATCGTTCCACCAACTTTTAAACAAACCCCCGATCCATATAAACTCAAACAGGTTGTAGCTATATGTAGATATTTCTAGCAACGCAAAGAGAAAGAACCATGAACTTGATACCTACTTATAACCAAACAAATAATCAGTAATGAAAAACAAGCCAAACAAACATTGTGAAACGATCCTAAAAAGGATGATTTCTGAAGTTTTTGCATTTCATGAAAAATACATTTGGAAGTAATGATAGACCACGAAGCATGCAAAGGCCAAGAATTAAACCATAGCAAAGTATATGAATGGAAGACAGACACCACAGTGAGTAGAAACTATGGCACATTCTTTATGCTACTAGTGTTCCCCGAATCCCTTATACGTATGGGAAAAAATTAATAACAAAAAATTCCATGTGGCCAACAACCCACCTCTTATGCAGAATTAGACTATCATTCAAATTATTTGGAGTGCACCCCAAAAAATTGTTCCGCGTATTTGGAGTGCACCCCAAAAAATTGTTCCGCCTTGGATTACAGTAAATAGATTTCCATCCTCTGTAGTCTGCAATAGACAAATTTGAGTTATAGCATTTATAATCTTGGTATAGGGTCACTTTACATGATTAAGAATTGACACTAGAAGTGGGACATGCCTCTTTTCCCCACAGGTTTTTATCATGTGCAATTCAAAAAATCTCGTGCATGTTTCATCATCTTTGTTGGACTTGTCTTGACTTTTGCAACCTTTTGTCTTCTATACAAATAATGGAGTAAGCATCTTTGTGATATTTTAAGGAGCTATGTCGTCTTTCACTTCCGAATAAGGCGTCTTTCACTTCTGAATAAGGCATCCATGGGGTGAATGAATTTGGTGCCTATGTAGAATGGACCTTTAATTCCATGTATTCCTTCATATTGGATCTACAATTGAAAATTTACAGGGCAATGCCTTTAACTCAATCGTTCACATAATTTCACAAATGTGAGAGACGTATATATTCACATTGAAGATAGTCTTGAGATTATTTGCATATAGGTCATTTTTCGTGATGCCATGAAAGCTTTAGGAAATTGGCCATAGGCAAACGGGTCAGTGTTTGGGTCGAAGTTAAAGCATTAGAAAAATGGAAGGTTTGTAAGTTAGATTAGTTTCTTGTTTCTTAATAATTGCTTGTGAATTTGTTGTAATTATCTTATTATGTTTTTCTTATTTCATCAAGAAATTACCAAATGTAAAAATATGAATATCACAAGAACACAAGATATACACTCCAAGCAAGTTAAAAACCCCTCTAAGGGGAAAACCAATAAAATTATCTTCTTATAGAATCATATAACACTGACACATCAAATATCCATGACCACAAAGAACTTCACCCTCTAGATGCCAAGTCAAAAGCTCCTTTAGCACAACAAAACTCTCATCAAGAGACCAAAAAAAAGATATGTATCAAGGAAATACTTTCACAAAATTTAATCTCAAGAAGAAAATCCTTCTCTTATACTTCAACCCTATTCATCAGCTCTATCCTTTTTTGTGATATTTTAGACCAAAATCATCCAAGTGTGTATCTCCAAATGAGCTCCATCTTCCCTTTATTTATACAGTCCAGATGGGTGAAAATAGACATGTTCATTGGGGAAATTCCAACTTGACAGGTAGGACGACCTCGTACCTAGAGGGGCTTTTGACCCAAAATTACATATTTAAAAATTATTTTTCCCTTTTTCTTTACAATAGGTTCAAATATGACTTTGAATATTTGAATAAAAAACTACAAGCATGAATACTGAAACTAGTTACATTTTCCAAGACTCTCTCTCTTATTTAGATAGGTGTTCATAATTGTAAACTTGGTACAAGGATACTCTCAAACTGAAATATTCTTATAAGATGAGTTGGAATGATAAGTCATCTTTAAGCATCAACATCATAACCAACATTGTTGATATAACATGGCCTTGACTAAAAATCTCTATCTCTCCACTATATCAGAGCACAATGCTAGGAGGCTTTACATGAGACACCACACTACTTCTGAAGACACATACCCCATTGAGATGTATGCTAGGTATGTCCTTATTGGAAAATTCCTATCTTGGATTCCCGATCCTCAAATAATATTGATCCTCTTTGACCACTCTTATTTTTGTTACCATATCTCATCCTCAAATAATGTTTAGTCAATTTAATGTCTTAAATTTCTATCAGAAATTATGAACCGGAGTTAGTAATCTTATGAAGTGTAGGTGCACTATATATGCTAGAAGAATTTTCTTACTTGATTCGTTGTGTTGGTTTTATATGTTGTTTTTGGTATTTTGTATTTATATTGAGTGTCTAAATGAAATTGAGAAAGTAAGAAATTATTTGTGAAATGAAGTCTAAAATTAACTATCAAAAATTTAATGAGAATTCTATTTTAGTTTATCTAAAGATGAATAAATTAACTTTAAGGAAACTAGAAACAAGAATAGACTTCAATATTTTTTGTATATTTTGGAGTTTTTATGTAAAAGAAAGAGTTTAATATAAATTAATAACACCTAAAGAAGAATTTTAATGACTGAAAAATAAAATTAAGAACGAAGAAAAGGAAATTTTTAATGTTGATCTAAGAAAGA
This sequence comes from Pinus albicaulis, assembly GCA_034641835.2. Classification (NCBI taxonomy): domain Eukaryota; kingdom Viridiplantae; phylum Streptophyta; class Pinopsida; order Pinales; family Pinaceae; genus Pinus; species Pinus albicaulis. The sequence goes on along the minus strand of CM076577.1, from coordinate 664,128,567 downwards.
AATTTAATCTATGAATCACTCTTAAAGATAGTATTCTAATGACTGGAAGATAAAACTTACAAGAAGGAATAAAAGGAAAATTTCATCTAATAAATGAAATTGATCTATGATAAATTTATATTGTATCAAAAGAAATCAATCTAAAAGCTATATTAAACCAATCTATGTCAGCAACTATGATAAAGTATCTCAAAAACATCTATCTAAATCACTTCTATATCATTTTAATCAAGTAACAAAACACCTAATTAAATTTTTTGTAATTCTAAACAAAACATTAATCTAAACTATGTCTAAGTCTAGCAAAGTATATACTAAAACTATCTTTAGTCTACAAAATAAAACATCTATATGAATTATCTCTATAAAGCAGAGTGTCTATGTGAATTGACTCTAAGCCTGTTCAATGATAAAGAAAAGCATCTATCTTAATCATAACTAATTTCTACAAATGGAAATAACAAACAAACAGTATCAATTCTAAGTAACTATACTAAGAAAATTCAAAAACTATTTGCAACGAGGAAGAAAACAGAGCATGTGTCTACTATGTGAAAATGGAAAGCATATTTAATCTATGAAACGAAAACGAATTATTTGTCTACTTTGCAAAAGAATGAAATAATTGCTTAACCTAAGAAATGAAAATACAAACAGATTTATGATATCTATTACAATAAGGAAAACAAAGTAAACAGAGCATCTAAATATGCAAAAAACACAACAAAAAGCTCGAGGAATTAAACTACGAAATAACAAAAAACTAAACCATTGAACCTCTTCTGTGCAGGGGCCCTCCACAACAGAATGGTTCTAAATTTACTTGCAACTAATTATGCATCGATGATTCTGAAAACGCCTTCTCCTTGGATTGATAAAAATAGAGTTTTAATGTATGACAGCATTACAATAAAAATCAAGTGTGTTCTTGGTTTACATAGCCCGGTATTTATAACATAGTCTAATTAAATGTTTGAGGTGATTATGCCTAAAAATTCTAATCAAAACAGGCATAGAACCCTAAACAGAAATGTGATCTTCATAACTTTCATGATTTTATACATGGAGAGAAAATTGTGAATCTTAATCTTCTCACTCACTTGTCTTAGTTCTCTGCTTTGACTAATCCTTTGACCGTAATTTTAGGCATTATCCTTCTCTATTTTGGACATGTAGATAGGATATAATCCATGAGTCAATCATTTCCAAACTTCCCATGTACTTTGATCCTTAATTCATTCTTTAAAACCTGTTAAACAATGGTAGTGGCTGCAGAAACGGAGATTAGATGTAGAATTGCATCAATGTTGTAGCTAAATACAAATTTTATTCAAATAAGAAGAGACATTTAAAATATGAAAAAGAGATCATATAGGTACCTTATCAAACTGAAACTATGAAAACCAATACTGATTGAGCTTATGAAGTTTGAAAAAAAGGAGGAAAAAGGTAGTGAAATGGATGTCAAAATAGAGACAGTCTTGAGGCTCAACATACCCCCACTAAGAGACCATTGCATGTCCTCATGCAAATTCAAAATTGTGAGTCTTCATCTTAGCATTGCATATGCTCTGATACTTCTACCAGGACATCTAAATTTATCTTCTTTCCCTTCTTTGAGGTCACTGCTACCCTTGGATTCCTCATTATATGTTTATACTTCAAATTTACTAAATGTCTATTCAAATATCTATTCTTCTTTTTCAACTTCTTGTTCTTCTTTAACCATAATCTCAAATGTAGTAGAGTATTATAACTTATGGTCTTCTCAATTTGATTCTGCATCTTCATAGCTTCATTATCCTTCTTAATATGCCTATTTAGTGTCTCTAGTTCAAAAATTTCTTGTTTTATATTATTTACTAGAGGTTCTTATGGACTAGAAGGTTTTTCTTCAAAAATTGATGTTTTTCTTGCATTTCTTCTTTATAAAGACTCAATGTAATCATAAATTTCTTGCGGAACTGGATCAATTTCTGGAGTTCTTCTGCTTCGATCATGTGTGGGAGAAGAAATAATGGGTGATGGAACCTTAGGATATTCTTCTAAATCAACAAGTTATGTTACTTCTGGAGGTGGATTTTTGGCTACTTTGCTAAGTCTGGAACTTCTTCTTGTTAGCTGCACAGGATTTTGAGTTTTTGACTTCTCTTTGTTTATGACTTTTTATTTTCCTTTCATGATGCCTTCTTCATTTTTATCAATTTGTTTCTTGACTTTTCCAAAAAACTTTGCAATAGGAATTTCATCTTCTCACTGTGCTCAGGATGGTTTTTCATCCTCAACAAGGCTCTCAACTTTTTTTTTTGCCTCTTTTTCCTTTGTTATCACTAGGTTTCTCCTGTTCTTTTTCTTGGAAATGATTTTGGATTAATAAATTTTCCCAAGTATCCTAGGATTTTTAAATGAATTCAATAAGAATTTTTATCAAACCATGATGACACATTGTATTATCTATGAACTGAATCATCTTTTCAATAGTTCCTACCATCTTCCTTAAGCTATTCAGTAAAAAGTATGGAAGGTTTATCTCTTTATCTTCAATAAAATTCATTAATAGCCTATCATGATAGAAGAACATACATCCAAACCTCCCTTCACAGGTAATAAATTTATGAATTATCAATAGCATATTTCTCCATTTACCTTTAAGAGTTGTGCTAGGGATTCCCTTTTTTAAAATTCTAGTGTTCATACCTGGGTTCTTCAAGAAGGTTTTCCATTCCTCTCCATTGATTCCTTTGTTCTTAAACCATATCTCTCCTATCTTTGGAAATGAAATAGCTTCTTCCATGAAGGATTATGTGACTACAAAATTTATGTCACTGATTTCAACTTCTACTCCATCGAAGGCCCTAGAAAAATATTTAGTGACTTCTTTATGAAACCCATTGAATTTCTCCATGAATTTAATCCACTCTACTTTCTACAATATTTCCTTCATTTTTGGATATCCCTCCATGAATTTCTTTCCCACGAGATATATTCTCACAATCAGGCCCATATCTTTCTAAGATTTTTACCTCCAAGACTGCCTCTTTTTACTGGGTGAATTGAGGGTTTCGGTATGAGCTTGGAAATGTGGATGAGTTATGTTGTGGAATGGTAGAGATGCACAGGTGAACGAGTGAATGTGCGAGGTTTCATGGGCATAAGTGGGGTTTCAAAATGAGAAATTACATTTTAGATCATTAATATATGAAATCATATTTGATCATTGGGGGGACCATGATGAAGTTTTAGTGGTGAATCATGAGATTAGATCTTGATTTGGCATAATCAGTCTTTTTAATGATGACATTTGAGTTGGCAGTATATGATCATCTATTTCATATATATCAATGTTTGCAACCTTATTATTTAAATAAAATTTTGTATTTGCATACCTTGGATATAGCTAACCTTAATTGTTTGTTCTTTATCTTGGTTCTTCAGGTTTTATCCAGTACATTTTTTAGTATGATCTTCAATATAGTGTTTAGTTGCTTTTGTCAAAAAGGTTTTTTTATATATAGGTTGCATAAGTGTATAAGAGCTGCAAAATTTTATGAGAGCTACAAAAATTCAACAATTCTGTAGCTAAACTTTATTCTCTGAAAAATAAAGGTAAATGCAAATAATTTGGGATTTTTATAATTGAAATTAAGAAAATGTAAGATGTCAGAAACAAATTCTGATTTTCACCTTATATTTTCTGTATAAGAATGCCAATCAATGATTGGTTTTCATATTTATACAATTTCTTATTATTATTATTATTTTCTTTTTCTTTTTATTTTTTTTAGGTATGAAAATAAAAAGAATAATAAGTTGGGGAAGAAGAAATATTCTTCTTCACCAACTTCATATCTGTATTATCTTGAAAAATGTTGACAAACTCCTCTTTTTTCAATGGCTTATAATAAACCTTTAGTCGATGTCCATTTAAAATAAGAGGAACATTTTCTTCATCAATAGTTCTAATCCTGACTGCTCCATTATCAAAGACTCTCTCAAACTCATCAGGCCCAAGCCAATGAGTTTAAAATTTCCCTTGGAAATATTTGAACTTTGAGTCAAAAAGAAGTTCCCAATCTCCTGCTTGAATTTTCTTTCTTTAATGTATTTATCATGCCATATGGATCTCTGTTGCTGAACTAGGTTGGTCTTTTGAACTGCACATTGGCTTATTTCATCAAGCTCATTGTGTTGTTCCATTCTATGCTTTTGTGCTTCTGACAAGTCAAATCCCAATTTTACTGTTGTTTTGAAGGTTTTGATTTGAAATAATATTGGAAATAAGACGTGTTTCCCATAAACAAGTTCATAGGGAGCATGTCCTGTTGTATTTCTCCATGTAGTCTGGTAGGCCCATAAAGCTTCAAGAAGCATTTCTGCCCAATCCCTTCTATGCAGATGTACAGTTTTTGTGAGGATTGCTTCAATCACTTTATTAGTAGACTCCACTTATCCATTTTCCTCTGGATGGTATGGATTTTACTTCCTGTGCTTGATTTTGTACTCTTCCATGATCTTTTGCACCATTTTGGATATAAACTGAGTTCCTTGATCTATCACAATTTCCCTTGGGACACCAACACAAGTAGAAATATCCTCAAAAAGAAATGAAACTGCAGCATTTTCATTAGCAAAGGAAAGTTCTTTAGCTTCTACCTATTTAGTGACATAATTAGTGCATACCAGAATATACCTCTTTTGTCTTGATGGTGGATTGATTGGTCCAACAAAATCCAGAGCCCATTTTTCAAAGGGTTCGATGAGTACCTGTGGTTGTAAGGGAATTTCATATAAAGGAACATGTTTCCCCATTCTCTGACAATTGTCACATATTTTAACATATTCCTTGGCATCCTTGAAAGGGGAAGGCCAATAATATCCTAAAATAAGGATTTTGTAGGCAATCCTTTTATTAGCAAAGTGTCCTCCACATGGCTCATCATCGCATGCCTTTGTTATCTTAGGTATTTCACCCTCTCGTACACATCTTCTAATGATGAAATCTGGTCATGTTTTGTACAATTCCTCATTTACCCATGAATAACATGCACTCATTTGAATGATCTTTCTCTTTTATCTAGGAAACAAATATGATGGTAGTTTTCTTGTGGCTAAGTAATTAGCGATGTCTGCAAACCATGGTGATTTAGTAGATATTACAAAAATATATTCATCACGAAAACTATCTACTACTGGTGTATCATTATTATCATTTTGAATTCTAGAAAAAAAGTCAGCAACTATATTTTGTTTTAAAAGTCGATCTAAAATGGTGATATTAAATTCTTGAAATAATAGTAACCATCTTGTAATTCTTCCATTACTGATAGTTTTATTCATTATATATATAATTGTAGAATGATCTGTGTGAATGAAGGTTCCGTAGCCAGCGATGTAATGTCTGAACTTGTTAATAGCATGGACAACAGTTAGAAACTCTTTTTCAGTAACTGTATAATTTAATTCAGCTGGAGTCAAATTCTTACTTGATATTAGATGGCATAAGGGATCAAGTCTTTCTGTCCTAATACAGCTTCCAGAGTTGTATCTGAAGCATCAATTGAGATATGAAAAGGTAATTTCCATTTTGGCCCTCTTAAAATGGGTGCTTTAGATATAATTTCTTTCAAAGTTTCAAATGAATTTTGGCACTCGGTGTTCTAGCTAAATTCACAATCCTTTGTGATAAATTTGAAGAGTAGAGATGCAATTTTTGTGAAGTTTTCTATAAATCTTCTATAGTATCCTATAAAATCAAGAAAACTCCTAACATATTTTTGACAATTTGGAATTTCTAATATGGAAATAAATTTTACTTTAGATGAGTCCACCTTAATTCCATTTCCTGAAATATGGTGTCCTAAAACAATTCCTTCAGTAAACATCATAAAAAAAATTTCATGACTTAATGAGATATTTTCTTCCTTACATATTATGAAAACTCTTTCCAAATTTTTAAGGGCTTCTTCAAAATAATTTCCATAGACTGTAAAATCATCCATATACACTTCCACATAGTCATGAATTAAATCACAAAAAATACCTAATACTCCTCTTTGGAATGTTGCAGGTGCATTGCATAATCCAAAAGGAAGTGCTCAGTAAGCATAAGTTCCCCAAGGATAGGTAAATGTGGCTTTTTCTTTTTCTTTAGGTGTAACTTGAATTTTATTATAGCCACTAAAACCGTCCAAGAATGAAAAATATGTTTTCCCTGCTAATGTATCTAAAACTTGATCTATGAAAGGTAATGGAAAATGATATTTTAAATTATATTTATTAAACTCCCTATAATCAATGCACACCCTCCATTTTCCATTATTTTTAGGGACAATTACTGAAGGTGAAACCCACTGACTGTCTGATATTGGATAAATATAGTTTACATTCAGTAGTTTTTGTAGTTCTTCCTTTATAATTTCCCTAATATTTGGATTCATTCTTCTTTGAGGCTTTCTAATTGGTCTATAATTTTCCTCAATATAGATATGATGTATGCAAGTTTCAGGTTTGACTCCTTTCATGTTAGTGTATTCCCATATGTATGCAGAATAGTTGTTTTGTAATGTTTTTATTAACTACTCTTTTTGAAATTCTCCTAGGTTTTTGTTTATGTTTAAAGTTTTACCTGGAAATATTTCAATTGAAGAATTACCAAATTCTCTCATAGAATATAAATACATTTGTCTGGATGATAATTATTCAATATTATATTATTCTTGAAATTTTTGAGTATTCTCACATTGTGAATATGATTCATGATTTTCTATTGAATTTAGAATTTGACTTTCTTCACTAATGTGTGAGATAGTAAAAATAGGTTGTATTCCATTGTCATCATCCATCCATTCTTCATTTTCTACTTCTATCATTTCTTTTACTAGAGGATATAAAGTGAATTCCTTTTTTGAACTTCCATCAGAGATAAACATATCACCAGATCTACAACTGATGAAAGCATCAGTTGTAGCTAACCAAGGCCTTCCTAATATCAATGGATGTCCTCATAAGTTATTATTGGGAGTTAAGATCATAAATTCAACTAGATATTCCCAAGAATCTAAGGATACATAAATGCCTTCTAATACACCATCAAGTCTGATTATTGATATATCTACTAGTTGTAGTAATGTTGGTGTATATTGAAGATTTGGAAGTTTTAGTTGTTCCATGGTTTGTTTACTCATGATTTTTATGGCTACTCCTAAGTGGATCAATATATTTGGGATCTCAATACCATTGATGTGTGTTTTCACAATGGCACTTCCTGGATCCAAATATTTTTGTATGGTTGTTTTTTCCATCATGATATCTGCAATTTTTCTCACTAAATGTATTGTTTTTACTTCCTTTGTTTTTCTTCCAGATTTCTTTATACTCAAATCTCTTTTTCTTTTGCAAGGATTGGAATTTCCTTAATGTATTTTAGCAAATGGATTTTGATACAAACATTCTTCAATTCATCTAATATATCATATTTATGCGACATGATTTTTTTTTCTACCCCTCTGTCAATTTGTAATCTTTCAGGGAAAGGAGGTTTTGATATAGATAGTGAAGGTTTCTCTATGATAGAAGTTGAGTTTATTGGATGTTATTGTGTTTCATTTTGAACATTTTGATTCTGATGAAGAGATGTCCCTTCTCAAGAATTATTATTTTTATTTTGAATATTTTTATCTTGATGAAGAGAAATCTCCTTATCAAATTAATTATCTTTTTCCTGAATAACAATAGAGGGATTTTTCTTTTCTAATATCCTACCATATCTAAGTTGAACGTTGTTAATATATAGTGGATTTATCATATAAATATGAAAATTTTGTCCCTCCATGCTATAAATACGTTGTGCATTTTTATTTTTTGGTTTTGTGAGTGGTTGACAAGATATTTGGTTTGTCCTTTGTGAAAATGGTAATGAAATTTGTCGATTATGATTTGGAAATTGAGGTTGTTGAATGGTTTGAGGAAAATTTTGTGGTGGATAGTTTGGATAAGATTGTGGATATTGGTGATATTGAGAATATATACCATAAGGATTTTTCATTCCTTGTGTCCAAGATTGAGGTTGAGGCCAGGGTTGTTTTCATGGCATTGATGAATTCCAATTATTATGTGGGGGTTGAGTATACATTTGAGTGTTAAAACCTTGAGTTTTTGACCCTTTGCATGGTCTTATAGAAACAAAACAAAGAGGATATACTTGGTGTGGGGCTATTTCCTCTTTGAAAATAGCCTTAAGACCTGGTATAGAAAGACATTTCTTTGTTTCGTGATTTTTTGTACATATGACACAAGTCTTTATGATTTTTAAATCAAGAGGAAATTTTCATTAGGGGAATTTTGAGGTCTAAAATGGGCCTCCTAAAGAAATTATAAAATAATAGTGGAAATAATAAAATAAGATTTGATTACACCATCAAATTTTAGAGGGAAAAAAGAAAAAACTACTTTTTTCAACTTGTATTTTCAACTTATCTCCCAAATTTTTTACTCAAATTTTAGGCGGGAGTACTCGTTGGATGAAAAACTTAATTCCTTGTCCAAGTATTACCTATGTTGCATACCTTTTATGGATCTTGCTACACGAAAAATGAGAAATACATGAAAAACGGGATTGCAATCACGTTTTTTCATGTATTTCTTATTTTCATGTAGCAAGGTACATCGAAAGTATGAAACTTGGGTACTCCTTGGATAAGGAATTAAATTTTTCATCCAACGAGTACTCTCACTCAAAATTTGAGTAAAAAAATTGGGAGATAAGTTGAAAATATGAGTTGAAAAAGTAGTTTTATTATTTTATTATTTTTTAATCTGTTTACCTTTTTATTTAAAAAATGGTGAATAATCCTCCATGGTTAACATCATCATTTTGAATCATATTGGTTCTTATAAAGTTTATTTTGGTTGTACATTTTTCTTAGGAGGCCCATTTTACACCTCAAAATTCCCCTAATGCTTAAGGCATGTTTCTTTTTGCATTTAGGACATAAGATAGATAAGGAATCAATTTCAGCTCTTTGCTTGTTTTGTAATTTTAAGGTGTTATTTGTTCACTAAGTCTCCCTAAGATATTTGTTTTAATTCATCAAGAAAATTTCCTATTTCTTCCCTACTTACTGCTCCAGCTGCAAATTTATTTACTCTAGAGAGAATGGGATCTCTTGGACTTCTCCCAATTCTTGACTTTCCTCTTGAAAGATATATGCATAATTCATAGATATCAGGTAATGATAGTTGAGAGATGTCTCCCTTTCGATCATATTAAGGATAATTATCCATTCATCTCTAATTGATTTCAACAGGAGAGCTTTAAAAATATATTCATCCAAATTTTCCATCCTAGACCTTTTTCGATTGTAACTGAATCTTTCAATTAGGTCCTCTAATTTTTCATCTTCTCTTTGCATCATCTTAAAAACTTCATATTTCTGATTATGAGGTGTGTAGTAATCCATGTAATTTTATAAGAATGCATTTTTCATTTCTTCACATGTCCTAATAGAATGTGTTATTAAGCCCATGAACCATTTTAATATTGCGTTCTTAAGTGTTACAGGAAATAATTTCAACTTGTGAGAATCGAGTAAGTAGTCATATGATCTTCATAGAACTTCGAATTCAAACATAAATGTTTCAGGATCTTAACTCCTTAATCCATTAAAATTGGGGAGGATGGAGGGCGATATATTCTTCATTGTGGAAGTTGTATCCTCGTCTAATATAGGAAATCCAATAGGACCTACTTCTCTATTTCCTCCTCCTTCTCTTCTGTTTTCTCTTTCTTCTCCCCTTTCGCTTCCTCTACCTCGTCCTCCACCTCTTCCTCCTCCTCCAATCCTAGGTCCACCTCCTCCTAGTCTTAAGTGTTCATCATTCAGATTGTGTACTTCTCTTTCTGCTTCTCCATCCATTGTATATTCTTCAGAACTAATATAGGTTTCTATATTTGGAGTTATTTGTTCTTATTATGATTCTTCTAGTTCCTTTATCAATGGTATATTGAAGAAGGCTTCTTCCTCTTCTCCACTAGGTATTTCTAGCTTTTGGGCTAATATTTATTCTCCAGTAGAGGTTAAAAAGACTACTCCTTCAGTTGGGGATCTAGGGTCTTCTTCTTCTAGAATTTCTTCAATTGATGAAGTTGGAGAGTCTCTAGGCTAAATTTCTGATCTTAAGACTTTAGGAAGTTTATGTCTTACTGATAAGAATGGAATACGAGTTTGGGTGGATGGTGTGGCATTACGAGGTCTTGATGGAGTGAGTAGTGTTGCTAGGATCAAAGTTCTACCTCTAGCTACAAATATACCCCTAGAATCTATTTCTCTACGCATGTCATTTTTTAATGTTTTTATTATTTTATTTTCTTCTTCTTCTTTTAGATTTAAGAGATAGGGCTCTAATTACACTTCCCCAGAAATGGCTCCAAAATTTTTAGTCAATTTAATGTCTTAAATTTCTATAAGAAATTATTGATCAGAGTTAGTAATATTATGAATTCCACGTGCCCTATATATTCTAGAAGCCTTTTCTTACTTAATTAATTGTGTTGGTTTTATATGTTTTTTTAGGATTTTGTATTTATCTTGAGTGTCTAAATGAAATTGAGAAACTAAGAAATGATTTTTGAAATAAAGTCCAAAATTAACTATCAAAATTTTTATGAGAATTCTATTTTATTTTATCTAAAGATGAACAAGTAACTTCAAGGAAGCTAGAAACAAGAAGAGACTTCAATTTTTTTTGTATATTTTGGATTTTTTATGTAAAATAAAGAGTATACTAGAAATTAATCACACCTAAAGAAGAATTTTAATGATTGAAAAATAAAATTAAGAAGGATGAAAAGGAAATGTTTAATGTCGATCTAAGAAATAAATTTAATCTATGAATCACTCTTAAAGAAAGTATTCCAATTATTGAAAGATAAAACTTACAAGAAGGAAGAAAAGGAAATGTTAATCTAAGAAAGGAAATTGATCTATGATAAATTTATAATGTATCAAAATAAATCAATCTAAAATCTATATAAAACCAATACATGTCAGAAAATATGATAAAGTATCTCAAAAACATCTATCTAAATCACATCTAAATCTATTTAATAAAGTAACAAAACATATAATTAAATCATATATAAGTCTAAATAAAACATTAATCCAAACTATGTCTAAGTCTAGCAAAGTATATACTAAAACAATCTTTAATCTACAAAATAAAACATCTATCTAAATTATCTGTATAAATCAGAGTGTCTATCTAAATTAACTCTAAGCCTTTTCAATGATAAAGAAAAGCATATATCTTAATCATAAATAAGTTTTGCAAATGGAAGTAATAAACAAATAGTATCAAATCTAAGTAACTATACTAAGAAAATTCAGAAACTATTTGCAATGAGGAAAAAAACAAAGTGTGTGTCTACTGTGTGAAAATGGAATGCATATTTAATTTATGAAAAGAAAATGAAGTATTTTTCAACTGTGCAAAAGAATGAAATAATTTCTTAACATACGAAATGCAAATACAAACAAAGTTATTCTATCTATTACAATAAGGAAAATTAAGTAAATAGAGCATCTAACTATGCGGAAAACGCAACAAAAAGCATGAGGAATTAAACTACAAATTAACATAAAACTAAACTACTATACCTCTTCTGTGCAGGGGCCATCCACAACATAATGGTTCTGAATTTACTTGCAACTAATTATGCATCGATGATTCTGAAAATGCCTTCTCCTTGGATTGATAAAAACAGATTTTTAATGTATGACAGTATTACAATAAAAATCAAACTTGTTTCCAGTTTACACAGCCCAGTATTTATAATAGAGTTGAATCAAATGTTTGAGGTGATTACGCCTAAAAAGAATAATAAAAATAGGCATAAAACTCTAAACAAAAATGTGTTCTTCATAGCTTTCATAATTTTCTACGTAGAGAGAAAAGCTTAATATTCTCGCTCTCTTGTCTCGGTTTTCTTCTTTGACTGACCCTTTGACCGTAAGTCTAGGTGCTATCCTTCTTGATTCTGGACAGGTAAATAGGATAGAATCCATGAGTCGATCATTTCCAAACTTCCCATGTACTTCGCTCCTTCATTCATTCTTCAAAACATGTTAAACGATGCCAGTGGCTGTAGAAACGTAGATTAGCTGTAGAAATGCATGAATTCTGTAGCTATATACAATTTTTATTCAAATAATAAGAAACATTTAAAATATGAAAAAGAGATCATTTAGGTACCTTACCAAAATTAAAGTGTGCAAACCAATACTAATTGAGCTTATGAAGTTTGACAAAAAGGAGGAAAAAGGTAGTGAAATGGATGTCAAAATAGAGATAGTCTCGAGGCTCAACAAATAGTTTCATTCCACAAGACTACTTCTTGTCTTATATTCCCAATCCTCAAGGATTACCAATCTCATATTCTTATCTAATCCTACAAATCCCATTCCCCCTCCATTACCTTCACTAGACATATGACTCATAGTATTTTCCTAGTGCATGGCACATGAAGAAGATAATATAATGTCCATCATCACTCCCTCTCGATTGAGAATATTGTGGATATTTGTGATATTGAGAATATCTACCATAAGCATTTTTCATTCCTTGTGTCCAAGATTGAGGTTGAGGCCAGGGTTGTTGTCATGGCATTGATGAATTCCAATTATTATGTGGCGGTTGAGTATACATTTGAGTGTTAAAACTTTGAGTTTTTGGCCCTTTCCATGGTCTTATAGAAACAAAACAAAGGGGATATACTTGGTGTGGGGCTATTTCCTCTTGGAAAATAGCCTTAAGACCTGGTATAGAGGGACATTTCTTTGTTTCATGATTTTTTGTACATATGACACTGGTCACTATGATTTTTAAATCAAGAGGACATTTTCATTAGGGGAATTCTGCGGTCTAAAATGGGCCTCCTAAAGAAATTATAAAATAATAGTGGAAATAATAAAATAATATTTGATTACACCATCAAATTTTAGAGGGAAAAAAGAAAAAACTACTTTTTTCAACTTGTATTTTCAACTTATCTCCCAAATTTTTTACTCAAATTTTAGGCGGGAGTACTCGTTGGATGAAATTTTAATTCCTTATCCAAGTATTACCCATGTTGCATACTTTTGATGGATCTTGCTACACGAAAAATGAGAAATACATGAAAAACGGGATCGCAATCATGTTTTTTCATGTATTTCTCATTTTCATGTAGCAAGGTACATCGAAAGTATGCAACTTAGGTACTCCTTGGATAAGGAAATAAATTTTTCATCCAATGAGTACTCCCGCTCAAAATTTGAGTAAAAACTTTGGGAGATAAGTTGAAAATATGAGTTGAAAAAGTAGTTTTATTATTTTATTATTTTTTAATTTGTTTACCTTTTTATTTAAAAAATGGTGAATCATCCTCCATGGTTAACATCATCATCTTGAATCACATTGGTTCTTATAAAGTTTATTTTGGTTGTACATTTTTCTTAGGAGGCCCATTTTACACCTCAAAATTCCCCTAATGCTTAAGGCATGTTTCTTTTTGCATTTAGGACATAAGATAGATAAGGAATCAATTTCAACTCTTTGCTTGTTTTGTAATTTTAAGGTGTTATTTGTTCACTAAGTCTCCCTAAGATATTTTTTTTAATCCATCAAGAAAATTTCCTATTTCTGCCCTACTTAATGTTCCAGCTGCAAATTTATTTACTCTAGAGAGAATAGGATCTCTTGGACTTCTCCCAATTCTTGACTTTCCTCTTGAAAGATATATGCATAATTCAGAGATATCAGGTAATGATAGTTGAGAGATGTCTCCCTTTTGCATCATATTAAGGATAACTATCCATTCATATCTAATTGATTTCAATAGGAGAGCTTTAAAATATATATTCATCCAAATTTTCCATCCTAGACCTTTTTAGATTGTAACTGAATCTTTCAATTAGGTCCTCTAATTTTTCATCTTCTCTTTGCAACATCTTAAAAACTCCATATTTCTGATTATGAGGTGTGTAGTAATCCATGTATTTTTGTAAGAATGCATTTTTCATTTCTTCACATGTCCTAATATAATGTGTTATTAAGCCCATGAACCATTTTAGTATTGTGTCCTTAAGTATTGCAGGAAATAATTTCAACTTTTGAGAATCGAGTAAGTAGTCATATGATCTGCATAAAACTTCGAATTCAAACAGAAATGTTTCAGGATATTAACTCCTTAATCCATTAAAATTGGGGAGGATGGAGGGTGAGATATTCTTCATTGTGGAAGTTGTATCCTCATCTAATATAGGAAATCCAATAGGACCTAATTCTTCTATATTTCCTCTTCCTTCTCTTCTTTTTCTCTTTCTTCTCCCCTTTGGCTTCCTCTACCTCGTCCTCCACCTCTTCCTCCTCCTCCAATCCTAGGTCCACCTCCTCCTAGTCTTAAGTGTTCATCATTCAGATTGTGTACTTCTCTTTCTCCTTCTCCATCCATTGTATATTCTTCAGAACTAATATAGGTTTCTATATTTGGAGTTATTTGTTCTTCTTATGATTCTTCTAGTTCCTCTATCAATGGCATATTGAAGAAGGCTTCTTCCTCTTCTCCACTAGGTATTTCTAGCTTTTGGGCTAATATTTATTCTCCAGTAGAGGTTAAAAATACTACTCCTTCAGTTGGGAATCTAGGGTCTTCTTCTTCTAGAATTTCTTCAGTTGATGAAGTTGGAGAGTCTCTAGGCTAAATTTCTAATCTTAAGACTTTAGGAAGTCTATGTCTTACTGCTAAGAATGGAATATGAGTTTGGGTGGATGGTGTGGCATTACGAGGTCTCTATGGAGTGATTAGTGTTGATGGGATCAAACTTCTACCTCTAGCTACAAATCTACCCCTATAATCTATTTCTCTACGCATGTCATTTTTTTTATGTTTTTATTGTTTTTTTTCTTCTTCTTCTTTTAGATTTAAGAGATAAGGCTCTAATTACACTTCCCCGAAAATGGCTCCAAAATTTTTAGTCAATTTAATGTCTTAAATTTCTATAAGAAATTAACGATCAAAGTTAGTAATCTTATGAATTCCACTTGCAGTATATATTCTAGAAGCCTTTTCTTACTTAATTCATTGTGTTGGTTTTATATGTTTTTTTAGGATTTTGTATTTATCTTGAGTGTCTAAATGAAATTGAGAAACTAAGAAATGATTTTTGAAATAAAGTCCAAAATTAACTATGAAAATTTTTATGAGAATTCTATTTTAGTTTATCTAAAGATGAACAAGTAACTTCAAGGAAGCTAGAAACAAGAAGAGACTTCAATTTTTTTTTGTATATTTTGGATTTTTTATGTAAAATAAAGAGTATACTAAAAATTAATCACACCTAAAGAAGAATTTTAATGATTGAAAAATAAAATTAAGAAGGACGAAAAGGAAATATTTAATTTCGATCTAAGAAATAAATTTAATCTACGAATCACTCTTAAAGAAAGTATTCCAATTATTGAAAGATAAAACTTACAAGAAGGAAGAAAATTAAATTTTAATCTAAGAAAGGAAACTGATCTATGATAAATTTATAATGTATCAAATAAATCAATCTAAAAGCTATATCAAACCAATACATGTCGGAAAATATGATAAAGTATGTCATAAAAATCTACCTAAATCACATCTAAATCTATTTAATCAAGTAACAAAACATATAATTAAATCATATATAAGTCTAAACAAAACATTAATCCAAACTATGTCTAAGTCTAGCAAAGTATATACTAAAACAATCTTCAATCTAAAAAATAAAACATCTATCTAAATTATCTCTATAAATCAGAGTGTCTATCTAAATTAACTCTAAGCATGTTCAATGATAAAGAAAAGCATCTATCTTAATCATAACTAAGTTTTTCAAATGGAAGTAATAAACAAACAGTATCAAATCTAAGTAACTATACTAAGAAAATTCAAAAACTATTTGCAATGAGGAAAAAAACAAAGCGTGTGTCTACTGTGTGAAAATCGAATGCATATTTAATCTATGAAATGAAAATGAAGTATTTTTCAACTGTGCAAAAGAATGAAATAATTTCTTAACATACGAAATGCAAATACAAACAGAGTTATGCTATCTATTACGATAAGGAAAATTAAGTAAATAGAGCATCTAACTATGTGGAAAACGCAACAAAAAGCATGAGGAATTAAACTACAAAATAACATAAAACTAAACTACTATACCTCTTCTGTGTAGGGGCCATCCACAACATAATGGTTCTGAATTTACTTGCAACTAATTATGCATCGATGATTTTGAAAATTCCTTCTCCTTGGATTGATAAAAACAGAGTTTTAATGTATGACAGTATTACAATAAAAATCAAACTTGTTTCCGGTTTACACAGCCCAGTATTTATAATAGAGTTGAATTAAATGTTTGAGGTGATTACGCCTAAAAAGAATAATAAAAATAGGCATAAAAATCTAAACAAAAATTTGTTCTTCATAGCTTTCATGATTTGCTACGTGGAGAGAAAATCGTGAAGCTTAATATTCTCGCTCTCTTGTCTCAGTTTTATTTTTTGACTGACCCTTTGACCGTAATTCTAGGCGTTATCCTTCTTGATTCTGGACAGGTAAATAGGATAGAATACATGAGTCGATCATTTCCAAACTTCCCATGTACTTCACTCCTTCATTCATTCTTCGAAACATGTTAAACCATGCCAGTGGCTGTAGAAACGAAGATTAGCTGTAGAAACGCATGAATTATGTAGCTAAATAAAAATTTTATTCAAATAATAAGAAACATTTAAAATATGAAAAAGAGATCATTTAGGTACCTTACCAGATTTAAAGTGTGCAAACTAATACTAATTGAGCTTATGAAGTTTGACAAAAAGGAGGAAAAAGGTAGTGAAATGGATGTCATAATAGAGACAGTCTCGAGGCTTAACAAATAGTTTCATTCCACAAGACTGCTTCTTGTCTTATATTCCCAATCCTCAAGGATTACCAATCTCATATTCTTATCTAATCATACAGATCCCATTCCCCCTCCATTACCTTCACTAGACATACGACTCATAGTATTTTCCTAGTGCATGGCACACGAAGAAGATAATATAATGTCTATCATCACTCCCTCTCGACTAGGGAGGAGATCCCCATTCCCTCTTAATCAAGGAATAGATGATAGATCCCTCTCAACTAAGTAGATTTCATCGCAATCCTTATTTGGTCTCATACAGCATTAATACATCAGCTACTTTTCCTTTCATGGAGATATTTAGTAGTAGTTGTAGGGCTTCATTATATCAAAGCTTTGATTTTATAGAAGTAAATTATTTTTTTGAAGCTAAATGTATTCTCAGACTATAATAGGGCTTTTTTTCTCCTCAAAACACCATAACATATCAGACATTGATCTTTCTAGATCAAATCAATCATCAATACAATTCTTTTTTAGCTCCTCGCAACACCATAACATGTTATATTTGTATCTTTCCATACCCTGTCAATCATCAATCAATTTTATCATCAACTAGTTCATATGTCTTTCTTAAGGAGCCAAACTTCCTCACATGCGTTGGCACATGCATTCTATTCTTTATAAGGAATTTTTGCTTCATCTTCTTGAAAGGATCATATCAACTTTCCAATATAAATTATGCTATCATTCTTATACAAGCCATCAATAGATCTATCCACATAATCCATGTGTTCCATGATCAAACCACATAGTTGTATGTACAACATCATCAAACAAAATCTCCTTCCAATTGATTTTATTCTTTGCAATATGTCTTTCTCGCTATGAAGTCAACATTCTCCACATTGAAATAAGGTTTGACTTCAACTTTTAATCATCAATGTGTTCCTTGAATGAAATTGTTAGATTGAAGATTCAATATCATATCCATCAAGGTCCTTATAGCTCCCTCTTTCCATCATGCTTGTCATCAATAAGGAGTTATCAACAAGCATGAGTCTTTCTTTTCTTTGTTTTTCCATCTTACTCATTTTTCTTAACAATTTTTGTTCTTGTAATTCCGACAAGTACTACTAAGAAAAAAATATACAAAAAGAAGAGCATGATTTTGATTCTATCAATCTAGGGTTTCCAAGAGTGTACTACAGGGTTCTAGTTACAAAACCTATATTTCATGATCTAACCCTTGTTATGGTTTTTAATTTCATCGAAAACACCATACCTAGGGTTTTGAATTTCAAGCCCTACGGTATATTTGATTCAACCCTTGCTAGGGTTTTACCACTGTATACCCTAGATTCTTCTCTCAAAAATAGGTTTCAAGAATCATTTAGCCCTACAACAACCTAGATACCATATTTTTTCTAAGAGGGAACAATCAAATAGGTTTATAGTTTTGCTCCCAGGTTTAATCTAATCTACAATTTTAAAAACCCTAAAAACTAAGAGTCTTCAAGACTTCACAAATTTTGCAAGTTCTAAAAAGCCTAGAAGCAAAGGGAAAAACAATAAAGCCCTAGAAAACATTGACCAAAAGAATGCTCATAAAATATAACACATACCTTTGCAACCTTACTACCTCCTTTTTTATTAGGACCAATCATTATCTATAAAATGCATATCTTTCAACATAGTTTCCTAATTTTTTTCAAATTTAGGAATGCAAAGAATAACCACATATTTATTTTGGTACATTAGTGATAATTTAGGTTGGCTCTATGATAAAATCAAGCCTCTCAATATCATATTATAACACAATATTTTTTCCACATAGATGATGGCATTAGTATCGTCTTTTCATCTCTACAATGAGATCCTTGTCTCGTGGAGCCTTGCTCTTAGAGGTGACTTATCATTAACCAAACCCTTGTATGCCAAAACAATTCTATGCATTATTCATTACATAACCATAATTTATGAAAAAATATATGCCACATTGACAATCAATGGTTCCATCAACCCCTCTGAGTATCTCTTGTAATGTATGCCATCATTTAATTGAATTATTTTTTTTTCATGCTATTTTGTATAAAATAGTGCTCCAGAAAGGTGTGGACTCTCTCTATAGATGTGATTCTAGAATTTCCCAAAATTTGTCCAGAATTCGAATTACCCAGAACTTAGAATTAGCTCACTAACAGAGGGGAGAACCTTCAAGGACTTTAATCCAAAAGCCAATTGAACATGATCTTCAAGCCTCCAACTTCAAACCAAGCTCTGATACCATGTTATAGATATGTGATATTTGTAAGTTAATTCAATTTCCCATTTCTTGATCATTACTTATGAATTTTTTGGCATTATATTATTACGTTTTTCTTATTTCAAGTAATTACCAAATGTAAAAACATGAATATCACAAGAAAATAAAGAACATAGGATATACAATCCAAGACAATTCAGAACCCCTCCAAGGGGAAACTAAAAAAATTATCTTCTTATAGAAGTATATCACAGTGAGACAGATAATACCCATGACCACATAGAACTTCACCCTCTATATGTCAAATCAAACCGTCATTTAGCACAACAAATATCTCATCAAGAGACCAAAAAAAATAGATGTATCAAGGAATAAATTTCACAAAATTTAATCTGAAGAATAAAATCCTTCTCTCATATTTCCACCCTCTTCATCATCTATTCCCTTTGCTATGATATTTTAGACTAAAATCGTCCAAGTGTGTATCTCCAAATGAAATCCATCTTCCCTCTATTTATATAGTCTAGATGGGTGCAGATAGAAATGTTCAATGGGGAAGGGCCAACTTGGAAA
Organism: Pinus albicaulis; assembly: GCA_034641835.2. Lineage (NCBI taxonomy): Eukaryota > Viridiplantae > Streptophyta > Pinopsida > Pinales > Pinaceae > Pinus > Pinus albicaulis. The sequence continues at coordinate 664,108,812 of CM076577.1, read as the reverse complement.
GTAGGTTGACTTGGTACCTAGAGGTTTTTTGACCCAAAATTACGTATTTAAATTTTTTTTTCCCTTTTTGTTTACAAAGGTCCAAATGAGATATTGAATTTTTTACTCAAAAACCTAGAAGCATGAAGATCCTGGTTGTTTAAAAGAATAATAATATTTTTTTATTTTCCTTTTATTTTGATTTTTACATAAAATACATAATGGTTTAAATTATGAAGATTGAAGCTAGTTACATTTTCCAAAAGATTATGATGAAGGATGACATTACATGACTAAAGTTTACAATGTTTGACTTTGCTCAACCATGGTTGAGTATAGTTGAATATGGTCGACTTATGTTGAGTCAAGACAACTATGAGTGATGAAGGTTGAATATTCTTATATATGGTAAGCATAGGGTTGACCATGTTCAATCATGGTCAACTATATAAAAATTGACTATAAAGGTAGAATTTGTTTGGTTGTGATTGACTATTGTGGTTCACTATGTTTGAATATTATTATTAATTAATAATAGAAAATAGAAAATATATTTGACTGAACTTGATGTTGGGTCGCTTAGTCTTGATGTAGGTTCAATCTATGCTATGAAACAACAAAACCCTTGATCATCGGCCCTTTCGTCCATGACCTGCAAGAAGATCACAACCTCACCCGAGGTGACTATGGGTGGTTGCAAAACTAGGTTTCTGCATCCTTGACAGACTGCACGATGTGGTAAATCTACTATGATGTTGTTATCTTTTAACATACATAAATTGACTGCGTTGAATAAAACCATTCACTTACTTTGCCACATTCTATAAAACACATTATACAACATCATAAATTGCATTGTTATAACACACAACTGTAACAAATACTTCACAACAACTAATATTAAGAAAATAGATAAGAAAAACATAAGAACACAGAATATCATCTACAAATTTCTTCTCTTTTGTTATGATGGATCTTTTAAGTATAATCAGCTCTCCGATATGCACACTAAGTTGTAGACTCTTCTGAGGTCCCTGCACACTCAGTTGTTGAGCCTTTCCCTCGCTACAAAACACAGATACAAAAATTATTCCTTAACCATCTATCATTTGATTACATCCTTATCTATCCAATGTAATTATCTAAACATAGCATCACATCCCTTTATATATTATTACAACGACAAAATAACATGGGCTCTCAAAACAAGAAAAATACAACTCAAACTTGTTACAAAAAAGAGGGGCCTCGAGCCACCCCGAAGCCCCTAAGATACCACGTGATATATTTAGAATACTTTGATGTGTGGTACACTTTGTGCTATTCTCCTAAAAATGCGAAGACTTAGCGAAAATCTAGTCCAAGTTGGGTTGCACCCAACAAGCTCCCAACACTCACATGTGACTCGTCCTGAGTCACTCAGCTAATTTACCCTTTGATATTTGATGTTATGTTGTTGTAGTCACTATTTAACTTCTGCAACACCTCTGTGACCCACTTGTTCGAACTCTGGAATTCTTCTAATACTTCCTATGTAATTGGTCTTGTAGTCTTACTCAGTTTTTCCTCTTCCTATTGTCAAAGCTCTTGGAGTTTCTCATCCACCTTCTGCGACAACTAGAGATCCTCATCATACCATGGTCAATCTATTTCCATCAAAATTTTCTCCTACTTATTTATCTCTTCTATCTACTTTTGAAGGACCTTTTCTTCGCTGATCCTAGCAAACTTCTATGAAACTAGAAATTTCTTAACTACTGTCTTCATTTCCTCCAACTGCTTCTTCTTATGTTGGATGTCTTCCTCTATTTTCTATACATTTGAATCTTCCTGCAGTTAAGTCAAAATCTGCAAGGTCTCGTCCAATCATTTTTCACACTCTCTCACTGTCCCTGAGATGCATGTCATTGTAGGCTTTAGGTCAATTTCCCTCTACTTTCATACTTCTGGTGGTCTTACTTGTTGTAACTTCATTTTTTGGGTATACTTCTGCCAAAGTGCAACACATTCAGCATGTTCATCAATCCAGACCGCTTCAACCCTCTCGCCCACTTATGTGGCTCCAAATTGACTCTTATGGTCCTTTTATAGACATGTCTTGATATATTGTTAAACCCAGAAATTCTACCCTTAGTTATCAAAAGATGAACATTAACATATTTTCCATCAAGCCAAGGGTTATTTGATTATTGGTGATACTTCATATTGTCATGTTGTGGATTTAGTTTTGTGTCAATGTTTCGTCCATGAAGAGGCTAATAGGATTTTAAAATATTTTCATTCCAAATCATGTGGTGGTCATATTTCTAGAATAGCCATAACACAAAAAAAATTGAGTGTAGGATTCTTTTGGATGTCTATCACTAATCCATTCTCGAAGTATCATCCTTATCAAGTATTACTTGGAAATGTGTGCTCATCCTTATCTGTTACACCCTATGGTTTTTGTGGCCCCTTCTCAAAGTAGTGAAAAATATTTATGGCATATAATATTTCTTCAAATAGGCCTTGGAAAGGGAAACCCTACAACCCAAGAGCCAGACAAAGTGCTAACAATGGGGTAAAGGCCCAATGTCACCTTAGCCAAAACACCATGCTCTTTACAAACTTTCACTAATGGGAGGAGTCTCGAGAGGAGGGAATAGATAAATTAAAATAGATATGATAGGTGTAGAGTCTCCAAAATTTCATCCACTTTTACCCATATTTCCATCATTTCACCCTCATTATGTAGTGCATCCCTCATTCCGTAGCTACATAACCCTACATTGAGTAACCATTTTCATGATCAGATGGGTTTAGCGTTATATTTTCCAAAGTCATTTATTTTAAGTATTTTAAGTGAATTTGTGATTAAATATTATAAAATTAACATGTTTTCATATATACATAAAAGTGGTATATTTTTTGTGATATTGTAGGCCCACTTGGAGATTCTAGAAGGGTCTTATTTGGCCTCCTAACTACAAATTCGAAATTCAAATTCCAACTCATGAGGATTTGTAGAATGTTTGAAGAAGATATGGATCATTAAGCTAATCACATTCAAAGGAGAAGAATCATGGATGTTTTTATATGTTTCCTTATCAAAACTATGAGAGAATTTGGGGAGGATTTGTATCTTATATTTTTAGGAGATTGATTGTAACCACATGAGATAAATATGGAATTAGGAGATATTTGAGGATATATAGTTATCTTCAAATTTTTTATAAATAGGAGTGCACCCTTCATACAAAGGGTGGTAAAAAATGTATTAAATGTTTTGTTGTAAATTGTTAGTTATTAGAGACTAAAGGTAGCTAGTGGCTAGTTGATAGTTGGAGGTTCCAAATTCCATTCAAGGTGTGATTTGTAAAGTGAGGAGAGAGAATTCTTGTAATATCTTGTAATCATTTTATGAAATGCATATTTCCACTTTGATCTCCAGGATGTTACAGTTGTTCGGTGTGCTTTCTGAGGAATGGAGGACCCCCATCAACCCCAACTTGTATATCTTTGTACATATTGGTAACATAGTTTACCTATGTTATTTCATTTCTTTTCAGCAAGTGTGTTTCCATTTTATGCAAATGTTTTTTTTACTTTCAGCAGAATGTGATTTACTTTCCAGCATGTGTGAGTGTGATTTCAATTTATCATTTTATTTATGCAAGCATGGTGTGATTTCAATTATTCAAGAGTGGAGTGATTTCAATTATGCAAGTGTGGTGTGGTTTCAATTCTATAAGAGTAATTTCAATTTCATGCAAAGTGTGATTTCCTTTATGCAAGTGATTTCAATTTCTTTATGTTTGATTTGATTTAGTTCGAATTAGATTGATTTAATTTCTTTTGTAATTATTTTTAATTTCATTAGATTAATATAATTTGAAAGATAACCGCTTAGTACATATAGTACAGGTATACCTTGTCAGTTTACAACACCCTGAGTTGACAAATTAAATGACAAGGATTTAACTAACTATTAAATCACCCAACATTTTGGTGTCGTTGTTGGGGACGTATACATAAGTTTTTATTTTGAAGTTTAGAAAATTTATTATAGTTTCATTAATTTTTATATGCATAGTTAAAATTATAGTAAAATCATTTTTCATATTAAATTTCAAAAAAAATAATTTAAAAAATAATTGTGCTAATTTGTGTATGCAACAAGAGTTATCAACCAGTTGGAGTAATTCATAGGCAATTAAGGGTTTGAAGAATGTTCTTCCTTTTTCACTTCTTGATTGTATTATCTAAACAATCGGTCTTTCATGCTTTGATGATTTTTAATGCATATTTTTCTAACCCTAGCATGAATATATTTTTAATCTTGTTACACACATGGTTACACTAGAAATATGCATACACTTGATATAATTTTCTATTTCCAGTAGAGTTAAATAGAGTAGGATTAATGAATACTAATTAGAGGAAATTTCAGCCTAAAATTGGCCTCCTAAGGAAAAATAATAAAATAAGGGTTATGATTTTTTTTATTTTTTTGTAAATTTCATAGTACCTTTCTATTTTCTATTTTGTAAAGAGCAAGTTGCTATACAAATTTTACTGAGATTGGTAGCCTCAACCTCCCTGAAGGAAACCATGTGTATTGGCCACCTCGGGGAGTTATAAGCCAACCAAAATTGGTATTGTGTTTTCCTTCTACTCACAGCTAATATCCCTTTACTATGTCCATAAAAACTAAATATAAAACATAAACTATACTTACCATCCTCAAAAAACATACAAAACTAGAAACATAAAAGTTTAAACCATCTGAAGAATCCACAAGTGTTGGATCCTTTTCAATTGACTCTGGCATCTCCGCATTTAGGAGTTGTTGTTCAATCCTTCCTATTCGCACATTAGCTTGTATTTGAGCCTTGGTCATTTCTCGCATATCCTGTTTCATATACTGGAGTTCAAAGAGCAGTGAAGGATTGGATTTTTTTTCTTGCATACTCAACATCACCTTTGCTAAAACACATTTAAATTTCCAGTATGTCTTAACTGATTGTTGGAATAGAGAAACTTTACCTCTTGTATTCCCTGGGTCAGAGATAAAATCCATTATTTCTTCTTGATCTTTAGGATCATCATCTTCATCATCACTTTCCCTCTCCCAACCCTGAATAGTTTTATGAATGTGCATTGGAGTCCCTGTATCATAAATATTTGTTATATTTTCTAGAGTCTTCTTATTAATCTTTCTTCCTTTTTTGCTTGGACCAACTTCCTGAGGTGGTTGTAGCTTCTTCCCTTTGCCTTTTGTCATTTTTTCCAGACAGAGACTGTCTGATTTTATGATTGACAGAGACCATGTATAGCGAAAGGTGACAATTATGTGAAACTTAGGTTCAATAGTAAACCCCAGATGATTCTCTTTTACCCAAGTAGTGAAATATGGATTGCGCATTGCAATCTTCGAAAATTAACAAACTGTTCCCTCTCATTTCCGAATTGCTTCCACCATTGAATTAATAGTAGAGAGGTTTTCCCGGGAGAAAATAAAGTATACGTGGTGCCACGGAAATTTGGACTAACCCAAAGAAATTGAGACTTAAGAGAAGAGTAAATCCGAGTTTGTAGAGACCTCCCTTTCTAGACATAGGAAAATAAATTGAGACAGCGAGAATTCCTAATGCAATCTGAGACACTTAGATAGTGAAATAAAAGGTTGGAATGGAAAAGGACACTACCCTTAAGCTTCTAATACCCAGAGGAAAATTATTTTGGGAGCTTTAGAATAAAATGAAAAAGCTTTACTAGACCATTTGAAACCAAGATAACAGAATTCCACAGAAAACACTCAATAGACTTTGCAAAGCACAGATTTAACCCATGCAAATTGACATAGCTGAGGTGTTGGAAATGCGACCCAAGAGGATTACAAAGGACCATATTTTCATAATCATAAGAAAATCACAAAATTAACCCATGCAATTTAACATTACTAAGATTCAAGAAAGGAGGATAAGCAGGGCTACGAAAGCAGGGTTGTATTTTCAAATGAACCCCCTCTACCATTACATCCAAACCATAAAAAAAGAAAAATATAACTGGGAATGGTAAATGCTCTGCAGCACCTATAGAAACTCCTGCTTTCATGGTTGGAATGCTAACAGGAAAAACTAATTTTTAAAAAAGAGTGATGAGGACTAGCACATACCCAGAAATCCTCCGCCCGTTATGCTGAGCTTCATGTTCCTGTAAGTCCCCTGTCGTTGTTCTTGTCTGAATTCCAGTTGATGTTTGAAGTAATGTTTTGCAACAGTGAGAACTTACCCTATTAATTCTCCTACCCCACGGTCGACATACCTTCACATATTTTGTCATGCATTTATGAATTGGAACGACTTGCATCGTGATCATTTACTAAGGCGCGTGCGAGGTCGATTACCACCACGCGGTGTAATTCTAGTGCATGATGGTCAACTGACAAGCCCCACCACGTGGCATTGTCATGCTGCCATCCTCCCTTTGCTGGAACCCCGATCAGGGATCTTTTCTTCCATTTAAATCTCTGTCTAGAATGAGCTGGAGAGAGTTTAATTCAATGTTCTAGATTTTATCCCTTGGCGTGACATCCAATTGTCATACACTATTACTACAGCCCCAATTTTCTAAGTAATCTGCTGCCTCATTACCTTTTCTGTGAACATGCAAAGGTATCATATACTGGATTCCTTTGATCAATAAGCTTATTTCCTTAATGAGATTCATCTTCCTCTAGCTTTTACTTATCTTTTCCCAAGTTGATCCTTGTTGTAATTTACGTAAAACTCCAATGACCATTTCTGAATCTCCTTCTACAATAAGTCGTTGATAATTTTCTCTTTTTTCTATGAATAGCCCCTGCTTTACTGTTTGAAATTCCGCTTCATTGTTAGTTGCATAGCCCAAATCCAAGGCATGGACTTGACAAGCTTCCCCTCGAGAATTTATAAAAATCCCTCATGCTCTTGCTTGTATTGGATTCCCTTTTGATGCACCATCATAATTAAGCTTATTGACAACATTTCAAGTTTCAAATCTAATCTTGCTAAAATTTGAGTTTCTATACCTTCCGTCTTCCAGTCTTCCTCTGTCCATCTTTCCACTAGAATTCTCATATATTCTTAACCATCTTCTACCACATTTGGTTAATTTTTTTTTCTTCTCCTCTAAATATGCGGTGGTTCCTTTCTTTCCATATGCCCCATAAAATAAACCCGATAGGTAGCTTCCATGCTCTATTCAACACTTCACATTTAAAACCTCATTTTCACCAATTGTTAATTGTTACATTGATATTTGTATTGTCTCCATCTGTTTGCATGAAAGTCCTTGCAATACTACTCTAGAGGATCTCCGCAGTTGGACAAGTGTTTAGGAGATGTTATATTGATTCATTTATTGTCCTACACATGTAACAAATGGATGGTCCATACATTCCTTGCTTCTGCAGTTGGTCCCAAGTGAGAATTTTCTTATGACTTAAAAGCCAGAGGAAATATTCTACTTTTGGCCAATGATTTGATGCCCATATTTTCCTCCATATCGACCTTTCATTATTATTGATATTATGAGACTTAATATGGTATCCCTCATGTATGGTGAACATTCCTTTACTTTGATAACCCCATCTGAGAATATCACTTCCAATTTCAGTAAATATTTTCCTTATTCTCAATTCTTTTTCAAGGTTATTCCATTGTTGCATTTCTGGTGCTCCTGGCCAATGGGCTTTCTCCTTCCATCTTATCCACTGGCTAGTCTATTATTGGCACCAATAATTGTTGATTAATCTAGCATTTGGAGTGTTTGTGAACAGGAAAATTTCACCTACGTCAAGCCTACTAAATAATTTTTCTCTTTGTTGCCATGAATCTTCCCAAAAGAGAGCCGTTCTTCCTTCCCTCACTTCCCAAAAGCTATGTTGCCGAATTAAATTCTTGTTTATTGTTGCAAGATTCCAGATTGAAGACCCTTTCGGTACAATATCCACCTTTAATTTTCTTGTTACAGATTGAGGCATACCATATTTCTTTTCCCATATAATCTTCCATAGATCATGACCTCCTTGGATCCATCTCCACCACAGTTTGGCCCCCATAACTTGATTTAAAACATATGGATCATGAAGCCCCAGTCCCCCTGCTAATTTTGGTTTAATAGGTTTATCCCCTGAAAGTAATGCCCATTTCCTGTTATCCTGTGCACCCTGCCAAAGAAATTTATTGAAAATATTTACTAATTGGTTACAAATTATTTTTGGGCAAGCTCTTCCTAATAATTGATAAAGAGGAAGGGATTGAAGAACTGATTTTAACATTATAAGTCTTCCTGGAGCATTCAAGACTCTAAATGCCCAATTATGCAGTTTTTTCGCCAATCCTGTAATGAGATCTTTCCATTCTGCAATTCTTAAAGGTGTAGTGTTTAAATGGACTCCCAAATACTTCATGGGAAAAGAACCTATATTGAATCCAAGTGTTCTAGCTAGAAAATTTTGAGTGGAATTATTAGAATTGAAAAAGTAAACATTTGATTTATCAGTATTAACAAGAGTACCTAATTCCTCCATGAAGATTTCCAGAATCTTTAAAATTGATTTTTCCTCTCTCACTGAAGCCTGGTAGAATAAGATAATATCATCTACAAACTGTTGATGAGTCAAGGAGAGATCTGGCCCCCATAATTTTAAACCCTTTATCTGTCCTTCTACCAATTAATCCCTGATTAATCTTCCCAGTCCTTTTGCAACTAATATAAATAGGAATGGTGATAGGGGATCTCCCTGTCAGAGACCCCTAGTTATATTAAAAGGCTGGGACGAAATACCATTAAGTAAGATGGAAAAATTAGGAGATGATATAAATGATTGAAGCCAATGTAACCATCTATCATCAAAATCAAATGCTTTCAATACAGCTATCAAATAAGTCCAGCTAATCTGATCATATGCTTTAGAGAGATCCAATTTTATGAGCATACCCTTCATTCTGAGCGTCTTTAAAGAGTGTATTGCTTCCTAGGAAGTAACAATTCCATCTATGATTTGTCTTCCTTCTACAAAACCGGTCTGTTCCAGAGAAATCAACCCTGGCAGGAGAGGTTTGATTCTATTTACCATGATAGTAGATAGAATTTTGTAAATTACATTGCAGAGAGCTATTGGTCTGAAACCTACAGGAGTGTCTGAATTTTCCTGTTTCGGGATGAGAGTTAAGAAATTTGCATTGAGAGTAGGATAAAATTTTTGATTCCTCCTAGATTCCTCTACCAATTCCCAAATATCTTGACCCATGAAATTCCAGGAGGCTTTAAAGAATTTGGTCGTGAAGCCATCCGGTCCAGGGGCCTTATTTCTAGGCATATTCATTACAACTTCTTCAACTTCTTCCATACTGATTTCCCTTAATAAAGCTAAGTTCTGCTCTCTAGTTACTACTGACAGAATGATACATGTTATTTTATCAATAGCTACCTGTCTATTCTAATTTGATTTTGTAAGAATTTTTTTGAAGTGATCAACAAGTACCTTTTCCATTTCCTCATGCTAAAGCAGTCAGTTTCCATTATGATCTTTCAATGAGAATATTCTATTATGTTGTCTCCTTTGTATCATCGTTTTATGGAAAAAAATTGTGTTTCTCTCCCCTTCCGTTATCCATTGGATCCTTGATTTTTGCTTCCATAAAATCTCTTCTTGCTGTTTGCATTCTTCTAGGAGACTGAGAGTATTTCCTTCTTCAACTACGAGTGCTTCTATCCTGCCATCAAGGATCATTTTTTGATGTATCCCTTTCATTTTATATTTTAAACAAATTTGATCCTGCTGAATATTTCCATATTCTATTTTGTTCCATATTTTTATTTCTGCCTTCAAATGCTTCAATCTAAGCTGAAAAGAATGCATCTTATTTTTTCCTGTAATCTAATTAGTTTCCCACCATTGTTTGGCTTTTTCCAGAAATTTGGGATCTCTTAACCAAAATAATTCAAAAAGAAACGGTATATTCTTTGGACCTTCTTTTACATCTATATCTATTCGGATCAGCCAATGATCTGATCCAAGCATTGGTAAAATCACTACTTCATAGTAGGCATCTAGGCTTACTAGAGCTTCTGAGGCTGTGAAGCGATCTAATCGTGGTGCTATTTGATGTCTTTCTCCACGTCTATTATTCCAAGTAAACTTCCCATTCACTGTGGTAATGTCTACTAAGTGAAGATCTGTCAACAGATCTCTGAAAAGCTCCATCTCTAAGTCTTCTCTCCTTATTCCTCCTTTTATTTCTGTCAAATTTATTATCATATTAAAATCTCTACCGAGAAGCCAATATTTTTCTTGATGCATATTATTTAAAGTTCTTATACTTTGTAAGAACTCCTCTCTTTCTCTTGGAATTGGAGGCCCATAAACTGCCAATATGAGAATCCTTCCTTGTGACCCAATTTGTCTAAAATTACCTGAAAGAATTCTCGGGAGACCCATCCATCCTTCTACTACTATTTCTACTAGATTCCATAAAATGGATATTCCCCCTGCTGTGCCTCTTGAATCAACTACCATCACCTCAAAACAAGGTTTGAATGATTGAAGAATATGTTCAAGCTTCTATCATGATACTTTAGTTTATTGGATTAGCATTACTTGAGGTTTCTCAGTTTTCAATATTTTCTTAAGATATCTTTGTTTGCCTTTGCTATTGAGGCCTCTGATATTCCAGGAGATTACTTTCATTAGCTAATTTTGGGATGTTGTTGAAATACCATTATTAACGGTATTATCTTTCCTGTATTAATCAACATATCTACAACAAGTTGTATGGATTCCTACAATGTCCATCTTCCTCTTTTCTTTGTTCCTTTTGGCTGAGGGTAAGGGCTTTTTGAAACAGCTTGTTTTGTTTCTTGAACTTCCTTCTACGCTTGAGATGTCAAATAGTGTTCGAAAGTTTCTTTATAAAGTTTCTTCTGATCTCCAGTAATGAACCTATCATCAAGATTCCTCCATTCATACAAAAGGTGTTTCAATACTCTTTATTTTGCACTAAGGTCATCTTTATTATGTTCTATATCCATTGGTGTCAGTTCTAACATACTACTATCTTCTGTCTCTATATTGTCTTAAACTGCTTTTCGTTTTGCTGATAGAGTTTTATGATTAGGAACCCCTTGACTGAGGCCTGTGCTCTCTTCCTCTGCATTCGACAGTTCTCCTTCCTCCTGCAAGATTTCATAACGGTTTGCTAAGATTTTTTGAACTGAGGAGTTTTTTGAACTGACCGATGATTTATTGTTTCGTTTTTTGTTTGTCACAGTGACGAATCCATTCTCTCGCTGGCGGCCCTGTTCAGGATTAGAATATTGGCGATTTCGTTTCTTCTCATTTTCATTTAAAGGGCATGACTTATAAATATGCCCATACTCATGGCATCTACGGCATCTAAAAGGGATATGCTCGTAGTCAAGAAGTTGCTGCTAGATTTTTCCTTCATATTCTAACTCAATCGTTTCAGGCAATGGCTCAGAAATATTCATATATACACAAATTCTAGCAAAAGAGGTATAATAGCCACGGCGAGTAGTTTTTTCTATCTTAACAAAACTTCCTAAATAATTTCCTATACCTTCCAGAATTTCCAGATCCCAGAAATCCATTGGGAGCCCAAACAGCCAAACCCATACTGGCATTGCAAGAAATTGTTCTTGGTCTGGATTATATCATTTCTCCCACTGTCTAAGAAAGAGCCCTGCACTATTATAAAAGTATGGCACTCCTTCAAAAATTCTCTCCTTATCTAACAAGTTAGTAAAAATTACTGTAAAAAAACCTCTAGCCCCAAATTCTAGATCAATGTGACCCTTGGGCTATAATTTTATTTGTATCCATTGCAATAAATATTTTTATGTAGGCAAAATACAAATAAACTTACATATTAGAGCATGATCCTTCATGTAGCTCCTTTATTCATCCAATTTGGTTGCTGGAATTATAAATCGGGGTTTATTCACTACTTGTAGCAAGCATTTCCCCTTCGTTTTCGCCTACCAATCAGTTCCCAAAACCAGATTCATTCTCTGATCTGAGACTCTAGGTTGTTGTTGTATGCTTGTCTGATCGCCGATAGTTACATTACGGTAGGAGGGGGTCGGGCCCCCTCCTGATGATGCCACCATCGCCGTACCAGTCTCAACTCAAGGGTCTGTAACACAGCCCTGATGAAAATTTTTTAAAACCCTAACTAATTTCTTACTTCTTGGAGCTTGTCTCTCTCCTCCCGTATGTCTCCACTAAGAGTTATGAATTTTGGAGGGAAAAGAGGAAAACTAATTTTTTTAATTATATTTTTGACTTATCTCCTTATAGGTTACTCAAATTTAATTTGTAGACACTCATTATATGTGGAATTAAATTTCACATCCAACAAGTACCGATTATGCATACTTTTGAGAAGAACCACATTGATAAAATTTGCAGATACATTAAAAAACGTGTTGAAACACATTTTTTTAATGTATCTGTAATTTTGATCAATGTGGGTCTTCTCAAAAGTATGCATAATGGGTACTTCTTGGATGTGTAATTTAATTTTGTATCCAACGAGTTTCTACACTTGAAATTTGAGTAAACCTATAAGGAGATAAGTCAAAAATACAATTAAAAAAAGTTGTTTTTCTTCATTTCCCTCCAAAATATTTACATGTATCTCCTTTTAAATTTAAAGCATTTTGATTGGTTTACATATTATGACATGGAAATTACATGAAAATTTCATGGGCACTTTGAGGCTAAAATTTCCTCTAATGAAACCAAGTTTTGGTTATGTTTTTTTTAAGTTAGATTTAATTTTGTTTTCAATTTTCTATTGGTGGTGCGATAAGAGACACCCATATCACTAATGATTTGCAGTAGGATGTAGAAAGTGAAGGAATAGTTGAGAAAATAGGAGAACAAATTGAGTTTTGAGAGCCACAATCTGAATTTAGAGATCAAATGCTTGTGTTTTGCCTTTTAATTTTCACATTCCAATTGAATAAAAAACTTCAATATTTCTGAGTATGCTCTCTTCTTGCACTCCCTGCGATCTGGAAGATCTGAAAAGAAAATTGAACCAAGTTAGCTTTAAAAAATTTCAATAAAAATTGGAAAAGAACTCTAAATTTGAAATCAAAAGTACAATTACAGATCTTTAGAAAGATCAAACATCCAAACTAAGGTCTCCAATGGATCCATCGCTATTGAAAACCCCTTTTTTTACTCTTTTTGCAACTCATTTGGTTAAAAATTGAGAAAGATATGACTGTTTTAAGATTCTACCCAATTTTGTGTTAATGAACCTACAAATCGACCCAAACTCGGTCGGTGTGCCCAGAAATCGAGAACGGTGCATGAATTTGGCCTTCCCGACCAGCAGGTAAAATTTTAGGACAGTTAAGATAAGCCCCCAGGTCCAAAAATATTGGTCATGTGGCGCTATGCGACTTTGGGGCCAAAAATTAGGGGCTAATCCTCATCTATCCCCAAATTCACATTTTTTAAACTTTAAATACATTTTTTGGTGCATATTTTAACAAGGAATGTGTTAGTTGAGTTGGTTAGAGTGCTTTGATTGTTCATAGGAGGTCTCAAGTTTGATTCTCATGGAGGGCTCTTTTGACCTCACATAAATTTTAGACCACCACGAAGATGCCACATGGCAACCAATGGTTGGTCCACGTGGCACTCTTTTTATTGGGCCACTACTACAAACCATGAACCAATATAAAACAACCACACATCAACCATTGAAATAGTGGCACATGCCAATCACACATTTTCCGATGAGGCACATTCAACTTGCATAGCCAACTTGCCACGTCCATGTACAGACCGCTAACTAGGCATACCTACAACCCAAAATTCATTTTTTTAGTTGTTTCCTAAAATGATCAAAACGTGATTCCAGGAGCATCCGAAGTCGAATTTTAGTGAAATGAAGTTTTTTGGATTCAAAACAATGAGATATATGCTTTGGTTTTGGTTTCAATTTGATCCAAGAATTTTGACTTCTAAGCATTTTCTTGATTCATGGGATCATAGACAAGGGTGGATCGCTAAATAAAAAGGAAAAATGCAGTTACAAGCTTAGACCTTCATAAAAACCCTGCAAATATTAAAAACCCAACTGCGATAATTAAAATTACCACCATCTGAGTCTAAATTTCAAGTTGTAAATTGCAAGGTAGTACAACGATCCATGCTTTTGGTAGCTACAGAATAGACACAATTCAGTAGCTTATGAAAATTTGGTTTATGATCTATTGATGAAGCATTAAGTGTATGGAGAAGAGGTCTCAAGCTCAAAATTGGTAATAAATGGGTAAAACTGCATTTAATTTTTCTTGAATTTGTTTTATTAGTACTATTTCTGATTTTTTTGTGTATATATCAAGATGAAGAGATATTGATCACCTCTCTCTCTCAATAGACTTACATTTTATTGCAGGAAAAAAAGTGTCAATTTTTTGCAGGTTCTAGGACATGATGAAAAAAAATCACTATGTGCACGAGAAGACCAAGTTTCTTTCAAAATAGCATGATCATTTCATGCCAAATCAAATCCATTACACCATTTCTACTAAAAAAATACCAATTTTACCAACGCTACTCATTCCAAGCCTGCAGTCGATCCATAACTATCCATCTCCCTACTACCAAAAAAATCATTTTCCTTCACATTCTTCATACTTTCCTGCATAATTTTCACTCATATTTCCAAAAAATAAATTCGTTCAACTCCCTTACAAATTTGATTCACCCCATTTTCATTTTCCTTTATATCAATTAAATCCCACTTCAATCCAAATTTTTCATCTATAGTCCTTCAAATTATTATTTTATACTCGCGTTAGATGATGGATGATTCATTAAGGCTTCGCCCATCGACTCTGGCACATCATTTGGGATCAAGACTATAGATCTTTCAAGTACCTTGAGGTTTGCATACATTAATGGCAAGTTCTCTCACCAATAAAGAGTCGGAATACATCAATGTCCCTTGTTTGTCAGATCTTCTAGGTGACTCGACTTCGATAAATCTATTTGTACCTAGTAAGATGTACTTATTCATATTGACTCTCATGACGTTAATGGCCAGTAGTCTAGTGTTAGTTAATGGCATTCATTAATGGCCAGTAATCCAAAAATTCCTTTTCTATGTTCAACATCGACAAATTTATTCACATAGATAAGAATTATGTCACTAAGAGGGAAAAAATGAAGACTAGATGACTCCAACTGTTTATAGTGGGATTCAATTCAACATCCTTAGCAATAAAGTTTCCAATTTCATCCTCTATTCATACAACCAATAGAAAGAAGAAGCACAGATCATTTTACTTCATATTCCATGATCTAGCAATAGCGGCCACACTCTTCTATATACATAGATTTCCACTTTTCAGGTAAGTGAAGGTATGTTTTTTTCCAATATTTAATCATGTAATTCCTTAAATGCTAAAATTGTGATTTTGTAAAATCCCTCAACACATTCATATTCCCTTTCTCATTTGCAAGAAAACTGAAAGCACCTTAAGTTGGGGGGAAGGGATATTCACATTTCATGCCACATGCCACATTCATTTCACCCTAACCAACATACTTTTCCCAACCACCTATTATTACATTTTGATTCTAAACAATATGTGTTTTGAAATGATCAATTAATGAGAACATTAAATGCCCGACAGTCACTATAGTACTTAAGAAAGAATTCTCATAAAGAAAGCAAAACATTTCAAGAATATTAACTTATTACTAAGGGAATCAATGGAATAGTTGCATGAGGACATGCAACATCTTCAGTTGGGGAGTATGTTAAGTCTCCAAAATTTCATCCACTTCTACCCACATTTCCATCATTTCACCCTCATTCTTTAGCTCATCCCTCATTCCGTAGCTACATAACCCTACATTAAGTAATCATTTTCACGATCATATGGTTTTAGCATTATATTTTCCAAAGTCATTTATTTTAAGTATTTTAAGTGAATTTGTGATTTAAGATTATAAAATTAACTTTCATATATACATAAAAGTGGTATAAGTTTTGTGATATTGTAGACCCACTTGGAGATTCTAGAAGGGTCCTACTTGGCCTCCTAACTACAAATTCGAATTTCAAATTCCAACTCAGGAGGATTTGTAGAATATTTGAAGAATATATGGATCATTAAGCTAAGCACATTCAAAGGATAATAATCATGGATGTTTTGATATGTGTCCTTATCAAAACTATGAGAGAATCTGGAGAGGATTTGTATCTTATATTTTTAGGAGATTGGTTGTAACCACATGAGATAAATGTGGATTTAGGATATATTTGAGGATCTATAGCTATCTTCAATTTTTTTATGAATAGGAGTGCACCCTTCATACAAAGGGTGGTAAAAAATGTAGCAAATGGTTGGTTGTAAATCGTTAGTTGTCGTATATTAGAGGTAGTTAATGGCTAGTTGATAGTTGGAGGCTCCAAATTCCATAAAATATGTGATTTGTAAAGTGAGGAGAGAGAATTCTTGTAATACCTTGTAATCATTTTATGAAATACATACTGCCACTTTGATCTCCAAGATGTGATAGTTGTTCAGTGTGCTTGGTGAGGAATGGAAGGCCCCCATCAACACCAGTTTGTATATCTTTGTACATATTGGTAACATAGTTTAGTTATGTTATTTCATTTATTTTCAACAAGTGTGTTTCCATTTTATGCAAGTGTGTTTTTCCTTTCAGCAAAGTGTGAATTACTTTTTTGTAAGTGTGAGTGTGATTTAAATTCAGCATTTCATTTATGCAAGTGTGGTGTGATTTAATTTATGAAAGAGTGGAGCGATTTCAATTATGCAAGTGTGGTGTGATTTCAATTCTAGAAGGGTGATTTCAATTTCATGCAAAGTTTGATTTCCTTTATGCAAGTTTCATTTCAAATTCTTTATGTTTGATTTGGTTTAGTTTGAATTAGATTGATTTAATTTGTTTTGTAATTATTTTTAATTTCATTATATTAATATAATCTAAAAGATAACCACCTAGTACATATAGTACAGGTATACCTCGTCAATTTATGAAAGTGGGTTGAAAAAATAAATGACAGGGATTTAACTAACCATTAAATCACCCAAAAATAGGCATAAGGCACAAAGTTATCAAGCTATATTACATTCAAGAAAGAGCCTTAATAATGGATCAAGGCTTCAAATAAGCAAAAATCTCTCTAAGAAAATCCCTATAATTTATGGTTCAAGGCCTAGGGTTTTGAGGTTTTTCGATGGTGATAGGTATTCACAAGGTTAATAAAAAAGAGAAATTATTTCTTTCCAAGAAAATAAACTATTCTAATGCTCATGAAACCCTTTAGAAATTCCTCTCAGGTGGAGGGAGAGGAAACTAGGGTTTCCCTCTTAGGGAAACACCTAAGGAAAGAGATTTTATGGATGAAATTTGAGTGGATTCAAACTAGAATGATAGGTCATGTAGACAAGACCTACCTCTTGATGTTTAGGCTCTCAAACCACCAAAAATACTCCTCCCTAAAATTTCACTCCAATCCCTAGTTTCTCTCTCTAGCCTTAAAAGGACGAACTTTAAGGAGAGAAATTTATGGAGAAAATTTTGAGATGATCAACAAAGATTCAAGCTATTTCCTTTTACTTTAGGCTTATGGAGTCAAGAATGTGATAAATAAGCCAATTTTGTTGCTAAGGATGCCAAAATTTTATGCCCTAGGTATCAAAATTTCAACATTTACCCACTCAATGATAAATGGAGTTTGATGGAGATTTATAAGAATTCCTCCACTAGGAACATTCATTACATGTTATACAATGAGTATCATATGCAATTCTTAACTAGATAGTATTTAAAACTAATTTTCAAAAAATTAGGGCACAAGCAAGCATAATTTAGAAACAACAATTCCATGCATTAGAAAAATTCAAAATGATAATCTTCAACAATGTGCACTTACAAGATAACATGTTGTATGTCCATCCATTAAATAAAGAAATAGCTCCAAAGACGATCCAAAATAGCTTTCAAACATCAAAATGAATTTCAAGAATCTCCAATATTCAAGAAGGAACAAGTACAACTTTATCTTATGAGGTTTGAATTCTCCAAGTGATGATGATGAGAGGATAATGTCTCTCCTATTTATATGTGTCTAA
Source organism: Pinus albicaulis (assembly GCA_034641835.2). Classification (NCBI taxonomy): domain Eukaryota; kingdom Viridiplantae; phylum Streptophyta; class Pinopsida; order Pinales; family Pinaceae; genus Pinus; species Pinus albicaulis. The sequence continues at coordinate 664,090,650 of CM076577.1, read as the reverse complement.
TGAACTCTAAATTAGACTAAAACCCCCTATTAGTTGTAAAATTATGGGAAAAACTAAGTGATATTTAAATCCAACCTCATATCTAATGTAAAATAATAATAAATTGACCACAAGAGGGTTGAAATGCATGAGTACACCTCTTAAGGGCATGCGTTGGACCACTCTAGAACCAAGTTGAGTGAATAGGGATCCAAAAATCATAATATAAGGTTCGAACCCAAAAACCATAATATATATCCATGAAAATCATCATGTGGACCTATTTTTGTGTTTCGGAACCAAAATAGGTCTCATGGGTATCTTGGTGATAGAATGACATGTTTTTGTTGCAATATGGAGGGATCAAAGGATGGTGTTAGCCCTCCCATGTCTCAAGGGGTGAGACAAACGTCATCTAGGCCTCAGATCAAATACCAAAACATGTGATCACTACTAAGCCAACTAGAGCACACTGGTCCAAGTGCATTACCTCATGAATAATGTGGGAAAGGCACATATTGTTGTGGCGCTAAAGGTTCCCATGAAATGGAGTGATGCTTTGCAAGTGAAAGGAGCCCCATGGCTCTCAATACTTTAATTGTAACATGTCATAATGCTCCTCTAGTGGACCTTGGCATGAGTTAAGTTTCCCATCCCATGATGAAAACTAATTTTCAACCACACATAATATCTATTGTTGCATCTTCACCGTTAGGTACAATTAATCATTAGTGTATCTAAGTGGGCCAAGATTGTTAATAAAGGGAAAATTGTGACTTCATATGGCGCTTCTCTTCCAAATTTGGGGCTTTTTTCACATAATAATGTTACCTCCCTAGGTACGAGTGGCTAATAGATGACCCTATTAGATGCTCCCATTCCCTAAGAGGAAATTCATGTCCCTGGTACATCCTTCAATAAATAGGTGGAATATGAATAATGATGGAATGAATTGGGATAAGGGGGTCTCAAAGCCAAATTCCATGGGCTAAGGGGTATAAATAATGAGTAAGTCCACATATTGGGTATACATATGTGAGAATGGAGAAATAGTGGTTGCATGAGTTACCCCAACCTTTGTTTTTCCACCCCTCTTTACTTTCATTTTTTCTTTTTTTTTCATTTTATTTGTATTACTTCCTAAAGCTCTAGGAAACGATATAATTTTGTGAATGATGTATAATAGTTATCACCCCCTTAAACATGGGAAATTATATTGCCTACTAGTGGTTGGGACATGCATGGGTTCCTTTAATGATGTTGGTGAGCCCTAGTATTGCACCAAGAGTGTTGAAAATCCCAAGGGATACTTAGCTTTAATTATCAACCCAGGGTTTGTACAAGCTTAGAGATGACAATGTTATATGCACAACAGATGGATTCTACTCATGCCATCCTCAAATATGTCTTTTGCAAAGTAGTACTTTGAGTCCATTCCTCCTACTGGATTAAAGTGAAATTAAATAATGTAATGCAGAGGATTACTTCTAAAGATATTTCCTATAAAACTTCTACTTTCAATTGACAGCTAAAGAAAATCATAAGCAGTTAACCTAATTGCAGAAAAGGAAACTATGCTATGAGAAATAATTCGTCTAACTATCCATTCAATTGTAGTAACAAAACTATTCTATTATCACAAAATTCATCAAACCATAAACAAAACCTCTATCTACTACACTTAATTTATACTTGCATGTAAATTGTTGTCCTATTTAAGAAAATTCTGAGATGAAATAAAATGCTAATGCCTACTCTATTTTTGAAGCAGGGAATGAAGAAGATTTGGAGTGGCCTAGGGGTCTCTTATGATCATCAATTCGATTTTGGGGTCAAATGAATCCTATCCTAGGTTCAAATGGCAATCAAGAGAAAATATGGAGTGGAAATGGTGACCTACAATTCTGCTACAGGAAGTTGTTGTAGTATCTATGTATTTCTACAGGAAGTCCTGAAGTGCTACAAAAAATAGACCGAGAAGGATCTAAGGGTGAAAAAGATGGAAGGAAGGTGTGAAAAGGTGAGAGATGGTGGAAGAAAGTGAATTAGGATTTACCAACACCTCCATACAAGCTCAGAACTCTTGGGAGGCATTTTTTGCACTTCGAAGGTTGCTCACGGTGGTGATGAAGATGATTTCACAAAACAAGGTTTTGGTGGCAGAATTGGAAATTGGAGAGAAGAAGGATGATTCCATGATGACAGTGATGAAATGGGTCCTTTTCCTATAGCTGTAAATTGTCTTGAAACGACTACACACACTCATGTATTGATCATTGAAAACCTAACATGTTTAAGAGTGGAAAATATGAGTTGAATAGAAAACCATACTTAACCTATGCTAAAATATAATTTAAGCACAAATCCAACTTCTAACTTATATTAAGCATGTGATGAACATGATAACCACACTATTTAAATTTCCATGAAATCATAAACAAAGTATTTTTTATTTGTGGTTTGAGATCATTCTCCTATGCTCCCATGAGAGAGATGAGGGAGAGAGGCTACAAGCACAGTTTTGATAGATTTTTGTTGCTACTAGAATGAAAGGAAACTAAAAAAAGTTCTAGAAATTCATATACACACACACACACACATAAGAGGGACTTAGCCATTGGATTGTGCCCTAACCCAAAAGTAGCATCCCTATGAGACTAAATTAGTGACGGAACAAAAAAATTTCATTATAATTGCATAAAAAGGTATAATACATCATATGATAGTAAAAAAATAACACTAAATCAGAGCTCAAGAGCTACATAGCTGAATACAAAGTTTGAATCCTAATGAGTTCTTTCACATGCTTATTTATACAAATTGGTAGCTAACAATATCTCCCTAAACTGTATGAATATGGTCTCCTTGATCTCAAGAAGATTGGAGCTTGGCTCCTCATAACTACCACTTTCATGGATGCCTTTTCCTTCATGTTTTTGGGAGAGATATTGGTGTGATATTGGGTGATTGAGGGATTTAAGTAGGTGGAAAACCCTCCTAAAATCTCTTCTTATTGTCTAATATGAGCCCTTAGGTGGAAAAAGTCTCAAAAATAGATTTATTTCCTGCAATTAAATCAGATTAAGCAACAAGACATGAAAAAATTATTTTACCCTTCTCATTAAGCATAATATGAAAAAAAATTAAATAAATGTGAGAGAGAGGTAACTTAATAGGCTGAAGGATGGAATTTTAACCTCTTACAATATAAATAATGATGGGCCTAATCATCACCCCCTACTTTAATGGTTGCTCATCCTCTGAGCAACTCAACTCCTTGTTGATCTCTTTCAAATCCGTGATGGCCTCCCTAAAATCCCAAGGTAGCTCAAAGAAAGTGCATTTTGGTGGGTGGAATCTTGCATTATTTTCTACCTCAGCCCATTCCTTTTGTTCCTTTTCTTGGTCTCTTCCTTCATGTAGCCCTAGCAACAAAGATCGATTGAGCTTCAATCCTATCCATTGTATATTTAGTCTTTTCATAGATCTTTTCTAGAAGGGTGATCTCTCCAATTCATTCTTCATTCTCTCAAGAGAGTGATATTCCATTTGTTGTTGGCTAAGTTGTAAGGCATGTCATCTTCTCTGGCATGTCTGAAAACTCTCTTCTCCTAGCAACCTAGATGTATCATCAAAGTGTGAAATAGTTTGATGTTGTGTCTCAGTGTATTTAGGTGTCAGTGCATCATCATTTGATATCAATTGATGGTTACTAATGATCCCCTGGGGCTTATTATTTTTTCTTTGATATGTAGAGTTTCTCTCTTTTCTCTTTCCATGACTCTGTTATAGCCCAAATCCACCTTAGGCTGAAGGAAGGAGGGATTCAGGGTAACACCAAACCACGCTCAGTCTCGTAGCTAGCCCTACCAGAACAGGAGAGGGCTCTCTCCGGGTCAATCTCAGGAAAAATGTATCGATAGGCCTTGAGATGACTGAAACGAGTGCTAATTTTAGGCCAGGTATATTAATCAAGGAGTTTGAAATGATTTTTTAAGGGTTTTTGTTGGAAAAAGGGAAAAACAATTTTGGGCTTGGGTATGAGGCCAAATTCTTGCAGAGTTCAATTTGGGGCAGGGAAGGCAATGGCTTTGATGTCTTAGATTCAATGAATGGATAGAAAAGACTGTTGAGGAGCTGAAGAGGGCAAGAAGGTGTAAGGATCCTCTTCAAACTGACGAAAACATATAAAACTAAACAAAATTTTAAGGCAGAGCACCAGCAAACTAATGAATTCTACCTTAGTTACTCATTTGTTTAATTCAGAAGCAAAGAGAAGGGAAATGGCATACATAAAAATTAATGAAACTTATAGATACATGGAGAAAAACATCATCAAAACTTAGAGCCATAAGGATCCCAACAAGTGCTGCAAAACTCTGGTCTTTCCTTTGCCAAAAATGTAGAAGTGTATGTACAATGAGGTGCCAAACTTTTCCCAAGTATCCAACCTTGAAAAGGACTCAGAAAATACAATATATAGACCATCCTAACCCCTTCCCATGCCTCTATGGGTCGAGCTCATCCTTATAGGAGTTGTTTCAACCAATTCTAAACATGGAACTGAAATCTAGGCAGACAAACAACTTGCCTCTATATGCTAGGGAACTGATCCATTCACTTAATTTTCACTTTTTAGTGAATGAATCCTCTAGAAAAAGTAAATATGAGCCAAATTTACATCATAGCCACAAAATTACATCAAGATAGATTAATAATTACATCCAAAAGTGAAACTAGTCAAACTGGCAGAATTTTTGAGCTGAAAAGTGAAAATTGGGTCAAAATCCTCTATGCGCCGCGCCAGAAAACTCAATGTGCCGCGCCACTTTGAGCCTATTTTTGGGGCACTTCCTAAAGTCCAAATTGAGCTCATGATAGCTCGTTGGAAATCCTTGTCTGTCTGCTATCCAACCCAAGTATAATTTTTCAATTTGGATGTCATTTTCCCCTCCAAAATTGCAATCTCCCAAGACTGGTTCCTGCTAGTGCAAAAAGTGGCAGAAAGGCCATTTTTGGAGTGTTTTTGACCTTTAAGACCACCCATAACTTCATGAAATATCTCAGCCATTCCTGAGCATGCATAATTTACCATAAAAACCCCAAAAATATCAATTTTTCCTCCAGAAGATGTCCCAATCATAAGCGTGCATCGGGTGGCGCGACGCGTCGGGCAGAAAAACCTGTTTTGCAACCAAAATTTTCAAAAATGACAAAATTGACTCCAAATTTGCTGAAATTTGGAGTGAAGGTCTCCCATCATGTCTCATGCTCAACCAAGGAGGCTTCGGCCAAGATTCGGAGTGGATCAGGCCTTTTCCGATGTTTCAGTGCTCTTCTCAACCTCGCCTTCACGATCTTCATCCTGGCTCTGAAAACGTGTGTGCAAGCCCAATAGTGGTTCTTCATATGTCTGAGCATGTCTTTGTCCCTATTGGCCTTCTCCAAGAGCTTCTCTAGATGAATGTTGACTCTCGTAAGGCAAGTCTCTCGCTCAAATGGTGTCATGTCACTTGGTCTCTTCCGGGCTAATTCCCGGTCTTCGCGGATTCTCTGCAGCTCCATGAGTGTGTGCTGATCCTCCAGTTGTTTATTCCGCTTCTCCAAGTAATTTATAACCCACTGAGCTCTCTGCAATTTCTTGGTCAGTGTGTTGATTTCAGCTTTCTGCTCCTGGATGATTTCTTTCATCTTTGAGCTGGGAGAGCTCGAATCAACATCGATGAGTATAAAATCAGTGTCTTGGCCTTCTGAAGGGCCCTCATCGTGCATAGGCCTCTTGCCTCTGTCCTATACCTATGCTGATGTAGAAGGTGAGACCCCTTCCACACCATATGGAGATAGTACTCGTGCTGCTGTCGAAGATAACGAGACCCCTTCCACCCTGGGCAGAGATAGTACTTTTCGTGCTACTGCAAAAAAGGTTCTGGTACCTCTCTGATATGTAACACACACTGGGGCACTGATAGGCTTAGTCTCTGGAACCTCAAACTGATGTGAAGGCTCTCCCTCATCATGAACAATCTCGGGAGGAGGCTGGGGGGCTGCAAAGAAGTCACGGGAAATGAACTCATCCCATGCGATGCCCTGCAATCCAAGCTGATGTACTACAATGATTTTAATGAGCACATAATGATAAATGATGTTATGTTGCTACTCTAGAGTCTTTTTTTTCACAAGGGTATTCATCTGCTCTATGTTTCGGCACATGAAGTATGGAATATTCATCAGTCTCACTCTTGTGAAATGCATCAAAAGTATGATATGGTATGCATAAAGGCATGAGAATCTACCCTCACAGCTGAAGTATCTAATGATGAGTTTCATTAATGGCGCATAGGACTCCTTCAGAAACCGAAATGGAAATACTCTTCTCAGCTACCTCAAATATCTAGGCCTGATGTAAGGTTCATAATATGCTCTATCCAGCTGCTGTCTCTTATTCCACTCCTCACCTATGTTTGGTATCCCGGTTGCCTCAGAAATGGTCTCTAGTGTCAAGGTGAAGTTCACTCCAGCAAGTTTTACATGACCATCACGCAAATGTAGGACAAATAAGCGAACCAACTCTTGATGATGCTGAATCTGAGCAATCATCTCACAATACCGAAAACATGAATGTTGTTGAAAGCATGTCATTGCAAGCGGGCAGGCCTACAATTGAGCCAAAGAAGTGGGCTCTTCCCTGACGTGCCTGCCACTTTTATGAGACCTCCTCGGTACATTTAGCTCTGCGGTTGAATCATTGTCCTGCTCATATCCCTGCTCATATGATGAATTTGTCTCTGACATAGTGCTGAAAACAAGGTGTTTTGACAAGTATATGCTGATATATGTATGGTGAAAACAAGAGTTTGTTTTTCAATACCAAGTGTGCCACATATGTAATGAGAGGCTGCAAGGAAATATCACAATGAATACAATAGACTGTCAAGTGAATTTGGAGTGGAAGGACTGTCACTGGATAGCCTGAGGGAATTCGGGATTTGGAGACTTTATAAGTGATATGGGAGTGGGAGATAGTGATGGGGGTAGTTTTTAGGGATAGGAGTGCAATGACAAGGTATACTTGGGTTAAGTGAAATCAAGGATGTAGAGACAGTCCTTGAATGTCTTTGGGAATTAGAAATTTATCAATGATATGAAGGGAGGGAAGTGATGGCAAGTGATAGGGTTTAAGGGTGAAACATGGGAACAAAGGATATAAAGGATATGGGACAACGGGAATAGGAGAAGGACTGTGGTATGATAGTGTGACAGTGAGGAAAGGGAGAATATGGTGGTCAATGGCAATAGTATAGCACCAAACAAATTTTAAAACTTTGATTTCAAACCCCAAGGAGCGATTTTGGAAAAATAAATAGGGTTTATGTTTCACCAACCCAATTCTCCAAACAAATCTCTGAAACCACACCAAACACCAGCAAGAGGAACTATGTAAACTTACTTGAGCAAAAATATTGAAGTTGTTTTAAAAATTGATGAAGCGGTGGTAAATTTTGGCTTGGGGGCTCTGTGCACCGCGTCGTGTGGGTGCGCCGCGCAAAAACCCAGTACGCCGCATCGTGTGGGTGCGCCATGCCTGTTGGAAATTGCACAGTGAACTTCGTCTCTATGCGTCACGCGGCCTCTGTGTGTCGCGCCCTTTTCCAATGCGTCGCGCTGAATTCCAAAACACAGTCGGCCCTCTAAAATCACAGCTTCGTTCCTCCAACTTCAACTCGACTTCTCTCTTGGATTTTTTTAATGTCTCTTGATGCAAATGGATTAATAACTTTGAGAAATATCTTATATAGCCATGGAGTTTGATTTTTATTTTACAAAAACCCATTTTGTAATGTTTTTGGCTTTGGCACTTTTGCATTTAATATAACTCTGTCTTTTTGTTTCCTCACTGATTTTCTGAGCTTGAATGATGAAATTGTTCTTGATTTTTGCAGGGATGATGGCATTGAACTTCGGCAAAGGAAGACCAGAGTCTGCATTTGAAGTACTTTGTGGCGGAAAACTTTAAAATACATATTTATTACAAACAATAAATTTGACAATTTCTTCTTCAAAACAGAGTTTTGAAGAAGAAACATCCTTGAGCATTATTAACGATGAAAATATTGAAATGAAAACTTATTGAAGACATCCTCATGGCCTGTGGGCATTATTTAACATTTCTAAAGACCAAACCCTAGACCTAGAAAGTGAAATGACTCTTTTTTTTAACAAAATACCATCTATGACTGTAAATGAAATGAACTCAACTTTGATGAATTTTGATAAATTTTGACCAACCCAGCAAGTACAAACATGAGGGAAAATGAGAGAACAAAGCCCTTCCGTCGTATAATGGTATGCACCTAACAGAATGCAGATGAATGAGCAGAATGAGACACCTACAAATGAAATGCAATAAGAGAAATGATCTCTGACGGAGGGATGTAAAGACCGACTCTAACAGACTCTTTTAACCTTTGCTACTCTTGCTTCTTCATGTGTTAGATGTTGGAGCAAAAAATCACAGCGGAAACTTAAATAAGCACACACAGCATAAAAAAACATGAAACAACAGAGATTTAACATGGTTCACCCAACCAATTTGTGCTACGTCCACCAAAAAGAGACATCGGCTTTCTCATTCAGCAAAAAAGAGAATTACAATAGCAGAGTTTTTCATCTGCACATCTCTTCCACTCACCTCACATTCCTCATGCTCATTTGCCTCTACGGGCTTACATTTTATAGCTGGGAGTAGAAACTGAATCAATAAATTCAATCACAAGAAAATAGGATGCAATAACTCCACATCAGGATTACATGGAGTCAATTTAGCAACAAATCCTATTGTTGTCACATTCATGAGATTTTCTCCAAATTTAATTTAAGAAATCTCAACAATCTCCACCTTCACAAAAATTAGCCTGATACCCTGTTCCATTATTTATTTTATCTTTTCTGCAAGCCAAGAGAAGCCAGACATCATCACAGCTTCTCTAATAAAACTAGTTTCGTGAACATGTCTGCACAGTTTTCCTTTGTATGCACTTTTTCAAAAGAGACTCCTTGTTCAGTGATAACCTGTCTTACAAAATGGTACTTGATAGGTATATGCTTTGATTTACTATGATAGGATGGATTTTTAGCCAATTGAATTGCACTTTGACTATCACAAAATAACTTGATGTTGTCCTGCAACCTACCAAACTCACCAAACAAACCTTTCAACCAAACCGCTTCTTTGCAAGCATGTGAAGCAGCTACGTATTTTGCTTCTGTAGTGGATAAAGCAAAAAAGTTTTGTAGCTTTAAAATCCAACTTATAGCTCCACCTGTAATAGTAAAGACATATCCTGAAGTTGACCTTATCTTATCCAAATCACCTACAAAATCATAATCAACATAACCACAAACAAATTCACTACTTCTGTTATAAGTAATACAATAATCACTTGTGCCTCTCAGATACCGAAGCACCCACTTCACTGCTGACCAGTGTTCTTTTCCTAGATTTTCCATATACCTGCTGACAACCCCAACTACATGTGAAATATCTGGTCGTGTACAAGCCATCACATAGATCAAACAACCTACTACATTGGCATATGGAATTCGAGACATATATTCCTTTTCTTCATTTGTGTTAGGACATAAACTTGAAGAAAGCTTAAAATGGGAAGCTAAAGGGATTGAAACAGGCTTCACATTGTTCATACCAAACCTCAAGAGTATTTTCTCAATATACTTCTTTTGTGATAGCCACAGCTTACCATTGCTCCTGTCTCTGAAAATCTCCATGCCCAAAATCTGTCTTGCTGCTCCTAGATTTTTCATATCAAACGTCCTAGCCATTTGAGCCTTTAACCTGTTGATATTTGTTATTCTTTTTCTTGCTAAAAGCATATCATCAACATATAACACTAAGATAATGAACATGCCATTACTCAATTTCTTAAAGTAAACACAATGATCATATTCACTTCTTATATAATTTTGACTCGTCATGAAAGAATCAAATTTCTTGTGTCATTGTCGAGGTGACTGCTTCAGACCATACAATGATTTATTGAGCCTGCAGACAAATTTATTGTTGCGATTTTGAACAAACCCTTCTGGTTGTTCCATGTAAATCTCCTCATCTAAATCTCCATATAAAAATGCAGTTTTAACATCTAGTTGTTGTAATTCTAAATCAAGTAAAGCAACTAATGCTAACACAATCCGAATTGAAACAATTTTTACAACTGGTGAAAATATCTCATGAATTCAATGCCTGCTTTTTGAGAAAAACATTTCATGACCAGCCTTGCTTTGTACCTATCCTCTGTATCATCAACACCCCTTTTCAATTTGTAAACCCATTTACATCCCACAGTTTTTTTGTCTTTAGGAAGTTCTACCAGATCCCATGTGGCATTTTTGTCTAATGCCTTCATCTCATCTTTTATAGCCTCTTTCCACTTATCATTGTTAGAACCTTCTACAGCTTCCTGATAGCACAAAGGTTCATCATCATTAGCGGTTAAAGAAACTGAACATAATCATCATACCTTTTAGGAGGACGTCTGATTCTCGTGGACCTCCTTAAATATGTTTCTGGTACTTCCACAATTTGTTGATTATTATCTGTAGGAACTTCTTCATGATCTGCATCTGAAACATGTTCATGATCTGCATCTAAAACTTGTTCATGATCTGCATCTAAAACTTGTTCATGAACTGAACTATCATCAGTATTTGAATTGGTTTCAAACTGGATATGTTGAAACTTAGGTACATTATCCTGTTTCAATTTATAATCTACATCTGGATTATCGAGTGAAGATTCATTGAATTTAACATCTCTGTTAATGATGATCTTTTGAGTAGTAGGATCCCATAACCTGTATCCCTTATTCCCATCACCATATCCAACAAAGATACATATTTTTGATTTAGGATCTAATTTAGAACGCTGATGTTTAGGAACTAGAGCATATGCATCACAACCAAAAACTTTCAGTTTATAATAATCACAAGGATGACCTTTCCATACCTCTTGAGGAATTTTGCATCCTATTGCAGTTGATGGTGATCGATTTATCAAATAGCAAGTCGTAGATACAGCTTCTGTCCATAGTTCCTTCTGCAAATTGGTGTTACTAAGCATACTTATTGCTCTCTCTAAAAGAGTCTTGTTCATGCGTTCAGCAACTCCATTTTGCTGAGGAGTATATAAAGTAGTTTTATGTCTTTCGATCCCAGCATCCTTGCAATAATTATCAAATTCATTTGAAGTAAACTCACCACCATTGTCAATTCTTCAACATTTAATGGTTCTTCCAGTGATGTTTTCAACTAATGCTCTAAACTGTTTGAAAATTGTGAATACATCAGACTTCTTCTTTAACATATAGGCCCACACTTTTCTAGAGAAATCATCAATAAAATATACAAAATATGATGATCCACCATATGAGATTGTAGGATATGGACCCCAAACGTCAGAATGGATATAATCGAGGATTCCCTTACTAGTATGTTTTCCAGTTTTAAACTTCTACTTGCTTTGTTTCCCAAATAGACAATGTTTGCGGAAATCTAACTTAGAAGATTTTAAACTAGGAAGTAACTTACGATCAGATAAAATTTTTAATCCTCTTTCGCTCATATGGCCCAAATGTTGATGCCATAGACGAATAGAATTACTGTCGTTTTCAGACACTGTAGAAGCATGATCTGACTCTGTTCTTCCTTCTAACTGAAAAAGATTTCCAACCTTCTTTTCTTTCATTACTAGTAAAATTCCTTTATAAAATTTCAATACTCCACCTTGAATGAAGGTTTTATATCCATTTGTGTCTAGTACTCCTAGTGAAATGAGGTTTTTTCTGAGTTCAGGCACATGTCTTACCTCAGTTAAAATTTTATTTGTCCCATCAAACATTTTAATCTGGATGCTTCCAATTCCCACAATATTACATGAGACATCATTTCCCATCTAAACCACTCCATCATTGATTAATTTATAAGATTTAAACCACTCTCTATGAATGCACATGTGATTTGACACACCAGAATCTAATAACCAATGTTGATCATGATTAGACAAACTAACTGATAGCACTTCATCACTCATACCTGAAACGGATGTCAAACCTGTATCTATCGTGTTTGCTTCTTTCTTCTTTGTCGAAGAGTCTCCTTTGGATGTTTTTTGTCTCTTCCAATAGTCCTTCAAATTTCCTAATTAGCCACAAAACCAGCACTTTACCTTACTCTTCTTCCCTTTCGATTTTGACCGCGAGTTGTTCTTCTTACTAAAGCATCTTTCTTTAGAACGAACTCTGACCATCATTGCTTCTGATGTAGAGGTTTTTGAATTTGACCTTTTCCTTGTTTCTTCAGACAGAAAAGCTCCAACAACATCATCAAACTCAAGGGTTTCTGATGAACTAAGACTTATAGAAGTAACAAAATGATCCCATGACTCGGGCAACGAGCATAATAAATTTACAGCTTTATCTTCTTATTCAAATTTTACTTCTATAATTTCTAACTGCACCAAGAGAGTATTAAAGTTATTCAGATGATCAGTTATCATCATACCTTCTTTCATGCGCATGCTATACAACTGTCGCTTCAGAAGAATCCTATTTGTTAAGGATTTTGTTATGTACAACTTTTCAAGATTGTCCACAAACCAGTAGTTGTTTTCTCTAACACGATGTTAAACAAAACATCATCCACCAAACACAATCGAATGTTGCTCAGTACTCTTTCATCCATGTCACTCCATTCGTTATCTGTCATGGTGTAAGGCTATTTGGCTTTTCCCAACAGCACCTTCGCCATGCCTTGTTGCATGAGTAGATCATGCATCTTCACTTTCCAGATCTCAAAGTTGTTTTTCCTATTGAACTTCTCGATATCAAATCAAGCACTTTGTGTTTTTGCCATGTTTAGTAGCTTGTGTCAAAAATCTCCAATTTCAAATCTTAATAACGAATATTTTATTTTAATCAAAAAATATTAATTTTGATTAAAAAATGACTTTCCCTTATTAAAAAAAAATATGCCCTTGGCTCAATACAAGTGATATAACAGACCTCTTAAATTAATAAAATGCCACCATATAAACTCACCACACCATATAAATCAATAAACTACCACCTTATAAACTCCATTTAAAATTGATTGATAAAATATGGAGTTACCATACAAATCGATTTTAAAAACTTTTAAAACAATGAAGTGCCACCATGACATATTAGAATTCAAAAAAAAATCGATATATAATGAACTTCAATATAATCGATTATAAAATATATGGCATTTTAATAAACTGATTCGATTTCATAAATCTATTTTGAAATGGCATAAAACACACCCCTCACCGTTCAACGCTGCCTTAACGCAGCCTTAACCAGCTTAAATGCATAAACCGATCCACAGTCTCACAGTCCATGGCCACCAGTTTCATTTAAAGTCGATCACTAGTTTAAACGCAGAAACCGATCCACAGTCTCAATCCACGGCAGTCTATTGTATTCATTTAAAATCAATCACCAATTTCAACGCTGCAATCGACCACCAGTTCAACGCTGCCCAAACGGCCCTCAGATTTATGGTTTTATGTGGGAAAACGACCATCCCACTGCACGCAGCCTTCAGACGTAGTGAACGACAAAGAAATTAGAGATATATCCCACGACATTATGTATTTACGCTGATCCAGATTCACCACCGGCTTCTCTATCACATGCAGCAGACCTGGCCTCTCGACCTCTCTGTCATAGGCAGCAGACTCTACGCATGTACCAGCTCAACAACGTAAGCTTTGATACCAATTGTTGGAGCAAAAAATCACAGCGGAAACTTAAATAAGCACACACAGCATAAAAAAACATGAAGCAATAGAGATTTAATGTGGTTCACCCAACCAATCTGGGCTACGTCCACCAAACAGAGGCATTGGCTTTCTCATTCAGAAAAAAGAAAAAGAAAAAGAGAATTACAACAACAGAGTTTTTCATCTGCACATCTCTTCCACTCATCTCACATTCCTCATGCTCATTTGCCTCTACGGGCTTACATTTTATAGTTGGGAGTAGAAACTGAATCAATAAATTCAATCACAAGAAAATAGGATGCAATAACTCCACATCAGGATTACATGGAGTCAATTTAGCAACAAATCCTATTGTTGTCACATTCATGAGATTTTCTCCAAATTTAATTTAATAAATCTCAACATTAGAAAGTATGTTAAGGCAATTAATTTCATATCACCCAACCTGGAGTTAGGGTCCTAGTTTTTCATATCAATTAATATGAGGTTAAGCAAATAGAATTAAGCCATTCTATCCCTCTCTCCTACACTAAAATGTTTGCAGAAATCAATGAATTTTTTGTAGTTCTGAAAGGGTAGGGAGCCATGTTGAGCTAAGGTCCTAATTTGGAATTGTAACCATTGCCCCTTGAGATAAATTTCATAGGAATTTGAAGGTTTTCTGTATTGCATGGCCTTTGTGTAAAGGTTGGCCATAGTGAAAAGTTGGTTGTATTTTTCCTATAGCTTCTCCTTAGCCTCTTGTTCTTTGTTTTCACTTCTTGCAATATCTCTTTCACCACAGATTCTCTGAGCCTTAAATCATCTAGCTCTTTCCCCATTTCAATGAGCCTTTCCTCCATCAACCCCATATCTTGAACATTTATTTATTTGGTGATTTTCATCCATCTATGGGTGAACCCTCTTTCTATCTCCGGCTCTTATAAGATGGGGATTGTGAATTTTTCAGGGATCAATCTCCCTCCCTCAATGAACTTGTAATAAGATCCCAAATTAGGTTGTGGGGTGGGTTCTTAAAATTTTGTGATTTTTCTTTCAAAGGTCTTTGAGGAGGTTTTTGTCTCTTTTAATTGTTGTTGTTCAGATTTTACCCCCTCTTACACATATTTCCCTTCTATTTGTGCATTATGCCCCTCAGATTGTGCATTATGTTCCTCTTTTTGTGCATTCTTCTCTTCTTGTAGAATTTCCTATATTTCTTGTAACATGCTTTATTTTTCCTGTAGCATGCTCTGTTTTTCCTATAGAACTCCCTTTTCTTCTTTTTGGATATATGTGGGTTCTTCTGGTTGCTTGAAGGGTGATTATCTAGTGTTTTACCTCCTTACATAGCCCATGGGAGTCTTAGGTTTTTTCCTTGGAGAGGTGACCTCCTCAATTTTTCCCTCATCTAGCCCTACCTCCTCTTTCTTACTTGGGGACCCCTCAATGGTAATTGGGATTTTTGTGGGATTCTTGGGTCTTCCTTGTTTCACTCTAGTGCCTTTCCTTGTTTTAAAGTAAATAGGAGTTTTTCTTGGTCTTTTCTTCTTATATTTCGCAGGAGTTCCAAAGGTAGCTAAAGTGGCAGTTACCTCATCCTTAGTGTTCCTTGGTGACAGAATATTTTTTTGAGGGGATATCTCAATTTTCCTTTGGTTCAGTGGTATTTTTAGGACTGAAGGCCTCCTATGATTTTTCTTCCTTTTATTCATCATCATCTCCTCCTTTGGCCTCTACCTCCTCTTCTTTTTATTCCTTTATTTCCATCTCTACTTCTTTTTTTGTTCTCTATGTCACTTATTCCTCTGTTATGGTGTCTCTACCCCCAATGCTAGATACAGGGGTTTCCCTAGTAGTAATTCTCTAGTTTCCTATTAGTGTATCTATGTCCATGTCTATGAACTTGTACCATGGGACAAGAATTCTTAAGTTGTTTAGGGAATCCTCCACTATCAACTTAATAAGGACATGATGGGATAAGTGTTCATGCTTCCCTTCTCTAAATTTTTGGCTCATGTCCTTGATGGACTGAGAAGGAAGTATGGTACATTTAATCTCTGGTCAAGAGTAAAATTTTCTTTGTATCTAAGCTCATGATTTAGTCTAAGGTGGTAGCAATGACATTTTATTGTGAATTTAAGACCATTGCAAACTCAAAAACAATATCATCATCATATCCATTTTTAAATTCGAATAAGCCTAGCCAATGATGCCTCCTAAAGATATCCACTACAAGAGGGTTCAAATGAATCATTATGGTGTTTTAAGGTTCTCTCCTATTAAACCCACCCCCCATCTCTTCTTGTTTCTCTTGACTAGGTGCAGGAAAGGATTGTCTTTTATGGCCTTAGTGCTCAATGAAGTCGTAGCAGAGGGTCACAAAGACCTTATTACTCCAATTATATTTTTTGACCCCTACTTTCTTCACACGTAACCTTTCAATTTCAAAATTTGATGACTAGTGTTTGCATAATTTTTAGGAGAAATTGTGTGAAATTATGATGGAGATATGAAGGTGATGGAAACTTACTTCTTAGATTGATGCTCTGAGATGAAAAATGGGAATTTTCTAAATCAATTGGGCTTTTTTTTCATGCATATACCTCTTCTTCCTTCCTATATCACTCCTTGGCCCTTCCTATAGCAATATCCTGTATCAGGAGTAGGTCAAGGTTTGAAGCTCCTCGATGGCTTGCAAAAAAAATTCTCTCTCTAACTATTCTTGGAATGATCAAAGATGCGAATGTAAGTGTGATCAAGTATGTTATATGATATTTTGAGTTGGATAGGAGCATTGTGTTGATTTTTACCTCACACAATGTTTCCCCATTTGGACTGTTGGTCCCACTTAAATTTATCATTCTCTTCTTCCTCGTAATCAACACCCACTCATGGTGCTTGTACTTCAACTGATTTGACAACTCCATGTTGTTAGGTCCCTATATTACTATTTTAGCCCCTTATTTTTATTAGTTTATTCCCCTTATTGTTATTATTGTACCCCTGTAACCCCAATATTGTTATTATTGTGCCCTTACATTGTTAGTGTGAGGTCAGCTAGGATTATATTGTGAGCCCATGGACTCCTATATATAGAAGGAGGTTTTGGTCATTTGTATCATCCAAGAATTGTTCATTTATGTAATGTATTGGAGGTTTCCCCCTCGAAGTGTCTGATTTATAAGATGTTGATCTCTCTTTTCTTCTATTTTTGGTGTTGTTTTCATAACATTTGGTATCAGAGCTTTGGATTCTAGGGTTTCGCTACAACTCCAAACATGTCATCTTGGAATTTCCGCTATAACGTTTTTTCTACAAAGGTTCAGAAGATGAAATTTTTAGAGTGAAAATCAGAAATCTTGAGGAACATCATCGCAAAATTTCAGAGCTTGGTCCACAATATTTTCGGAGATATGATCTGTGGAAGTTAGGGCTTTTTGCAAGATCCTGAATTTAACCTAAACAGGTCATCGCAGAATTTTTACTATTAATATTTTTCTATGAGTTTTCAGAAGCTGAAATTTTCACAGAGCAAAGAAACAATCCTAAAGAACCTCATGTAAAAATTTTAGATCATTTTTCGCAACATTTTTGGAGATATGATTTGTGGAAGTTAGGCTATTTTCAGGCTTCAAAATTTCATCTCAAGGAGGTGACCATGGGAAAAGCTTCATAACTCTCTCTCTGAGCATCGGATTGAGATTCTTTAGAACGTGGCTGAAAGTACAATGATTTTAGTTTTCAGTATATCAATTTTAGAGCCGAAGGAGGAAATAATGACATGTGGAAAGTCGTACAAGTTATCTCTACTGAACCAGTCCATAATTAGGCCATCGAGGGAGATTGGGCATAACTTTGCCTTGAAGAATCAAAATTAGGTCAGACCTGTGGCATTCAAAATATGATTCATAGGGCTACTTCAGGGCCAAATTTCAAATATTGAAGATCCAACATCACAGATATAATTCAGTTTCAATATCAAGCTCCTCAAAAGTAAGGAAAAGGTGTGTATTTTTTCGAATTACATAAGTCTTGTTTGAAAAAAAAATAGTTTGAATTTATTCCAAGGGCATATTGAAGAATAGATATCAGTATTGGGTTATAAAATTCCCCCCTAAAAATAGTTCAACAACCATTAAGCCTTCAAAAGGCTCTACTATGACTCATGAAGACAAAGAAACACAACATGAGATATCAAAATTACAAGAGCAAGTGCACCAAATTTCGCTATCGCAAAGAGCAACAAAAAATGAAATGGAAGTTTTGAAGAAAGGTGTGGAAACTAAGATGGATGGTTTGAAGAAATACATGGAAGCTAAGATGAATGGTTTGGAAGCTAATATGGAAGGCATGGAAGTGGGCATGGAAGCTAAGATCGATGAAAAAATGGAAAACATGAAGAATGATATAAAATTAGACATTGAAGGTTTGGCAAAGTTGATACAAGAAATGTTTCCTAATGGTGAAAAGGTAGTAGACGAAAATCATGATGAGAACAAAATAAATGTTAATCATGATTTCATAAACTCTAATGTTGGATGGAAGAACCACCATATTCCAAAGATGGATATGAGGAAGTTTGATGGCAAGGATCCCGTAACATGGATAATATAGATGGAGCAATATTTTGATCTCAATAATGTGAAAAAAACACAAAAGGTACGCATTGAAACTTTAAATTTAGAAGAAAATACATTTGTATGGTATCGATGGCTTTTCTCTCATAAGAAAATTGTCACTTGGTCAATTTTTACGAAGGAAATGATAGCACATTATGAGGATACAAAAAGCAACACCTTCTTTAGCCAACTGATAAATCTCAAACAAAATGGTTTAGTGGCGGAGCACATTGAGGACTTCCAAAAAATGAATAGAAGGGTAACTGATATTCCAGAGGAACATAGGATTGATGTCTTCATAGGGACTTTAAAGGATAACATCCAACATGAAATTCGTGTTTGGGAACCTGATTCATTGGAAAAGGCATTCAGGTTGGCAAGAAAAATTGAATGTAAAATTATGGAAACAAGGAAGCCTACCACTCACATATATAAATATTGAAGTGTTGCTACTCCTAGACTTCCACAACCTACAAGGTTGACACTGCAACAATTGGAAGAAAAAAGAGAAAAAGGAATTTTCTACAGTTGTGATAGAAAATACACTAAAGGTCATAAGTGTGCTGAGAAGAAATTATTTTACATAGATTGTGAAGAGGAATAATAAAATGAACAAGAATCTTCAAAAGAAGAGGATATACACCAGGAACCAACTCTGGAAGAGGAAGAAACGAGTCTGACCATATTGTGTAATGCATTGGCAAGAATTACCACTCCTCAAACTCTCAAGATAGAAGTACATATCAAGAAGAAAAAGGTAATAGTGTTGATTGATTCGGGTAGTACCCATAATTTTATTCATTGTAAGGTAGCCAAGAAATTGAATTGTTTCATATACCCATCACCAGAATGTCAAGTGATGGTTGCAAATGGAGGAACTATAAATTGCTCTAAAAAATGCCATAATATCAAGCTAACCATGGGGAAATATGTATTGAATAGTCCATGATTCTTTCCATTCCCATGGGAGGTGTTGATGTTTTACTAGGAGTACAATGGTTACAATCTTTGGGGACGATAGCTTTTAATTTTTAATAACTTTTCTTGAAATTTTTTTCAGAAGGAAAGGAAGTCGAATTACGAGGTATCGCAGGGAATTCGAGAAAGATAATAAGCTCTAATGTCATGACAAAGCTTCTAAATAAAGAACAACGAGGCATAATTTCACAATTATGCTAACTAGAAGTTCCAACATCAAAATAATCTATTTTTGTTGATCTCCAAAAAGTCTTGGACAATCATTCCAATGTGTTTGAAAATCCCAAAAGACTTCCACCTATTCATGATCATGATCATGCTATTCATTTGATTCCAGGAAGTCTTCCTCCAAACATTAGGCCTTATAGGTATCCTTATGTCCAAAAGAGCGAAATTGAACGTATGATTACAGAAATGTTAGAGGTTGGTATAATTCAACCCAGTCAAAGTTCTTTCTCTGCTCCAATAGTATTGGTGCACAAGAAGGATGGATCATGGCGCATGTGTCCAGATTATAGGGAGCTCAATAAGCTCACCATTAAAGATAAATTTCCCATTGTTGTGATTGATGAATTATTAGATGAATTACATGAAGCAATTTATTTTACCAAGTTGGATCTTCGTTCAAGATATCATCAAATTAGAATGAAGACTGAAGATATTTTGAAAACAACATTTCAAACTCATGAGGATCATTATGAATTTTTGGTCATGCCTTTTGGCCTTACCAATGCACCTTCTACATTTCAAGGGTTGATGAATTCCATTTTCAAACCCTTCCGTAGAAAATTTGTGCTACTATTTTTTGATGATATACTAATCTACAACAGCTCTTGGAAGGATCATGTTCAACATGTTGACAGGGTGTTCAAACTATTGTAGGAGAAACAATTATATGCAAAATCATCCCAATTTTTCTTTGGAGTACAAGAGGTGGAATATCTGGGTCATATTGTATCTCACGAGGGTGTTAAGGTAACCCTAACAAAATTAAAGCCATTAAGGAATGGAAATTCCCCACCACCATAAAGAAGTTGTGAGGATTTCTCGGTTTAACGGAGTATTATCACAATTTTGTTAAGAATTATCGTAGAATAGCAGCACCTCTAACAACATTATTGAAGAAATATGCATTTTCATTGACTCCTGAAACAACTAAGTTCTTTGAACATCTTAAAGAGGTAATTTTCCTAGCACCGGTATTAGCTGCGCCATACTTCACAAAAACCTTTATTATGGAATGTGATGCCTCGGGAAATCGAATTGGTGTTGTTTTAATGAAGGAAGGAAGACCCATTGCTTTTGAAAGTCGTCCAATCAAAGGAAAGTATTTACAGAAAGCTATTTGTGAGAAGGAAATGTTAGCAATACTACATGCACTAAAGAAATGGTGACCTTACCTAATGGGAAAACACTTCAAGGTAAAAACTAATCATGATAGTTTGAAACACTTTAGGAACAAAGACTATCTTCAGAAGAGCAGCAAAAATGGGTCACAAAGATGTTGGGTTATGACTTTGAAATAATCTACAAAAAAGGGAAGCTAAATGTTGTTTAATATGCACTCTCAAGAAAGAATGAAGAGGTGGAAGCATTGCTTTGTGCCATTTCTATTATCCAACCAGATTGGATAGCCGAAGCAAGGTATGAATGGAAGAGGGACGAATAAGTGTGGACAATCATTCAAAAGTTGCAACAAGATCCTAGTACATCTAATACATTTATTTGGAAAAATTATTCCTTATGGTACAAAGATTGCTTATATCTTTGTAAGAATTCCCAACTAAAAAAAATATTCTTTTGGAATTGCACACTTCTCCTTTAGGAGGACACTCGGGATTTTTAAAAAATTACCACAAGGTGAAGAAATAATTTTTTTGGGATGGCCTTAAATCTGATATTCAAAATTTTTTGGAGAAATTTTTGGTTTTCCAGCAAAATAATGTTGATACAATTAAGATCTCGGGTCTTCTACAACCTTTATCCATTCCAAGTCAACGTTGGGAGGAGATTTCAATGGCTTTTATCACAGGTTTACCTAAGTCCGAAGGAAAGAATGTCATCATGGTGGTAGTTGATAGACTTACCAAGTATGCACACTTTTTTTCATTATCTCATCCATTTAAAGAAAGTACATTTGCTACTACATTTATGGACACAATTAAAAAGCTACATGGAAACCCAAAGGTTATTGTGAGCGACAGAGATCCCATTTTCACTGGAAATTTTTGGACGGAGTTATTTTCTTGTTTGGGTACTTAATTAGCTCATATCTCATCTTATCATCCTCAATCCGATGGTCAAACTGAGATAGTAAATAAATGTTTGGAAGGATATTTTCATTGTTTTGTATCTTATAAAAAAACACAATGGGTCAAGTGGTTACCTCTCGTTGAATGGTGGTATAACACTTCCTTCCATACTGCAGCAAAAATGACCCTATTTATGGCACTTTATGGATATCATCCACCATCCATCACATCATCTTTAAGAGAAAATTCTAAGGTTCAAGTAGTGGAAGATCACATTGAGCATCAACAAGAAGTTCTCCAACTCTTAAAGGATAACCCAAATTTGGCACAAAATCGAATGAAACAACAGACAAATAAACATCACAGCGAGAGAATTTTTGATGTAAGAGACTGGGTATTTTTATGGCTACAACCATACAAAAAAATGTCCCTCAAGCAAGCTAAGAATGATAATAAATTATCGCCAAAGTACTATGGTCCTTACAAGGTGTTGCAAAAGATTGGTACTATGGCATACAAATTGGAGCTTCCTGCTTCTTCGCGAGTGCATCAAGTTTTCCATGTTTCATGCTTAAATAAGTTTACAGGTGAAAATCTTCCAGTTCAAACAATATTTCCAGAACTTGATGAGGAATGAAAAATCATATTGGAAGCTTAAGCGATCATGGAAACAAGAACTCGACAGCTACGAAATCGATCAAGTTCATATTATCTCATCAAGTGGAAGAACTTACCCACTGAAGATTCCACATGGGAGGATGAGAATTTTATACAAAATCACCCAGAGCTACTCAAGCGTTGAGGACAACATTTTTTTGAAGGAGAGGGGCATGTTATGTCCCTATATTACTAGTTTAGCCCCTTATTGTTATTATTGTACCCCTGTAACCCCAATATTGTTATTATTGTGCCCTTACATTGTTATTGTTAGCTCGGCTAGGATTATATTGTGGGCCCATGGACTCCTATATATAGAAGGATATTTTGGTCATTTGTATCATCCAATAACTTTTCATTTATGTAATGTATTGGCGGTTTCCCCCTCAAAGTGGTTGATTTCTAAGGCGTTGATCTCTCTTTTCTTATATTTTTGGAGCTGGTTTCATAACACATGTTGCATGAGGACTCTACCAATCACCTTTAGTTCAATTCGTTGAGGGTGGAAAAGTTAACTGGCCACCTTAAACTTATTAAATCTTCCCCTCTCGACATTCATTCATTTATTAAATTATGCATAGGGAGAGTGTGAGAGCGTTACATACCTGAGCCTTACATCCTTGTTGAATTGTTGCAAGGCCTTGGATGTTGAAGCTGGACCATTGGAGTGGCATCAACAGAGTTTTTTTTACTGCCTGAGATTTTGTTGTGTGTATCCATTCTTTTGTAGGTGCTTAACTGTATTTATTTGTTGTGTGTGGGTATCTTGCTGAGGCTTCAATTATATGTCTCTAGTGAACAATATTTCTTGGAGTTCCATTGTTGGTTTCGGAGTCACCTCACAAGTCTTCTTTGTCTCCTTGGATGATTAAAAAACAATTATGGAGCTTTTTTGTTGCTTACATAGGTTTTCTATAGGAAGATGCTTCTTCCTGTAGTAGCCTCTTCTTTGCATGTTTTGGACTTTAAATCTGCATGGGTTAGGAGGGAGAGTGTGGAAAATATTTAGGATAGTGATAGGAGGATGATTAAGTGGTGTGGCCTGGAAAAATTAAATGAAGTAACTATGTGTTTTTGCCGAAAAATATCTCTACAGATGTGACAGAGTGAAGGGTTTGAGTGCAAAATATTTGTGGGTGAGATGGAGGAGTGATGAGAGGATGATAGGTAATGGTGGGAAGAGTCTCTTTATGGAATTTTTGATACCATGTGACCCTTGGTGACTGCCCATGTCTTCGATCCTCCCTCCTATAGCTTCATGTACCTTCCTATAGCACCAAAAGGAACTTCTTGTAGCGCCATAGAGAGGGTGTGAATTTTGATTTTTGAGCTCATAGGATGGTGGAGAGGGATGAATATGTGAGTGGTTATGCTGGATAGAGAGTGCAGAATGGATGGTGGAGTGAATATAAATGAGAGAACTCACTTACCTTGTGACCATGACATGTCACTGTTCATAACCCTACATGACAGAAAAAAGGTTAAAAGTCATGGTGTCATCTCACCTTCTTGTTTTTGTTTTTTTTTCAAGACTATTGGGTTGCCTCAAAAGAGGTTTTAAACCCACTATCTTGCCCTGGGCACCTCAGAGAGGTTTTCACTCAAGGATATTTTATTTTTCTTCTCTTTTTTTTCTCTAGGAATGCGTAAGAGAGGTTTTCAATCCTAGATTTGGCCTTGTATGCCTCATGGAGGTTTTCACCTATGCCTCTTTATTTTTATTTTTCTTTTCTTTTTCTCTAGGAGGGTTGTGGACTAGAATATATAAGCCTCCCAAATACATTTCCTTCCCTACTGATTTTAATGATGAAATTTTCCTTAGACATAGGCTTCTTATATAATTTTAGACTATAACCATTGAAAAGTAGAGGGATCCCCTCCTCATCAATGGTTTTGATTTGAACAACCCAATTGTCATGGCATCTCTCTATCTGGTATGGGACTAACCATATTTTCATTATCTTTCCTTTAAATTCCTTGAAACTAGAGTCATATAGTAAAGCTCAATCCCCTTCCTAGAATATTTTTTCCTTAATGTGCCTATCATGCCAAACCTTCCTCTGCATTTTTATAACTTCAGTGTGGAGGAGGGCCTGCATTCTAAATTCATCTTAGACATTCAGTTGGATCAAACTTTATTTTTGTTCTCTTATGACATCCAAATCCAGTTGTGTTTCCATTATGAGAGTGTTATATTCAAATTCAATAAAAATCAAAGCTTTCTTCCCATAAACCAGATCATATGGATTGAACCCAGTAGTTGTTTTCTAGGTGGTATTATAGGCCCAAGTTTCCTCCACTAATATGTATGCCTAATATTTCTTGTTGTTGCTCACTACCTTGGTGAGGATGTTTTCCATTTCTCTATTGGTAACCTCTACTTTTCCATTTTCTTGAGGGTGATAGGAAGTATATGTTTTGTTCTTGATATTATGCTACCTTTGGATATTATCAATAAAATGTGATGTGAATTGAGCTCCTTCATTAGTGAATATCTCCTTTGGATACCCAAATTTGTAGAAAACATTTTCCCTAAAGAACTTAGCCATTTTTTATTTTGTTGCTACATTGACAGCCTTTGTCTCATCCCACTTTGTCAAATAATTAGTGCATAATATGATGTATTTATTTTTCTTAGATTGTGGATCAATTGGCCCAATGAAATCCATACCTAAATTTTCAAATGCCTCTAAGTCCACCTAAGGTTGTAGAGGAATTTTATCCCTAGGTGTGGGTTTTCCCATCCTTTGACATTTGGGTCTACTTGTATTCCTACCTAAGATATGGAGTTGCTAAGGACCATCCCTGCATTCCTTAAGTATTTACCCTTATCAATACTTAAGGAGAGATGCATTTCAATGCATATCCTCAAGAATTTACCCAAATTATAGAGGTCCTCTTGGAAATCATACCCATAGGGAGTGAAATAATCCATGTAGATTTACACAGAGTCATGGACAAGCTCAACACATATGATTAGAACTACTCTTTTAAAAATGGCAAGGGCATTGCATAGGCGAAATGGGAGAAATATATAAGAAAAGGTACCCCAAGGACATGTAAATGTAGTATTGTCTTGGTCTTCATGGTTGACCTGGGTCTGATTGTAACCACTAAATCCATCCAAGAAAGAGAAGAACTTCTTTCACGAAAGACCATCTAAGAATTGGCCAATGAAAGGTAAATGGAATTGTTATTTCTTTGCGACCTTGTTCAATTCTCTGTAATCAACACAGATCCTCCACTTTTCATTCTTCTTTGGTAATAAGACTAAAGGTGACACCCATTCACTATATGAGATGGGGTATATGAACCCTACATCCAGCAGCTTTTGTAACTCATCCTTTACTATGTCCTTCAAGGTTGAGTTCATTCTTCTCTAGGGTTGGTGCACAGGCTTGTGCCCCTCCTTGATGTAAATATGGTGACTGTAGATAGAGGGATCCACCCCTTTCATTTATTTATAATACCAAGAAAAATCATCTAAGTTATCTCTCACCATCTGGCACAATTTTTCTTCTTCTTTGGCCAAGAGATAGGGATTGATTTTCAAGGTTATGGATGGGCCAAATTATACAATATTGGTAGGTTCATGGCTTGAGTCAACTGAGCATATCTCATTCCAAGGACTAGTAGTGGGGGGTTGGTTCTAAAGGATATGGTCAATGAGGTCATCTTCGTCAGGTTACCCCCTCTGATAACAACATATAAGGTATAGAGTGGGTATGGTGTTGCATGGTACACTTCATATTTTTCCTCATCCTCCAGCCACAAAGGTAGATCATGTTTAATAGAAGGTCGAGCAGGAGGATATAATACCAATTGTTTCAATAAGGGCTCATTATTAATGGTCATGTTTCTAGCCCCACAAATTATATAGGAATAAGTAGTGGCCAACCAAGGTCTTCTTAAGATAATAGGATAACCATTAAACTTGGTTTTGGGTTGAAGTACCAAGAAGTCAGTGGGATATTTCCAAGAGTCAATGGAGACCATAACATCCTCAACAAATCCCTCAGGAGCTACTGTGGATCTATCTGCAAGTTGCAGCATTGTAGTGGTTTTTCTCAAAGCTCCTTGGAGGTTGAGTTTCAACATGGTTTATTTAGCCATCACATTGATGGTAGCCCAAATATCAATCAATGTATGAGGTTAAATGATACCATAAATGTTCACATCCACTGCAAGACTTCCAAGGTCTAGGTATTTTGCGAAAATAAATCTCCCCAGCATCAATTCAGATAATTTACCAACAACAATTATGGTTGGGGTGTCTCTCTTCTTTCTTCCAATATTTTTGAATCATTTCTCCTTGATAAGATTATTTTATATGGGAACATACTTAATATCCTAGAGAATGGGTATCCTGACATGTAGATTCTTCAATTCTCCCAGAAGTTCAGTCTCTTATGGGGTGTGCTGGATAGGATGGATCAATCTCTCAGGAAAAGGAGGTGTATTTACTCGAGGGGTACTTTCTTCCTTTTTCCATTTATTTATTCTGGTGGATATGGTGGATGGTTATCATGGATCACTCTCCCATACCTAAGGTTAATCTCATGGATCTACACAACATAAGTAGGGTAAGATGTCTCTCCACTATAGACATGTTGAGCATGTTTGTTATTTAGGTTTAGATTTGGTTAAGTAGGGATATGAGTTTTTTTAGGTGGAGTAGGATGAGTGATTTGTGGTTGAGTTTGGTGTGGAGGCAGTAAAGTGGGAGGTTATTTTAGTTGAGGCGTCCTCCATTGTGATGGGTTGTTCCATTGAGGAGGTTTAGGATAATATGGCTTAAATGGTTGATTGACAAGTTAAGGATGATACGGAGGAGAATAATTCTAGGAAGAAGGTGTGGGCCATGATGGATGAGTAGAGGAATACCAAGGTTGCAAGGGTGTATTTTGGTTTGAATTGTAGTAAGAATAAGGTGTACCTTGCATGCCTTGGTGGTATGGTTGAGGTCCTTGAGGCCTACTTTGATTTATAAAGTAGAGTTTCTCTGGTCCACCTTCCACCCATTAGTATACATCTCTTGGGCTAGTTAAGGAATTTAATTTGTCTGTTGCATGGTTTTATCCATAAACTAAGAAAATTTCTATGACATTCATTGGGAATTAATTCCTAGGGTGCCTTACAGATCATCTAGGGAAAAAGATAAATAGGGCTCTCTATTCCTCCTCTTGTTTCCTCTTGATCTACATGCTATCCATTTTCAAGGAAAATGTATGTATCATTTCACTCTTGAAATCCTTGAACATGTTCCCTATCTCACTTTTGATGGATAAGGTGGATGAAGAGGTACTGACCAAGCATTTCTTACCTCTACCCTTTTTTAAGGCTACCTAAGAATGGTTTTGGAACACAGTTTTGAAGTCATCATAGGCCAATTCATATATATCTCCTCAAGATAGCATGTTGAGGGTTTCCAACACTTCCTCCCAGATCCCTCGGAGAATAACTAACTTGAGTGATCTAGGATCAAGGGTGCAGTTGGCCCTCTTGTAGTTAAGCTAAAAACTTTCCTCATGGTATTGTAAATATTCATCATACCCTAGGGTCATCCTAAATATTTCTTCCTTGGTTTCTTTGGACCTACAATAGTCTCTATACTTCTTGTTGAAGGACTCTTGCATTTGGGCCCAGGTAATGATGTTGTCCCCAGGTAGACCCATGAACCAGTGCAAGGATACATCCTTGAGGGTATAGGAGAAATTTTTTTCATTTGAGGCATAGTCATAACTCCTACAGACAATAAAAAACTCAAACATAAAAGTGTCAGGGTCCTCAGAAGTTAAGCCATGGAAGTGTGGAAGGGTTGAAGAGCTGATGTTTTTCATCTTAATCTCTCCATTGGTTTCTCTTATGGGAAATACCTCTTTGTTTATGGTCTCATCCATATATTTAACAGGTGAAGTAGGTTCCTCTTCTTCCCCAATAGGTTCTTCAAATTTTTCAAGGTGCTTACCAAGAGGTTATTCTAACTCACAGTCACTGAAGAAGAGTGACAGTTGACTATGTGGGGATGTGGGGGTTTTTTGGTAGAAATTTTCCTTGGTTGTACCTACTCTTACGAGGCATGAAATACAATATTTTTGTTTCTTTTTACTTTTTAAATTGTATGTAAACAAAAATGAAAAATAGTGGTTGCACGGAAACAAGCATCTACTTAGACACCTCCCTAGCAACAGAGCCAAAAAGTGGTGAGACATGGTATTGCACCAAAAGTGCTGCAACACCTAAGGCTACTCATATTTACTTATCAACCTAAGGTTCGTACAAACTTAGAGGTGACTATGCTATATACATAGTAGATGGATTCTACTCATGCCACCCTCAACTAGATCTTCTAATCAGTAGTAATTCTAGGTCATTCCTCCTACTATATTAAAGTGAAATTAAGTAATGTAATGCAGAGAATTACTTCTAAAGAGATTTAATATTGAAATTCTACTTGAAATTGATATTAAACTAAAATCATAAGCAGTTAACCTAATTGTAGAAAAGGAAACTATGTTATGAGCAATCATTCATCCAACTATCCATTCAATTGTAGTAAAGAAACTATTCTATTATAACACACTTCATCAAGTCGTAAACTAAAATTATATCTATTCCTTTAATTAGCTTCTACTTGCATGTAAATTTTTGTTTTATTCAAGTAAATTTTAAGATGAAATGAAATGCTAATGCCTACATTGTTTTTCTAACAAGGAAGGAAGAAGCATTGCAGTGGCCTAGGGGTCTCTTCTAATCATGAATTCAAAGTTGGGGGTCAAATGCATCCTATCCTAGGTTCAAATGGAAATAAGGAGAAAAATTGAAGTGGAAATGATGACCTGAAGTGCTGCTACAAGAAGTTGCTATAGGATCTTTGTATTATTATAGGAAGTCCTGAAGTGTTATAGGAAATAGGTTGAGAAGGATCTAAGGTTGAAAAACATGGAAGGAAGGTGTGAAAAGGTGGGAGATGGTGGAAGTAAGTGAATGAGGGGTGACTAACACCTCCATCCAAGCTCAAAACCCTTGGGAGGCCTTTTTTTCACTTGGAGGGTTGCTCACAGTGGTGATGAAGATGATTTCACAAAACATGGTTTTGGTGGCAGAATTGGAGGTTGGAGAGAATAAGGATGAATTCCACATTGATAGTGATGAAATGGGTAATTTTCCTGCATTTTTAAATAGTCTTGCAACCACTACACACATTCGTGCATTGATCGTTTACAAAATTATATATATATATATATATATATATATATATATATATATATATATATATATATATATAGAGAGAGAGAGAGAGAGAGAGAGAGAGAGAGAGAGAGAGAGAGAGAGAGAGAGAGAGAGACTTAGCCAATGGATTGTACCCTAACCGAAAATCATTAGCCCTATGAGACTAAATTAGTGATGGAACAAACAAATTCTCATTATCATTTCACAAAAAGGACTAATACATCATATGACAGTAAAAAATATCACTAAATCAAAGATCAAGAGCTACCTAGCTGAATAAAAAGTTCAAATCCTAATGAGCCCTTGTACATGTTTATTTATACAAATGGGTAGCTACCAACCGCTCCCTAAAATGTAGGAATATGGTTTCCTTGATCTCGAGAAGAGTGGAACTTGGCTCCTCATAACTGCCACTTTCTTGGTTGACTTTTCCTTTGTGATGTTCAGAGATATCTTCATGTGATATTGGCTTATTGAGGGAGTTAAGGAGGTGGAAAAACCTCATACAATCTCTGCTTGTTGTCTAATCTGATCCCTTAGGTGGAAAATGTCTCAAAATAGTGTGTTTCCTACAATTAAATCAGATTAGGCAACATTAGAGGTTGGAGAGAATAAGGATGAATTCCACGTTGATAGTGATGAAAAGGGTACTTTTCATGCATTTTTAAATAGTCTTGCAACCACTACGCACATTCGTGCATTGATCATTTACAAAATAACATGTTTAAGAGTGGAAAATATGGGTTGAATAGAAAACCCCATTTAACCTGCTGAAATCTGATCTAAGCACAAATCCAACTTCTAAATTACAATAAGAATCTATTGAATATGATAACTGCACTATTTAATTTTCCAATAAATCATAAAAAAAATATTTTTGATCTGTGGTTGGAGATCCTTCTCCTCATTCTTCCATGAGAGAGATGAGGGAGAGAGGCTACAAACACAGTTTTGATATAATTTTTCTACTACTAGAATGAAATATTTACACTAAACAAAGTTTTGGCTCTCTCTCTCTCTCTCTCTCTCTCTAGATATATATATATATATATATATATATATATAGAGAGAGAGAGAGAGAGAGAGAGAGAGAGAGAGGGACTTAACCAAT
Organism: Pinus albicaulis; assembly: GCA_034641835.2. Classification (NCBI taxonomy): domain Eukaryota; kingdom Viridiplantae; phylum Streptophyta; class Pinopsida; order Pinales; family Pinaceae; genus Pinus; species Pinus albicaulis. Next base: position 664,060,020 of record CM076577.1, on the reverse strand, counting down.
GGATTGTACCCTAACCAAAATCATTAGCCCTATGAGACTAAATCAGTGATGGAACAAAAAACTTCTCATTATCATTGCACAAAAAGGACTAATACATCATATGACAGTAAAAAATATCACTAAATCAAAGATCAAGAGCTACCTAGCTGAATACAAAGTTTGAATCCTAACGAGCCCTTGTACATGCTTATTTATACAAATGGGTAGCTACCAACCGCTCCCGAAAATGTAGGAATATGGTTTCCTTGATCTCGAGAAGAGTGGAACTTGGCTCCTCATAACTGCCACTTTCTTGGTTGACTTTTCCTTTGTGATGTTCAAAGAGATATTCATGTGATATTGGTTTATTGAGGGAGTTAAGGAGGTGGAAAAACCTCATACAATCTCTCCTTGTTGTCTACTCTGATCCCTTAGGTGGAAAATGTCTCAAAAATAGCTTTGCTTCCTACAATTAAATCAGATTAGGCAACAAGACACGAAAAATATGTTTCACCCTTATCATTCAGCATAATATGACAAAAATGTAAATATATGTGAGGAAGAGGTAACTTAATAGGTTAAAGGATGGAATTTTAATCCCTTAAAGTATACCTAATGATGGGTCTCATCAGATTTGATGGGGCAACTAGTGGACCTAGGAACCCAGGTGATGGCCATAATAATAAGGGGTAGATATCATGCTAGGATTTTTTCCACGTGTTATTATTAATATAACGCCCATCTTTTTCATTTTATGATTTTATTTTTCTTTTGTTTCTTGCTTGTGGCCATGATATTATTCTAACCTTCTTTTAGCAACATCAACCTCCGAGGTATCATTTTCAGGCCCAGCCCAACCCAGATATGTGGACAAGGGGAGGGGTATGTCAACACCCTATGGACCCATTGGTCATGTGGACCTGGAGGAACAATTAAAAACATACCTTTTGGTTCAGATGGCCCCCCTTCTAACATGTTAGTTTGACAGATGGGCGAGGAAACATATTACTAAAGTAAGTGGTATACATAAAGTGGAACATTACATCAGCTACAAAGTGGTTCTCAGGGGTTGTTGACTGTTGACTGGAATAAGATGATTAGGAGAAATTTTTTCTTTGGGGTACCCACTTTTGGTGGGCAAAATTTGGCTCCAACCGGGGTATGAGATCATCATATCGTGAATGATCCATGTACTCAAATGGGGAGTTCATGAGAAATCAAAAAATCTCCTAGGATGTATACCTATATCCTGTACATCATAGTACAATTATTTGAAGCATGTGAAATGTACATACTGTTATCATCCATGTTTTTCCTCAAATAATAAATCCATACAGAAAAGTAAATATGTTCTACATTGCAATCTAATATAGCATGATAACATGGGATGATGATGTTAGTGTTGGGTGATTTAATTATAAGCTAAATACCTGTCATTTAATTTGTCAACCTGGGGTTCGTGAACTGATGAGATGTACGTGCACTATATGTACTAGGTGATTATCTCTCATAATAGATTAATCTGATGCAAGAAACTTGAAACAAATTTCAAAGAAAATAATGAAAGAAAATGAAAAGCAAGTGCACATGTTCTTTCCCAAGCATGTTCTTTTTCAGTGATTTTCTATCTCAAGGAATACTACCTTCACAAATGAAATCTATAGTTCTTTAGGTTACTAGTTTGAAATTACTAGTGCGATATTACTAATTTGTCAATCCAATCCAAACATACGGAAATTAAATCAATCCATATGAACATTAATGAAATCAAAATAACATAAAAGAAACTAAACTAAAATTGCATAAATGAAATAACATAAATATTTACAAGGAAAGAGGTACACAAGTTGTGGTTGATGGGGACCCTCCACTCCTCAAAAAGCACACTGAATGATTATCAAAGCTTGGAGATCAAAGAAACAATATGTATTGCATAAAATAAAGTTGAAGAAAATCTCCAAAGATATTACAATAGTTCAACTCTCTTCCTATCTATCCTCATTTTATAAATTACATCTTTGATGGGACTCTAAATGGATGTTACTCCTTTCTATGATGGATGTACTCCTATTTATACAAAAACTTAAGATAACTAATCATTAAATGTAGATCCACAAATATATCATAGATCCATATTTATCTCTTGTGGTTACAACCAACCACATAAAAATATGAGATACAAATCCTCTCAAATTCTCTCATACTTTTTATAGGAGACATATATCAAAACATCCATGATTATTCTCTTTTGAATGTTCTTAGTCAATGATCCAAATATTCTACAAATATTCCACAAATATTCATGAGTTGGAATTGAAATTCGAATTTGTGGTTGAGTGGCCAAATAAGGCTCTTCTAGAATATTCAAATAGGCCTACAATATCATAAAACTCATCTCACTTTTAGGTATATATAAAAAAATTAATTTCCTAATATTTAATCATAAATTCCCTCAAAATACTTAAAACAAATGACTTGGAAAATAATAATGATAAACTCATATGATCATGAAAATGGTTATTAATGTATGGTTATGGAGCTACATAATATGGTAAATAGTTATAGAACATGGTAAAAGGATGGAAATGAGGGTAAAATAGGATGAAATTTTGGAGGCCCAACATTTCCCCTCAAATGAAGATGTTGCATGTCCTCATGCAACTTTGCATTTATTCTCTTAATCATAAGTTAATCTTCTTGAAATGTTTTTATTCTATATGAACTTTGGCTTTGTATTGATTCTCTTTTAACTTTGCATAATCATTTTGTTCGATAACTTTATTCTCTTTTCAAAGTGTACTTTGAAAGACATTTGATTGCAACATAATTTTTTTTATGGTTGGTTCTTGTGTGACAACCAAAAATTTATGAGTATTTGTTCTTGTGTAACAATACTTTTCTTATTTTTGTTGCATCAAAATACTTGAAAATTTTGAGAATTATTTTTAAGGTCCCATAGTGGTTGTCAGTCATTTAATGTTCTTATAAATTGATCATTTCAAAACATATAAGCTTTTGGAATCAAAATGAAATATAGTTGACTGGGAAAAATATGTTGGTTAGGATGAAATGAAATGTCACATGTGACATGAAATGTGAATATGAATTGATATCCCTTCCCCCCTACTAATGGTGTTTTTAGTTTTTGTCAAATGCGAAAGGAAATATAAATGTGGTGATGGATTTTCTAAAATCAAAATTTTAGCATTTAAGGAATTACATTATTAAATATTAGAAAACAATATACCTTCACCTACCTGAAAAGTGAACAAGCTATATATATAGAAGAGTGTGGTTGTTGATGTTGGATCATGGAATGTGAAGTAAAATAATCCTATTGCCTTCCTCTTTCTCTTGATTGTATGAATAGAGGATGAAATTTATCTGAAATTGGAATATTTATTGCTACAGTTGTTGAATTCTCAGTTGAGTCTTGCTACAAGCTACTGAAATCATATAGTCTTCGTTCATTCCCACTTAGTGGAATAATTCTTATCGATGTGAATAGATGTGTCAATGTCAAACACATAAAATAAATTGTTGGATTATTAGCCATTAATGAATTCCATTAGTCAACACGAGATTACTCACCATTGATTTTAATGAGAGTCAATATGCCTAAGTACATCTTACTAGGTACAAGTAGACGTCTCATATTCAAGTCTTCTAGAAGATCTGAAAAACATGGGACATTGATGTATTCCCACTATTTATTGATGAGAGAACTTGTCATTAAGGAATGCAAGCCTCAAGGTACTTGAAAGATCTCTAGTCTTGATCACATATGATGTGTCGGGGTTGATGGGTCAAGACATGTTAGAAGGAAGGCCTTAATTGATCCTTCATCATCTAACTCGAGTATAGAATAATAATTTGAAGGACCATAGATGAAGGATTTTGATTTTGAAGCAATTTTTATTTTACAGAAAGGAAGAGAAAAATGGGGTGACTTAGATTTGTAAGGGAGTTGAATGAATCTATTTTGGGGCTAAGGGTGAGTGAAAATGAAGCAGGACAGTATGAATATTGCGAAGGGAAAATGAGTTTTGAAATCATTGTTTGGAAGAAGAGAGATGGAAATTTATGGATCGATTATAGGCTTAGAATTAGTAGCAATGGTAAAATTGGTATTTGAGAGGCATTTTTTAGTAGTAATAGTGTAATGGATTTGATTTGGCATGGAATGAACATGTTCTTTTGAAATAACTTTGGTATTTAAAAGGAACTTGTGCATATAGTGATGTTCTTTCATCATCCTCAAACCTCCGAAAACTTAACACAATTTTTCAATGAAATGTAAGACTATCGAGAGAGATAGGTGATTAGTCTCTCTTCATCTGACATATACACAAAAACTCATAAATATTACTAATAAAATAATTTCAAGGAAGAAAAATTAAATGCACTTTTTCTTGTTTGGAAAGTGGTATCTTGGACTACCTATTGATGTGTTTTTGCTAACTTCTTAATTTTTTTATTGTCTCAAATGTTGATTTAAACTCTCTCATCATGTAGATCTCATCAATATCTTTCCAATGTCATTTGAATCATCGAAAACTAATTTTGTATGAAATATTTATGATTGTTTGAAGTTTTTATGAAACAGGAAAACAATTGTGCATGGGTGCCACGTGGCAACACCAGGGAGTGCCACGTGGATGTTAAAATGGGTAGATGACATAGCACGTAGACATGGCCAGTTGACTATTCAAGATGACATGGTGGAAAATGGGGCAACGACTGTGTAATGTTGACCAATAATACGTTGCCACGTGGACCAATTCAATGTTTCCACATGGTAGCGAAATCATTGTCTACTTAAGGGTTGTCAAAATTGTAGAATAATTAACAAATTTTGGCTTTTATTGGAGTTGAACTCATTATCTCTCTTTTACAAATTTAAATACTTACCAATAAACCACAATTCAAATTTGTGAAATAAGAGCCAAAAAAAACATTAGTTAAAGTTAAAAACTATTAATTACTTTACAAAACAAAATTCAAGATGTTTAGGAGAAAATCAAGTGTCTAAGTGCACTTGTCAATCAATTTCATGCCACCAAAATATCTTATTTTCAATTGAAATCACCCTCTTTCCAAAAATAATAGATCTCACAACCAATATATTCTATAAAAATTGGGAAAACATTCAAGCTACAACTAAATTTTTATTTTTATTTTTAAAATTTTTTGTTTTGTTGCAGGTTGCTATAAGGTGTGTTACAGAAAAATTTGTGGGTCATTTTCTCACAGGAAATCTATTAGATTTTTCTCAAATTTTGTGGACATGTTCCTATTGTTCTAATGTTTATGCACACCAAAAATCAACACCATCCAATGCACGTATTTCGAGATATAATTGAAATTGTTGAAAACTTTAGAAATTATTTTCTTAAAAAATACAGATCTAATTGGGATGAATTTTTTTATGAAGGTTCCTATGGTTCTAATTCCTTTTCATACCAAAAATCAGATCAATGCAATCCACGGATCTCTAGATATAATCAAAATCATTGTAGGTGATTGTATTCATTTTCTCGAAAATCGTGAAGCAGATTGGGCTGAAATTTTCAGTGATTTTTCATCATAATATTATGTACTTCCTATAAAACAATTGTTAGAACCCAATTCCTCGTTTGCAAGATATATTTAGATTAATTTCTGCATTTTTTTTTAGGAAAAAAATTTATTTAAGAAAATTTTGAGACATATCCAATTGAAATTTGGAGATTAAATTTTGAGTATTTTAATAATGAATTTATATCTCATATCCAATTTTAGATCTATAAGTTTTATTGAAAAATTTCAAAGCTAACTTTATTCAATTTTCATTTTTGATCTTCCAAATCGCACAAAGCGCAGGAAGAGCATACTCAGAATTTTTTTCAACTCTTTATTCTAAAATTTGAAAAACAAAGTAAAAAGATTTGATCTCAAACATTAAATTTTATCTCTCAAAACTCTTTTTTTTCTCCTCTATTTTTAGATCTTCCTGCAAAATAATTAGTGAGCAAGGTGGCTCTTACTCCACCACCAAAAATAAAATTGCACATAAAATGGAATCTAACTTTAAAACATCACCAAACTTGGTTTTATTTATTAATTCTATCCTACTCTACTCGAAATAGAAAAAATTATTCAAGTGTATGCATATTTTTAGTGTAACCAGGTGTGTAACAAGAGTAAAAAGTTATCCATGCTTAGGTTTGAAAAAATGCATTAAAGTACATCAAAGCATGAAAGACGAGTTGTTTAGATAATACAATCAAGAAGGAAGAAGGAAAGAGTGATGTGACTTGATCCATGATTGGAACTATCTTTCAATAAATATATGACATTCCTTATTCCTTTCTTGGTTTATATCACACTGAATATCCTCCTTTATTATGCATTCCTCAACCTTAAATTCTAGTGGTTTCTCCTCATCAAAAGTATTCCATGATTCTTTAGTCTCTATAACATATTTACAAGAGGAATCAAAAGAGACTTAAAGATCTTCTTGTGGAGGTGGAGAGATAGACAAGTTTCTGAATGCAGTTAAAATATACCCTTCCTGAGAGGCAGATATCCCAGTTGTTGATATGATTCGAGAATGTTATTGGAAGGACATTCCTCAAATTCTTAATTTTCTATGAATTACTCCAACAGGTTGATACTTCTTGTATTGCGTACAGATAAGTACAAAGTATTCAAAAATTATTGTAATTTAATATGAATCATAAATTATTTTAATATTCTTTTAACCATGCATCTAAGAATGAATGCAATTATCATGCATTGTCTAAACTTTCAAAATAAGCACTTATGTATATCTCCCCAGCAACAGCGCCAAAATATTGGGTGATTTAATTGTGAATTAATAAATCCATGTCATTTAATTTGTCAACTCAAGGTTCATGAATTGATGAGGTATACGAGTACTATATTTAATAGTTGATTATTTCTCATAATATATTAATCTAATGCAAGAAACTTGAAACAAATTACAAAGAAAATAATGAAAGCAAATGAAAAGGAAGTGCACATGTTCTTTCCCAAGCGTGTTCTTTTTCATTGAATTTTTGTCTCAAGGAATACTACCTTCACAAATTAAATTGATATTACTAGTTTGAAATTACTAGTGCGAGATTACTAATGTGCTAATCCAATCCAAACATACGAAAATTAACTAAATCCATACCAACATTATGAAATAAAAATAACATAAAAGAAACTAAACTAAAATTGCATAAATGAAATAACATAAATATTTACAACAAAGGAAAGAGGTGTGCAAGCTGCGGTTGATGGGGGCCCTCCACTCCTCAACAATCACATTAAATGATTATCAAATCTTGGAGATCAACACAGAAATATGTCTTCCATAAAATGAAGTTGGAGAAAATCTCCAAGGATATTACAATAATTTAACTATCTTCCTCTCTATCCTTATGTATAAATTACATCTTTGATGGGACTCTGAATGGATGGAACTCCTTTGTATGAAGGATGCACTCATATTTATACAAAAACTTAAGATAAATAATCAATAAATATAGATCCACAAATCTCTCCTAATCCACATTTATCACTCGTGGTTACAACCAATCACCTAAAAATATGAGATACAAATCCTCTCAAAATTATCTCCTAGCTTTGCTAGGAGACACGTATCAAAACATCCATGATTCTTCTCCTTTGAATGTTCTTAGTGAATGATCCAAATCTTCTACAAATATTATGCAAATATGTATGAGTTGGAATTGAAATTTGAATTTGTGGTTGAGTTTCCAAACAAGGCTCTTCTAGAATCTTCAAATAGGCCTACAATATCATAAAATTCATCCCATATATATATATATATATATATATATGAAAACGTGTTAATTTCCTAATATTTAATCATAAATTCTCTCAAAATACTTAAAATAAATGACTTGGAAAATAATAATTATAAACCCATATGATCATGAAAATGGTTATTAATGTAGGGTTATGGAGCTACAGAATATGGTAGAGAGTTACAAAACATGGTAAAATGATGAAAATGAGGGTAAAAGAGGATGAAATTTTGGAGGCGCAACAGTTGGCTATGCAAAAGAGAAATGCAATGCACCTATGCTACCAAGTAAAGCTAGCATAATATGCATGAGATAAGTATAGTCATACCACCAATGAAACCAACATATCATTAGGTCAACATAACATATTTTTTCCATACGATTTCTTATCTGATAGGGCAACAAAATATCACATCCTCCTTTAAAAAATTGGATAGATGAAAGGAAATGGTCAGAGGTGAGAAAACAAGAAGAACAAGTATCATAGAAAAGAATCATGGATTAGGAAAAGTGGTCAAATTTGAGCCACTGCATCCTTTCTTCCAACCAAATAATGGATATTTCCATAATCAAGCTCATGAACTTTCGATGAAGAATAACCTTGGGAAAATCACTCTCATTAGTGTCATCAAGGACATTCAAGGATAAATATGATGAAGGGGATGAAAGAGAGACAAGATCATCATCAATTTCATATACCAGATCATTGTCAAAATGTTACCAATATCCCATTTTCCTTCTTCTATATGTAGAAATTAAGAAATTTCAATATCATGTGTATCCCAAGGAGCCATTTCTTCGAGTTTCACATAAAAACCAAAAGCGGAGTCATTGGGGTGAATTAAAAATTCTTTGAGATATGCTTGTCTCACCTTACAAGCATTGACTTTGAGGTTCAATGAAGAACAAGGGCTTCTATCTTCCAATGGAGTTTCCAAATAAGGATTTTTATTTTCATATGGGAAGAAGACACATGCTTTGTGTCAATAGAAATGACGTCAAAATGTTACCACAAAATCTAGTAGGCCTTGGAGAGGGAAACCATACAAGACAAGAGCTGGAAAAAGTGCTAACAATGGGGTAGAGGATCAATGTCACCTCATCCAAAACCCCCAGCTCTTTACGAATTTTCATTGATGGGAGGAATCATGATATGAGGACCTAGATCACTTAAAATAGGTATGTTATGCATAATTCACAAAGTTATCAAGCTATACGTCATTCAACAGAAAGGATCAATAACGGCTCAAGGCTTCAAATAAGCAGAAATATCTATAAGAAAATCCCTATAAATCAAGGTTCAATCCCCAGGGTTTTGAGTTTTTTCCATGGTGATAGGTATTCAAAAATTCAATAAGAAAGAGAAAGGGTTGCTTGCAAATATAATCAACTATTCCAAGTCTCATGAAACCCTTAATAAATTCCTCAAGTTAAAGGAGAAGAAACTATGGTTTCCCTCCTAGGGAAACACCTAGGGAAAGATATTTTATGGATGAAATTTAAGTGGTTCCCGAAAAAAATGATAGGTCATGTAGCCAATACCTACCTCTTGGTGTTTAGGCTCTCAAACCACCAAAATCCTCCTCCCGTAAATTTCTCTCTAGGCTTAAAAGGATATAATTTAAGGAGAGAAATTTATGGAGAAAATTTTGAGATTATCATTAAATACACACTAGTTCCTTGTCCTTTAGGCATGTGGAGTCAAGGACGTGAGATATAAGAGAAATTGTTTCCAAGGAGGAAAAAATTTGATGCTTTATCATTTTCCCACTCAATTAAAAATGTATTTTTATCGAGAGTTATAATAATTCCTCCATTAGGATCATTCACAAGATGTTATAAAATAAGTAAGATGTGCAATTCTCAACTAGATAGTCTTTATAAAAAATCAACAAATTAGGGAAAAATCAAGCATAATAGAAGAAACAATTACATACTTTAGACAAATTAAAAATGATAATATTAAAAAATAAGCACTTACAAGATAACATGTAGTATATCCATCCAGTCACCAAAGAAATAGCTCCAAAGAAAATCCAAAATAGCCTCTAAACATCAAAATGAATTCCAAGAATGTCCAATAGCCAAGAAGGAACAAGTACAAATTATCTTATTTATCCAATTTATAATGATGAGAGGATCAAATGATCTATGTTTTATTTATATATTTCTAATGAACTCTAATTTATCCTAAAATCCCTCCTTATTTGTAAAAATATGGGAAAAACTTAGTGAGGTTACAATCCAACCTCATAGCCATTGTAAATTCATAATAAATCACCCACAAGAGGGTTGAAATGCATGTGTAGGCCTCTTGAGAGCATGTGTTGCTCCCCTTTATATCCAATTTGAGTGAAGAGGTCTCCAAAAATCATACTCTAGGGGTTGAACACTAGTTATCCATGCAAATCATCATGTGGACCCCAATTTTGTGTTCAGGGCACAAAATATGTCTCATTGGTCTCTTGGTGATTGAATATCTTGGTTTCACTCCAACTTTGACAGCTTAGAGGATGGTGCTAGCCCTCCCATGTCTCAAGGGGTGATGCAAACCTCATATGGGCCTCAAATCAGCTAACAAACCATGTGATCACTACGAAGCTGATTGGGGCACATTAGTCCAAGTTCCTCACCTCATGAATAATGTGGGTCAAGGTGCAGATTGTTGTGGTGTTGAAGTTTCCCATGAAATGGAATGATAATTTTCAAGCAATAAGATTCCCATGGCTCTCAACGCTTCGCCTGTAGGGTTTCATAATGCTCCTCTAGTGGACATGGGACCCAATTAAGTTTCCTAGCCCATGATGGAAACCACTTGTCAATAACACACAATGTCAAGTGTTGCATCTTCACCATTAGTTACAATTAATCATTAGTGCATCTAATTGGACCATTCTTGTTAATTAAGGGAAAATTGAGACTTAGTACGGGGCTTCTCTTCCAACTTTGGGGCTTTTTTCATGTAATAGTGTTACCTCCCAAGGTAGAAGTGGCTAATAGATGACGCTATTAGGTGTTCCCAACCCCTAAGAAGAAATACATGTCCCTATTACATCCTTCAATAAATATGTGTCATATGAATAATGGTGGAATGAATGGGATAAGGGGGTCTCAAATCCAAATTCCATGGGCCAAGGGGTATAAATAATGAGAAATTCCACATATTTTGTATACAAAATTGAGGACGGAGCAATTTTCGTTGCATGAGTTTCCCTAGCCTTCGTTTTTCCACCCCTATTTAGTTTCCTTTTTCTTTTTCTTGAGTTTTTTTTTTATTACTGCCCGAAGTTGTAAGAAATTAGAGCATGTTGTGAATGATGTATAACAATTATTATCCCCTTAAAGGTGGGGAAGATCATCACTTACTAGGGGTTGGGACATGCATGGGTTCCTTTAATGATGTGATGGGGCATCTAGTGGCCCTACAAACTAGGACAATGGCCATAATGATAAGGGGTAGAGCTCATGCTTGGATTTTTATCACATGTTATTGTTAATGCCCCAACCATCTTTTGCATTTTATGATTTTCTTTTTCTTTTGTTTCTTTCTTGTGGCCATGATATGTTTTTAACTTTATTTTAGTTGTGTCAACCTCCAAGGTAGCAGCTCCAGGCCCAACCCATATATGTGGACAACAAAAGAGGGTGTTCCATCACCCTATGGACACAAGGATCATGTCAACCTAGAGAATGGAAAAAGTAAATAGGGCTTGTAATATGTGGAAGGAAGTGAAAAATATGGAATGGGAAATCAAGACTATACTAACAAAATTAGGGTTTCCCAAGTAGTGCCCTTCCTAAATCCATCGACCAATAGGGGATATCCCACAAGACTAGGACTGAAGATTAACCCCCCACCCCCATTTAAGGTGAGATAACAAAACGACGGGCAAATCCCTTCCTTCTTCCAAGTCAAGCAATAATCCATGCCAAAATTTTGAAATGAAAAACAAGCATAAGCACCTGACTGCACAATGAAAAAGATACCTTTTGGGACAAACTTCCTACCTTATAACATGTGATTTTGAAGAATGGGAGAGGAATCATAAAACTAACAGAGGTGGCAGAGATAAAGTGGCACATTGCATGGGCTACAAAGTGGATGTCAATTATTCTTGGCTACTGGCTGGAATAATATTATTAGGATAAGTGTTTTCCTATAGGTACACACTTTTGGTGGGTAACAATTACAACTACATCATTATGGTTATTGAAAATTTCATCGAGTGGGGTGAAGATATGCCAACTTCTTCCAATGATGACACTATTTTGATGCTTTTCGTACTTGACCATATTATAAATAGGTTTTTTGTGCCTAGTTTATTCATGATTAGTTACAAATCACTTTTTTAGAATAAAATGATGGAAAAGTTAGTGGCTAAGTTGGGTTTTCAACATGAAAACTTGTATCATTACTATCTGCAATTTGATGGTCAAGTAGAAGCAATCAATAAAGTTTTTAATATTATAATTTAGGGGATGCTAGGAAAGCATTAGACCAATTAGCACTTGATTTTTTTCTTAACATTATGGGCCTATTGAATCTTAGTTAAAAATTCCATTGGTTTTGAAATGTTCAAATTATTTCATGGAGTGGAGGAAGTTATATGGATTGAATGTGAAATACCTTTAGTGAAGCAAGTTGTACAAATTTTTTGTAGTTTATACAATAATATTCCTTAATTCTTACTAGTACCTTATTCCTAGACGGAATTGAGGGGCCCACCTGTTATCATTGATACAACACCCTCCAAATTTTTCCTACATTCAAATTTTGGAGCCTCCTTATGATCTTGTCATCTTTCATTTCAAGCCATTAATGTCATGCTCGATCATGTTAAGTGTTCAAGACTTCCTTTAAAATTTCTAAGTGTCAATTTACCTGCTTTTGCATGCCCACCTCTTGATGTCTTCACAAGCACACAAATTGAGATATTATAGGCACACTCACAATGACAGTGTTGTGCACTCTCTATCATTAGTGGTTTTGCAACTATTGGTGCTAGTGACTTTGTAGTTCCTAGTGATAGTGATGACATATCTCTTAGTCATAGTGATTGTGCAGTCCTCGTTGCCACTGATTGTGCAGTCCTTAGTGCCAGTGATTGTGCAGTCCTCAATGCCAGTGACTGTGTATTCCTCAGTACCAGTGATTGTGTAGTTCATAGAGATAGTGACTACATAGTTCCCTAAGGCAGACACTGCACACTCCATGTGAACAACTGATTGTGCATTTCCTAGTGATAGTGTAAGGGCATCCCCTATAGATAATTATTGTGCACTCCTTATTGACAGTGAGAGTGTACTCCTTAAATTCAGTATTGCCACACCTCTTAGTGCTAGGCATTTCACTCTTGATTGTTAGTTTCCTGACATGCACGAAGCGCATTCACAAACTTTAACCATAATTTTATGTTTACTCTCCCTTTATAAAGAGCCTAGCCCAAAGATCATCTCATATTCATATTTCTCTTTTTATCTCTAAGAATTTTTTAAGCACAAGGAGCATTATTTCACCCTTGGTTGTAAATGTACCATCCCTCGGGTGATTTTCTCAAATGTCACTCTTTCTCTTGAAAGTGTTGCTTTTTCTTTCTCTTGCTCTTACATCTGTCGCTTTTCCTTAATTTTTCTTTTGTAATTTTCTCTTTCAATTTTTTTCATTCTTTCATGTCTCTCTTTTGATTTCTTTTGTTTCTTTTTCACTCTTGCATGTGTCACTTGTTTTTTCTTTTGTTTCACTTTCACTCTTTCATGTGTCACTTTCACTTTTTTTCACATATCCTAAGAGCACCTTGGTATACCTTTTAGAGCCAACTCCATCACACTTTCTTACACTAGTTGATGTTATTTATCATTATAACATGTGTTGGACATAGTCTTATGTCATGCCACACCTTTTGGTTGCAGTGCAACACTTGTGTCGCAAAGGTACATCTTAAGTGTCGTACTTAGAGATAAGTGTCGCTTTACTATCATATTGTTGTATGCACGTTGGTTTTGGGTACTGTCTATATTCTTGCTATGTGCATGAGTGTATATATATGTCTAATAATTTTAAATAATTTTTATATGATCTTACTCTCTAGTCTCATTTATCTCACACTTAATTGATTTTGGAGTTCTTCCCTGTCCTCACATCTTACATGGTTCATGAGCACATTCAACTTCTAGATAGGTGATGAGTGCATTGTGCATTCCTAAGCCTCGTTGATGAGGCCCTTACATATTTTACTTGAAAAATGTGCCAATTCAGAGGAAAAAATTCCTTCAAATGTGCATTTATCAACCTTAGAACACATTCACTCAAACTTTTTGACTACACCTCCTCACTCTACAGTCCTTGATCAACCTTTCCTTGCATTGTGCATTACATAATTTTACTAGACAATGGGGCCATATCTAGACCCTTACAGTTCTCAATTTTTTAATCCCTTGAGCCTCCTCTTCAATAATTGTGCATTGTGCAATCATAGTACTCAAGCCTATCACTCTTATCTCTTACACTTGTTCTCTGTGCAATTCCTTGGATAGCCTTGCCCTCACTACATATTGTGTAGTCTCAATGGACAATAGGACCATCCGTGATCCCTTGCAGTGCTCAATTGTGCAATACATGGATCATATTTCTCAAGCATTGTGCATTTCATATTCTTAGTGATCAATCTTGTCACCCTTGTCCCCTGGACTTTCCCACTTTGTAAAACCTCGCCTCTAACCCTTTCCATTATGCACGGTGCATCCCCATTTCCAAATTATTCACTCCTTTCCTACTGACTCTATGAATTACATATCCCTAGGCTACTCTTTCATTCCTTTTGCATTTTCCCATCACATTCAGCTTCACATGAACAAAAAAATATAGAATAGGTGGTTCTCGGACTAATGTTGACTTGTCACTAGTGAACTACATTTGTAGGTGATATCATCCTATCATGGCAAGATGATGCTCAAGGAGGTCATCAAGGAGATGCTACAAGGAAACTTATGGATATGAAACACAAATCATGTTATCATGTAGGAGTGAAGGAATATTGGATCATGACGTAGATATGGAAACTCGTGTTAACTCAGAAGGTTCCAATACTTATCCAGACCCTTTAGAGGGAAAAGAAGAAGTAAAAGTCATATCTATCATGAAGAACTGAGACATAGCAACAAAGAGAGGAACTTTGCATTAATATATTACAATGAAGTCTTATGTCACACCACAAAATTATTATGTTGTTCATGTATTTTTCCACAAGTTGTGCAATATAAGTTGTATTTCCAAAAATGTGAAATTGTAAAATGTGTGGAAGCCCAAAGGGTCACACATGGAATGTGGAAAGTCACAAGGAATTCCTAGAGACATTTAGGAGCTCAAAGGTCACATATAAGCTCAAAAGTCATATGGGAAGTCAAGAGTCATGAGGGACGTCAAGGGTCACATGGGAGGTGAATACTGAATAGTCACCTCATTTGTTATAAATAAACCTTCATGCCTCAAGAAAGGGACTTTTCACCCTGGCTTCTCAAGCTAGGCATAGGAGATAATATTATCATTTTGACAAGCAAGTGGTGACTTAATGTTCCACTACTGGGGCTACTGTTGTATCATTGTAATCGTGCACCTTGGAACTTGCATTGAATATTTGAATCTCTCAAAGCCAACACACTTTCATGCATGTATCTTGGATGTTGTAAGACTATTATTTTAATGTTTGCGGTATATGTTTGTGTTCATACATACTAAATAAAATTAATTATTTCATTGGATTTGGTATAGGTCTTATTGAATGTGCTTTTTTACTTTATTTTATGATCGTTGTTACTTTGTAAACTATTTTGCACATTAATTAATGATTCTTTTGTATGCTCATGTGTATCTTTATTAGGATAGTACTTTTACTTTCTTCTAAAGGCTCACTTTCTCTCTTCCAATCCATGAAATTATATTATATGCATTGCAATTGTATGCTTCACAGTTTCTACTTGCTTGTTTCAAAGGTTATCTGCATACTCTCTTGTCTTGTTTATTGCAGCCAAGGAAAAACTTTAACTTATGGCAGTCGAGCCTATTATCAGGATGGGGCTTCTACTCCAAATGGAGTGAGGTCTACTTGGGACTTCATATGGGGAGAGACCCCTACTTTTGGCGACATCCAACACCATCAACAAATTTGGTGCTAGAAGGAGGGCCATATTACAAGTTAAGTGCGTGAAGTCTAGTTTCAATATTTCATCTTAAATGGCTTCGTCCCAAATCATAATCTTGTGATTCTTTTCTAACAGAGAAAATATTACAATCCCAACGAAAACTATTCTTAACTTATATCAATTTAATTTTGATGGCAAGGGTGAACTAACTATCCTCGGGAATATGATTTAGCTTCTTCATTTGTGTCTTTCTAATGGAATTCATTGTAGCACTACAACTAAAATACCCTCTAGTGGATATTTTTACATAAGCTCCTATAAAAATAATCCAAAAACACATTTGTAGTTGAGGTCACTAGTGAAGTTGGGTGGGAGGATTTTTTTGAATGGTGTTTCTATAAAATTAAAATTCAGTGGTGTGTTACCTAATTATAAGCATTGG
The DNA here is from genome assembly GCA_034641835.2 of Pinus albicaulis. Lineage (NCBI taxonomy): Eukaryota > Viridiplantae > Streptophyta > Pinopsida > Pinales > Pinaceae > Pinus > Pinus albicaulis. Next base: position 664,043,640 of record CM076577.1, on the reverse strand, counting down.
TGCTTAATAGCATATGGTGCACTGAGGAAAAGTTGTTTAAAAAAAAAACAAAAACAAAAAGGGTGCACTAAGTACATAAGGCACACCAATGCATATACTACTCGATAGCACCAGAAAAGGGTTAAATTAAAATAAAATAAAAATAAAAATTGGTCGTAAAATTCATTTTTCGCAATTTGTTGTTATACTCTCACGATGCTCCAGTGATAAACCCATATATGAATTCCCCAGTTCATAAAAAATATGGTTCACCGTTGTGTCATTTTGAATTTAAAAATGGTGATGTGCTTCTTATATTATAAGCACCAGTGTCGTTAATTAAACTGAAGGACCTAGTGCTTAATATAAAATGGTGCACAATTGAAGGGTTCTTTTTATACAAATAAAAACAACGGTGTGATATGTATATAAGGTGTGTCGGTGCATATACTATTCGATAGCATCGGACAAGGGTTAAATTTAAAGAAAAGAAAAAAAAAGGTATGTCGTAAAATTAATTTTCAACATTTCGATGATCTACCCACATAAAGCGTTGGTGCTTTCTCTTTTTATGAAAGCCCCGATGCATAAAAACATGGTGCACCATGGCAAGGTTTTTAATTTAAAAATCATCATTGGCTACTCATATAATAAGCATTGGTCACCCTTAATAGAACTATGTGTCCCGATGCTTAATAGAAAATGGTGTACCATTCAAGGGTTATTTTTTTAAAATAAAAAATAATGGTGTGCTAACGTAGAGCACAAGTGCGTATACTATTCGATAGCACTCGACTAGTGTTAAATTTAAAAAAATGTTGGTCGTAAAAATCATTTTCACCATTCTGGTGCTATACTCCCACGAATCCCTATTGCTAATACCTTTTCTGAATGCCCCAATGTGTATAAAACATGGTTCATTTTTGCAGGGTTTTTAATTTAAAAATAGTGGTGCCCTAGGTGAAACCGGAGCACCAGTGCGTATACTACTCAATAGCACTAGACAAGGGTTAAATTTAAGAAATGACGGTCGTAAAATTCATTTTCACCATTTTGGTGTTATAATCCCAAGAACAACTAATTCTATTATTGTTTTGAAATGCCTCGGTGTGTACATAACATGTTGCATTGCGATAAGGTTTTCAATTTAAAATTTGTGATGCACTTCGTAAATAATCTGCACTGGTGTGTTAGGTTCGAGCACACTAGAAAAAGGTTAAATAAATAAATAAAAACTTACTGATCATAAAATTTATTTTTACCATTTGCAATGTTGTAGAGCTCTCAAGCACCAGTGCTACTTTTCCCTTTGTGAAGTGCCATACCATTTATGCTTCCCATCCTTTCATTTGTTTCTCACTGCGTACCTTTCAATTTTTTGTCAAATGGTGGTCAAATTTGTTTTTTTCGTTTACGTCGAAACCATGCCTCCCAGATGAGAAAATTTCCAGGTAATGATTATGTTTCTAGCTAACTTAAATTTTTATCAGAGTATAATTGAAAAATAGGTAGAAAACGCATTATTTAAATAAATAAATAAAAATTTGTGGGGTGCATTTGAGAGCTTCAGCTCGCATCGTTAGCAGTGTATCCTGTAAATTTACAGGGTGCACTACAAATCGGTGTGTAACGTTAATGCACCACAATGTTTAATATTATTCAGTGTGTTTGGTAAATGAAACGCACTAGTCCGTGAAGTTACACAATGAACCACTTTAAAAATTATAATTTTTACGATGTTGTATCTAGTAAAAGTAACTTCTTGGTGCATTTGTTTTTACCAAACACACCACATAATATTAAAAAATTATATCTCGTTGTGTTCGGTAACATGAACGTTCTGGTTGGGTGCATCAATGTAAAATTAATGTACTAGTGCAAAATTTTAATTCAACGCATGACATTGAAAAATACATATAAATAATTGAATATGTGTATGCAAACTGAAATCAGTGTGTCAAGTCGATGTATGCAACATTTTTGGTGCATTCCTTTTTTGGGCACACCATTTATGGTGCATTCCTATTTTTTGGCGAACTAAGGTTGATTTTTTTTTTTTAATTGAAGGTTATATCTCCATATTTATAAACACATTTTTTCATTTAATAAAAAAAAATATGTTTTATATATGAGTTTGATGTATTTTATATGTCAATCATGTAGAGACGCCAAAGGAGAGAAGAGAAACAATAGCAAGAGAAAAGAGTTGACCAGCATAATATGGTACAAGAGTGGGAGACACAAGAGATGGAGAGGGATTTGTAACCTTGCCATATTACCACAGGGACCCAAGTCCTATCGATGAATGTAGGTCTCCTTAAATACAATGAGGAGGCTACATCCCCGAAGGGGCACTCCAGGTTGTTGGCACAGCTGATCCCTCGGTGGGATGTCCACCAACAAGCTTTCTTTATTGGTCCTGACATGCGGTATGAGCCCACTAAAGAGGAAATTTATTTTATCACTGGCCATTTTCCCTACTTCCCTTATTTCCCCCATGGTTTTTCAGTAGAGATTCAACTTAACTACTCTAAGAAATATGTTGGGGATTATGTAGTTTCTCTAGAGAATTTTTAGGTGTCTGGTTGAAAACTATGGATCACTTCTTTTGGCATAGAAGAGGTTGGGTGTCTCTCACTATTATTGAGTACCATTTTTGGTCTGTAAACTTCCATGGATATTCCACTAGATAGTTTGTCACAAGAGATCTGTTGATAATATATTAAAATACTAAAATTGTACACTTTTACAGTTTTATTAAAATTTAAGATTCATAGAATTAACTGTAATTAGTTCTTGCATGGGAATATAAATTATGAAGAAAAGTAAAGAATGAAAAAATCTCACATACACACATAAGACACAATATATGCTCTCTAGGAAAACCCTTTAGGGAGAAAACCCAGATATGAGGTTGCTTCGCTCTCTTTGTCTCTCTGAAAATATGGTTGCATGTCCAAAGTAATGCATGTGGCCCTTGGGTTGCTACAGTGCACAGATCCTCTTTGTTTGCTCTACCTCCTATCTCTCATTGCTATCTTTTCTCATTTATGAAAAAAATTTCTCTCAAAAGAATAAAATGCATCTTCCTCGTAGTGCCTTGGTTATAACACAGCCCGATAGCCTACTAGTGGTTAAGTTTGACTACATCAAATATTAACTAGAGTTACAATATAGACTCTTCTAGAGTCGTTTACATCATAATCACGTGGCTATAGCATTTTCCATTGATAATGGGGGTTGACTCGGCATCCTCCCAAAATATAGGTGTGAAAACATGAAGGTCAAATTTTGAGTGGCATAACTTTTGCATACGGACTTTGATTGACGCGCTTCTTATGCTGTTGGAAATATCTGTGTGTAGAATAGCATGAAATGGTGTTGCACTAGAGCATAAAAATTTTACCCCCAAAAAAATTCGTGTGATGCCTCAAAAATATCCCTGAAGGTTTAAGACCTCATTCAAAAAACTAGGTCACACAGGTAAAAACAGTCTCGTGAGATGATTCCTCCACTCTTTCAATTCCAAATGCATTGAGATGGATGAAAAAAATATAATTATCCAATCAAGATCACACCTCCCCATTTCGGAATGATTTTCGTCCCCAAAATCTTCTATTGAATGAGGTGAGGAAATTTTCCTCCCACCTTCTCTCTAGTGTACCATTTATCTTTTCCTAGAAGTTTTCCCTTCAATCTAATCTACCAAAGGTCATGTTGCCCCTGTCTTATAGTTCTGGACCTCTTCTACAAAATTGTATCTTCTGTCAACTCTTCCTAAGCATATAGTTCCAAATCCTCCATATATGGTAAGACTTTCTCATCTTATTGATCTAACATGGAAGGCTCATAGATTTTCAAACTATCTACATTCACAACTGAGTAAATTTGAATATATTGTGGTAAATTGAGTCGATAGGCATTATCACCCACCTTTTCTAGTATCTCAAAGGGACCATACCTCATAGCCTTGATTTTATTACCATGCCCCTGCAGCCTCTCCTTGTTCAACTATAACCATACTTTGTCATCCACCTTGAATGAAATATTTGTTATGTGTTGATCATGCATGGCCTTATACTTCTCCTGTGATGTCTGCAGTGTTTCTTGTACCTATATATGGATCTTCCTTATCTTCTCTATACATTTTTCAACCCTCAAAGAATCTCTTGTAAGATCTTCCCTCACTCCTCCTTGCTACCCATATGAAATGTCCAAAGGTGAAGGTGGAAAATATATAAAACAAGTCTCAAATGGGGACTTTCATGTAGAAGTGTGGACTACTCTGTTATAATAATGTTGTATATATACCATATTTTCATCCTAGGTCTTTGGATGCTTCTAGTTGTATCCCCTCAGAAGAAACACCAAATTCCTTCTGACTACTTTTTATTTCCCATATGTCTGTGGATGGAATGTTGTAGGTATCTTCAACTTCGTGTCCATCTTCTCCCACAATGTATTCCAGAATGCATTGATAAATCTTGTATCCCTGTCTGAAATGATGCTCCTCGGTATCCCAAAGTGCACCTAGACTTGTCCAAAGAACAATTTTGTTGCTTCTTGTCCATTGATGGTATTTTTATAGGGCATCAGAACACACATATTTATAAACCTGTCAACTATCACGAACAAGTAGTCATGTCCCTTCTTGGTTTTTGGTAAACCTCCCACAAATTCCATGGAAATGCTTTCCCAAGGACAATTAGGTACAGACAAGGGGTGATATAGACCCTATTTCCTATTGTTAGGCTTGCTAGTACAACAAATCATGCATTATATTATTAACCTACTACCTGCTCTTGAATCTTGGGCCAATACACATACCTCTGCAAGTTAGCCCCGGTCTTCCCTAAACCAAATTTCCATGCAACCTTGAAGGTGTGAGCCTCTTTGATCAACTGAAATTGCTCACCTTTAGGAACACATAGCTTATCTAGCCTCTAGAGTAACCCTTCCCAGATATAGTAGTCAATAGTGTTGTTTCCATCGTGCACATGACTATGACTCTAAAATTGTTGATACACCTCCTTAATGTCCTCATCCTCAGAATCTGCCTCTCTGTATGCATAATGGGTGAATGGATCCATGTTCATAATTGTCCCCAAAGCTATAATATTTGATTTGGGTGACCTTGATAGCATGTTGGCCAACTTGTTTGTGTTTCCCTTATTATACTTGATCACCAAATGCAACTATTGTAAAAACCGCATCCACTTGTAATGTTTGGTCTATTGTAGCTTACTTTGGGCTTGTAAGTACGGTAACTACTAGTAATATTTGTGGATTATTGTCTCCTTTCGCTTCAAATAGAGCTTCCACTTCTTCACGTCTTGCACCATGGCATAGAGCTCCTTATCATAGATAGGGTAGTTAAGAAATTCCCCATGAAAAAGTTCAAAATAGTAACATACAGGCCTTCCTCCCTACATCAAGATAGCTCCCATAGCATACCCACCTGGATGTGTCCCTACTTATGTTGGCTTGATGGGGCCTAGACCCAGGTTCAAATGCGGTTGCGCAAACCAAAAAAACCCCCTATTACTTGCCCTTTCGGCAACGATCTACTTGCACAGACTGAAGTCTCACCCAAGGAAATATGGGGGGATGCTAGAACCAGGTTTCTACATCTAGAGGGACAGTGGACCGTGTCTTTTGGGATTTTCTTCCTTGGCAGAGCTTCACAGAATAGATCTATTAATTATACAAGCATTTTTCAACACATCTGTTGAACTTAATAGCAGACTATGTGATCTTACTTAATCATGCATAAAACAAGGTAAATAACCATAAACAGAAATACTCTATGCAATTACAGATCCAAACCCTTACTTAGCACAGATATTCATAAACAACAAATAAAATAAAACACATCAACAGAAACACAGATATATCTCAATAGTTCTTTCATTATTGCTCAGATCCTTCTTATACATTCACTTCCACCCTACACACTCAGCTGTGGGGATCTGCAAACTTAGTTGCAGAATTCCTAAGGTCTCCATGCACTTACATGTAGGATCCTTTCCTCTAACCAAAAACCACATACTCTAACTCGAAAAAATATTACATCCAAATGCATCTCATCAATTCTATCATTTCTTGCTTATGACTTCTATCTAGACTCATTATATAGATTTTTCATTTACAATACCATGGTCTAAAAACCATGGGCAGAGTTCAGCGTTCACAAAATAATCACATACCATTACATAATAAGGTGCTTTGACCCACCCCAAAGCCCCTAAAACTCAAAATGGACTTCACATTGTGCGCTTCTCTCCTTGATCTGCGGAATCTTTTCTAACTTCTTTCATCGAGGGCTCCTATGTCCAACAGGACCCAAACACAAAATTTTGACTCATCATGAGTCACGATGTTGGTGTGCCTTCAATATTTTCTTTGATGCCACTCAATGCATCCTTCAATGGTGGAACTACTTCAATGCACTTCTTTTCAAAACGTTTGATTTCGCTAAGCAGCGTCTCCTTGACTAGCTTGGTTGCCTTCTACTCAAAACCTCTCTATGTCTGGTGCGGTGTTTTTAGCTTATATTCTAGATTTTGGGAGAGTTGGTTGGCCTCAAATACCCCTGGATTTATTATGTCTGAAAGTATTTTCTCTATCCTACACAGCTCATCGACTTGTTCCTGTAAAAATTTACCCTCTTGGAGATAGGTGTAGGTTTTAACCCTGTACATAAATTATCTGCAAACGAATCTTAAAAATAGAAAATAAACAATAGTGAGAGAATAAAACATAAAATATATAAACATAGAGATTTTCCCCTGGATCCCAACTCGTGACGATCAGCTTGATTTTTCATTATATTCCTTTTAGTGTTACAACACATATATATACATGCCGAAGCATACATAAACCCCAATCCATTAACACTGGAATAGAACATAATCGTAGTTCCCTTGACCGGATCTACAAAATACCAAGGGCTGAAAACCATCATGCCCCAAAACCATGTGCAAACCCATGCACAAAACCATGGGCGAGTCCTCCCACCAGAAAATAAGGACCAAAAAAAATTTTCATGGTGCGGCCCTAGACCCCAACAGGGGGGGCTACCGGCCCCCCTGTTACCCCCCCGTACATTGCACCTAGCGCAACATACAGGGGGGGTTATCGCCCCCCCTATTACCCCCCCGCGTGTGCCTAGTCGTGGAAATAATATAACACAAACCAAACAATAGGTAAACCTTTGCATCGTTGCTAAGGTCTTGGTAGTTACCTTAATTTGATCCATATGCTCTAGATTTTTGCGCATTTCAGCCTCTATCTTCTGCACCTGAGGGTCCTCCTACAATGAGGACCATACATCCATGACTTTGTTGAATAATTTTTCTCATTCCTGTATACGGGACTTAATATATTTTGTGGAAACTTTATGCTCTGTTGCGTGTTTCTCCCAAACTTCTAGTGGAGTGACTAGCTACAATTGTATCTGAAGTTCAACGATTTTTATCTGCATTTTTAAGTGGACTTCATCGACCTTAGCTTTGAATTCCTTAAAAATTGTTACAAGCTCGACAACTTTTTCCTTCGATGTTGTTGCAGCTTGAATCGGGAGCTCTGGTAGCTCACTTCAAGCCTTGGATATGGCTTCCTCTAGCTTTTATCTATGCACGGGCTCAGCCTCGCATTCTTGTACCACCAACTGTTTCTCCTTAGCCATACTCTGTCATTATCGCTGAACATCTTGAATGACTACTAGAGCGCACTACTCTCAGATCTTCAATTCTTCGGAAATACCCTGGTGGAACTCATGCAAAGCCTGGAGTGGTAGTGCGAAAAGATTCAACTTCATGTTTTTTTAGTGCATTATCTTCTTCAACTGCTCTGTAGTGTTGAAACATAATTTTCCTACAAGGATCGGCACCACGCGGGTATCATTTTTCATTTCTATCTCATGTGTTTTCATGCTTATTCTTGGAGGTACCCCACTCACTTGAACCGCGCTTGCTTGTAGCCAACTCACTTGACTCACGCTCGCCTGAACTGCACTTGTCTGAACCTGAAAGTCCTTGAGCTAGTTATGTATGTATTTCAATAACTTCTTGTATTATTCTTCAATGTTTCCCCATAAGTGCTTTATGACATTCTAGACAACATCTTCGAGGTCACCTTCAGTAAGGACCATTGCTTCTGGGTCGACGAACCTATAAGACTTCACCTTCTTCCTCGCACCAGCCTTCTGTGGTTGTCACCTTTTGAAATTAAAAGGGTAGGGGAGGTCAGATGGATCCACACTTATATCACCACCAAGATCATAACCCCCTCCTATCTCTGGAATCTACATATTTGTTTGCAGCTCCGCTGTAATTTCTTTACCAGTCACGAATGTGACTTTCTTGTCCTTCTTTCCTATTGGCATGGTGGGCAACACAACACTCATCCCTTCCTACTCTGCGCCTTCAGCAAGCGAAGTTAACCAATCACTTTTCCATTTACTGATGATGGCTTCTACATCCTCTTCTTCTACAAGGTACGACTGCTCATAACAGACCCCAGCGAGTTCCTTCTTCGCCTGAATATGAATGTGGTGGAAATATTATTTTAACTCTACGATCTATCAGTACCGATTCACAATCCTTGGTGATAACTGGGGCTTTTGGTTAATCACCGTCCGCAGACTCGTCACAAATCCAACCCAAAAAATATTATTTTCCATGACCCTGGTTGGCTCTGTCGAATTCCAAAATGAGGCATATTGGGAGGCCTTGCACAGATCAGGGTCCGTAGTGGGGAAATATGACTCCTCATTATCCCTCTAAGCTATTAATGCAATGAGCATAAAAATCCATGCATAGTGTAATTTTTTGCCCTCTTTTTGAGCTACTCTACAATCGGTGAGGAAATCGCTACATAAATAACCTGCCCAGCTATTAACAACACCTTTGGCGAACTACATAGCCAAAGATATGACCGACGTATAAGCCTCCTTTCTGCAGTTCTTTCTCATAATTTTCCTCGCTAAAATTTGTGCACCAAAGCGCATGGTTCTATCAGAAATTGAGTTAATTAAATAACCTCGTGTTCCCTTTGCCAAACTAAAATATTTCTTCATCTGTTCTGCGAGCTGCTTGTCCGAATATTTTCCCACAAAATCTTCTGTGGGGTCCAATCCAAGACAAGGAAGGGTCGTAATATTTCTTATGGGCATCACATCAATAGGGATCTTCTTCCCTAGCCACAAATAATAATAGTGCACTAAAGCCAGCAGTTGGTGCACACAAATAGCATTAATACATCCCATCCTCCTAAATAATAGTCACCCATTTCATTGGCTCCAATCTTGTCACTCCTCCTTCATAGGTTCGTTGACAGAGATACCCTATGGGTTCGAACTGCGGGTATTTACTTCGATCATTAAAGTCCCAGTCTTCCATACACAACTGGGGCACTTTGGCCAAAAACTCCCCTTGAACTAGCACTTCATCTGGAATCAAAGGCGTAAATACCTTGTATTTCATTGCATTTGGATCCTTAGTAGGCTTCTTAGTGTCTAGCTTCCAAGGTGGAATATACATAGGCAACCTAGAGATAAGTTCGACCTCCTAGGCATCGATTTCCTCTGGTGCTACTTCTTCTTCATCAGATTCGATCTCCATAGCCTTCTTCTACCTATCTTCGAACTCCTTACTCTGTTGTTCCTTAAGTAGTTTCTTCCGAGCCGACAATTTTGTCACTAGATTTTGCGGCTTCTTTGATGGCACTACACCCGTAGTCATCTGCTTCCTAGGTGACCTTGGCCTTGTGACAGCTATTGGCAGCGTAGCCATTATTGTGGCATCAAAACCTGGCAAAATTGTGTGGCTGAGCCCTAAATTGATCAATTCTTATCTAAATGCTTTAAAACTATAATCTGACATGCAATAGCTTGCTCGGCACTCTTGCAGACACCAAATCTCACTGCGAAATATTAGCGTGCAAAGTATTTGAATGGGGAGAAGGATCCCTGATTTATAGTGAAATTCAAATTCGAACTCTGTCATATCCTTTAGATACTCCTCATAAATGTTGATTTGGTGGAAGATCCACCCAAATATGCCCATTAAATGCATCCCTCCCACTCTATTTAATGGCCAAGTCATTTTCCAATCAATTGTTATGATTTGAATGGTCACTTTTTCGATGAACTCCACTAGACTCACCCCTCCGGTGAAGTCCTGCCTACCTTGGCGCAGTACTCTCCAACCACGCCTGATTTTCTTCTGTCGCGCAATACTTCTACTTAGATGCAGCCACCTTTTAGAAGAATCATTGATAGTCCTATGCACCTGGTCAAGTAGGAACTCGCATATTTCCTCCCCCAACACAGAATTGTTGCCCAGGTATTTCCAAGCGGAATGTTTGTAACATTCTCGGGCTTGTTCCAACTGTGCAGCCGAATCAAGATGTACCAACGTCCTTGGATCCTTGGTAATTCAGAATACTCCCACTTTGAATTCTTGAAGAGCCTCATTAATACAATCCCAACCATCAATGAAGCTATAAGTTAAAAATAATCCTTCCATCATCTCATCCTAATCTATAGTTCCATGGCATAGCTCCATTTAAAAATACCACTACTGAGGTATTGTATCCAAGGAAGGAAAGCACATGTGTACCCACTCTAGTTGAGGTTTTGGACCCCAAGCTATGGTCCGGTGAGATAAATTCTTGTTAGCATATTTCTGACCATCATACTTCTCCATGATCTCTATTTCTACATGACCAAATCTTAGCCTTATCACTTTGCAAAACTCCTTCCATCCTTCTAAACTTTCTCTGTGCGGGCCCCATCATCGAAATGGAGTGGACCTTAATGCAAAGTCCAAATATTTGTATCTTTGATGCTCAGGCACCTTTTGCTCAAATTCTTCCAGAAACAAGACAAAATTCCCCATTCCATCATAACAAGGCAAGTCACCCACTTCTAATCTAACACAGCACAGAGATTTCGTAACTATGTTACATCACTTAGTTGTTGCTTCATGCAAGTGATTCTTCCAATGATTTAGATCTTCATCAGAATCTAAAACTCATGAACTATCTCAATCCCAACATATTCTTCCATCTGTGGTTGGATTAATCTAGTATTCATCCTATGCAGTAAGCTTATAGATCTGGTCAATCTCATCATCCCCATACTCATGCTAGACAGGCTCTGTATAGCACACCCCTTCAAAAAGATATAATGGCACAACAACTCGAGTACCATTCTTTTAAAATATCATCTATTGATTCTTCAAGTTGATTATAGAATTCATGTTGTAATCCCAATTAAATACAAGCAATGCAAGATAAGGATCTCTATCATCAACGATCTCAATAACCTTAAAGTTGAATAACACACTTGCTCCATCAATATCTATGTTGATCGCCTGCAATCGCCCCATAGGGATGATTTTCTGTTGATTTTCCATCCTCGGCTAAATTGGTGACGATTGCAACTTAGGCCTTCCCATCCATTCCCATGTCTACTTTGGCAGAACATTTGCATTTTATCCCAGATCCAAAGTGACTTGATCCATCCCATAGTCCCTGATTTGCGCAGTCAACCATATCTCCCAGTTGGTTTTCTTATTATTTTGGTACACTTTATTTACTATGCATTGCTCCACTCGTGGATCTGAATTTCCAGCGCAGTTATCTATCAGCTCCTTTAACCCTTCTATGGCCTTCTAATCCCTTAAAATTTTCATGCACATTTGCAAAAAGGACGCTAAGATAGATGAATCAATTTCCTTCACTTCAGTGTTCTCCTCCAGTGTATTTTTTAGCGAGAATATTTATCTCTGCATGGTTTATTTCGAAGCCTTAGGATTCATAAATGTCTTCTCTATTTCCATGAATGTCTCCTTTTCGTGTTGTACATTAAACCCAACATTATTATCTTCAGCCTTTCAGACCCATGTCTCTGTCACAGGCTTATTTCCCTCTGCACGGTCTTCTCCATTATGCACACTGTTGTGTGTTACTATGTTAATGCTTTGATCTTCCTGATATGGTTCAACCCTCATCATTTGTATGTTCTGAGCCATCTACTGGTTGCGGTTCTCCTACATTTTAGCTAATAAAATGGGACAATATTCAATTTCATGACCAAATTCTTGACAATACTTACAGGAAGTCCCTGGAAAAATTTCAAGGTTGTCCACAGTTGTAACATATGATCTGCCCTCGTCCACGACCGGTGCCTCCTCCTTAGCCATGCCCTCGGCCTTGGAAACCTCCTCATGTTGTTGGCAAGCCCGAGGCTTCGCACCCTTCTACTTCCATTCTATATGAACCAAGACTGTGTTGCATCATTAGATCATAGCTTTGACAATGTTTTTCATCATGTCCTACCAAACTGCAGTAGTTACATAATAACTTCTTCAGCGATGTGACATATTTTTGCAGTATATGACGATAGGCCATGGAATTTTGGCTTTCCACTTCGCATATACTACACCAGAAATTAGGCCCTACCTTTGGCCCACCACTCAATCCAGGATTCAATGGACTCAACATCCCAATGCCAAAATAGTCTCTGTAAACAGGGCATTGCTTCTTATAATGGCACTCCGCTTTGCACTTGATACACTAGAATTTCGACTACATACCAAATAATACCTCCTTTCCCTGATTTAGATCTTGGAGCTCTGTATGCAAACTTTATAAATGAGTTTGAATCAGTTGAACCCCTATGCTTGTATTAGCTATTGGAGAAGCTTTAAGCTTCATCGCTCTCTCCAATGCTTTAGACTGGGTTGCAATAATCTATTGTGACAATGATAATCTAAGGCGAGGAAACAACACAACAATGAACCATTATTTATGTTGTTCATCCAGGATCTTGAAGCTAACCTGGCTTAGCAATGACTTGAATCTTTTATTTACCTCCCACACAGTCTCATTACCCAACTGCTTAATTTCTTTGATCGCTGTGATACACTAGGACTGAAACTTTAGTTTCTTGAACTCATTTTTCATCGAATTCTTCATCTCAACCAATCTATCATTTTCATTCATTGTATTATATTTCATATAGTAGGAAAATTCTCTATATTGCAGTGTTGTAACCAACTATGCTTTCTTCATATTTTCATCTATAATGTTTTGCGAACTCCATATTGCCTATATAGTTAACCAAAATTTTTTAGGATCATCTGATCCCTTGAATATAGGAATATTTGGTGGTTGGGCCATGGTGAATAGGGGAGGTGGAGGTGGAGGTGGAGGTACAGTAAGGTGATGAGTGCTGACGGGGGTGGAAGGTTGGGAAATCTCTGTAGTGCTCTGCTAATTTTTAGATATCAACGATGTACTTCTCGGGGTAGTGGGCTTTCTTTCCCCTTCTTTAAATCCAAACAATGAAATATATTAAATTTCAATGTAAGTACCCCAATTTGTTCTAAATATTGTATCGCTTCGCGTAGCACCAGGTTCTCTTTCTCCAAACATAAATCTAAGTGCATCTGTAGTAAACCCTTTTCACACAATAGCATTTTAATCCAGAACTTCAGTGAATTTAGGTACTTACCTTGTAGACCTTTGAAAAATTTTTGCTCTACTTCACTATAGGCACTAGTACATTTGGTCAAAATTTTGACACTTTAATTTTGACACTTTTGACGTATTTTCGAAAATTTCCCCAATTTTTATCAATTTTTCAAATCCCGCCCACAACCGTCGCTATACCAACATTTAGGGACATTGTTGATCTTCCAACGTTTAGGGGCGTTGTCGTAACACCAATTTTTAGGGATGCAACGTCGGACATGCGACGTTTCTATGCCTTGCGTCAGTAGTGTGACGGTGATTTGGGGAAAATGTCGCTATTGTGACGTTTAAAGAAATTGTTGGTAGTGCGATGTATTTGGGCTTAACCGTCGGTATTGCGACGAACAAAAGATAACTGTCGGTATTGTGATGAGTAAAGGATAAGAGTTGGCGTTCTGACAAGGTGAATAAACATCGTAAGAGTGACGACGGTAAACATTATAATTTCCCTTAGATTTTAACCAATTTTTAAGAAATGTTAACCCTAAAAATTTTCTAAGTTATGACCGCATAGATGCCCTGCGCATGTTCATGCAGCCCATTTTCCATTGCTCCCTTGTGCCTTCGTTCGGTCGTGCGCACCGTGTCATGCCGTGTGAAGGCACTTGCCCAAACGTGTTCGGGTCGGGTTGTTTCGTTTGAGGGAGGTCGTATCAAATTTGCTAAGTTGTGACCACATGGGTGCCTTGTGCAGATTCGTGCGGCCCATTTTCCATTTGCTCCCTTGTGCCTTCATTTGGTAGCCTGTCATGTCATTTCATTTGAGGGCACCCATCTAAACCTGTTTGGGTAGGGTCATTTCAGTTGAGGGTGCCTGCCCAAATGCATTTGGGTCGGGTCGTTTTGGTTAAGGGCGCCCGCCCAAACACATTTGGGACGGGTCGTTTTGGTTGAGGGCACCCGTATCAAATTTGCTAAGTTGTGACTGCACAGGTGCCCTGTGCACGTTCGTACAGCCCGTTTGCCAATTGCTCCCTTATGCCTTTGTTCGATCGTGCACATCATGTCGTGTCGTGTGAGGGCGCCTGCCCAAACACGTTCGAGTCGGGTCGTTTACTTTGAGGGCAGTCGTATCAAATTTGCTAAGTTGTGACCGCATGGGTGCCTTGTGCACATTCATGTGGCCCGTTTGTCGTTTTCTCCCCTGTGCTTTCATTTGGTTGGGCGAGCCGTGTCCTTTCGTTTGAGGGCGCTCGCCCAAACCCGTTCAGGTTGGGTCGTTTCGGTTGAGGGCACCTGCCCAAACATGTTCGAGTCAGGTTGCTTCAGTTGAGGGCGCCTGCCCAAACGCATTTGGGTCGAGTCGTTTCGGTTGAGGGTGCCCGTATCAAATTTGAAAAGATGTGACTGCATGGGTGTCCTATGCATGTTTGCGCGCCCTGTTTGCCAGTTTCTCCCTTTTGCCTTTGTTCGATCATGCACACCGTGTCATGCCATGTGAGGGCACCCACCCAAACGCATTTGGGTCGGGTCATTTTGTTTGAGGGTGACCATATCAAATTTGCTAAGTTGTGACCGCACGGGTTCCTTGTGCACGTTCGTGCGGCCCATTTTTCATTTTCTCCCTTGTGCCTTCATTCGTTTGGGCACGTCGTGTCATTTCGTTTGAGGAAACCCGCCCAAACCTATGCGGGTCAGGTCATTTCGGTTGAGGGCACCCACCCAAATGCGTTTAGGTCGGGTCGTTTTGATTGAGGGTGCCCGCACAAACGCGTTTGGGTCGGGTAATTTCAGTTGAGGGTGCCCATATCAAATTTGCTAAGTTGTGACCACACAGGTGCCCTATGCACGTTTATGTTGCCCGTTTGTCGGTTGCTCCCTTGTGCCTTCATTCAGGTCGTGTCGCGCCGTGTGAGGGCACCCGCCCAAACGTGCTTGGGTTGGGTCATTTAATCATTTGAGGGCAGTTGTATCAAATTTTCTAAGTTTTTATTACACAGGTGCCTTGTGCACGTTCGTGCGGCCTATTTTCCATTTTATCCCAACTTGTGCCTTCGTTCGGTCAGGCGCGCTGTGTCTTTTCATTTTAGGGTGCCTGCCCAAACGTGTTTGGGTCGGGTCATTTTAGTTGAGGGTGCCTGCCCCAACATGTTTGAGTCGGGTCATTTTGGTTGAGGGCGCCTGCCCAAACACGTTTTTGTCGGGTCGTTTCGGTTGAGGGCGCCCGTATCAAATTTTCTAAGTTGTGACCGCACGGGTGCCCTATACACATTCGTGCAGCCAGTTTTCTAGTTACTCCCTTGTGCCTTCGTTCGATCATGCACGTCGTGTCGCATCGTGTGATGGCACTTGCCTAAATACGTTTGGGTCAGGTCATTTTGTTTGAGGGTGGCTGTATCAAATTTTCTAAGTTGTGAACGCACAGGTGCCTTGTGCACGTTCATGCGGCCCGTTTATCGTTTTCTCCCTTGTGCCTTAGTTTGGTCGGGTGCACCATGTCATTTCATTTTAGGGCACCCGCCCAAACCCATTCGGGTTGGGTCGTTTCAATTGAGGGTGCCCACCCAAACGTGTTCGAGTCGGGTCGTTTCAGTTGAGGAAACCTGCCCAAACGCGTTTGGGTCGAATCGCTTTGGTTGAGGGCACCCATATCAAATTTTCTAAGTTGTGACCGCATGGTTGCCCTGTGCACATTCATGCGGTGCATTTGCTGGTTGCTCCCTTGTGCCTTCGTTGGGTCGTGTGTGCCATGTCGCGCTATGTGAGGGCACCCACCCAAATGCATTTCGGTCGGGTCATTTCGTTTGAGGGTGGCCATGTCAAATTTGCTAAGTTATGACTTCATGGGTGCCTTCTGCATGTTCATGCGGCCCGTTTTCCATTTTCTCCCTTGTGCCTTCATTTGGTCGGGCACGTCGTGTAATTTTGTTTGAGGGCACCCACCCAAACTTGTTCAGGTCGGGTCGTTTCGGTTGAGGGTGCTCGCCCAAACACATTCGGGTTGGGTCATTTCGGTTGAGGGCGCCCGCATAAACACTTTTGGGTCAGTTCGTTTCAGTTGAGGGCCCCCATATAAAATTTTCTAAGTTGTGACCGCATGGGTGCCTTGTGCACATTCGTGCGAACTATTTTTCAGTTGCTCCCTTGTGCCTTCGTTCACTTGTGTCGCATTGTGTGAGGGTGCTCACCCAAATGCGTTCAAGTTGGGTTGTTTAATCGTTTGAGGGCAGCCGTGTCATATTTTCTAATTTGTGACCACATGGGTACCTTGTGCATGTTCGTACTGCCCGTTTGTTGTTTGCAACCTTATGCCTTTGTTCGGTCGGGTGCGTCGTGTCGTTTCGTTTTAGGGCGCCCACCCAAACGCATTCGGGTCAGGTCATTTCGGTTGAGGGCGCTTGCCCCAATGCATTCGGGTCGGGTCGTTTTGGTTGAGGGCACCCGTATCAAATTTGCTAAGTTGTGACCACACGGGTGTCCTGTGCAAATTCATGCAACCTGTTTGCCGGTTGCTACCTTGTGCCTTCATTCGGTTGTGTGCGTCGTGTCGTGCCATGTGAGGGCGCCCGCCCAAATGCATTCAGGTCAGGTTGTTTCATTTGAGGGTGGCCATATCAAATTTTCTAAGTTGTGACTGCACGGGTGGCTTGTGCACATCTGTGTGGCCCATTTTTCATTTTCTCCCTTGTGCCTTCGTTTGGTCAGGCACACCATGTCGTTTCATTTGAGGGTGCCTGCCCAAACCCATTCGGCTCAGGTCATTTTGGTTGAGGGCGTCTGCCAAAATGTGTTCATGTCAAGTCGTTTCGGCTGAGGGCGCCTGCACAAATGCGTTTGGGTCGGGTCGATTCTGTTGAGAGCACCTGTATCAAATTTGCTAAGTTGTGACCGCACGGGTGCCCTGTGCATGTTCGTGCGGCCCGTTTTCTAGTTTCTCCCTTGTTCCTTCGTTCATTCATGCACGCCATGTCGCGCCATGTGAGGGCGCCCGCCCAAATGCGTTCGAGTCAGGTTGTTTCATTTGAGGGCGGTCGTATCAAATTTGCTAAGTTGTGACCGCGCGGGTGCCTTTTGCACATTCCTGCAGCTCGTTTTCCATTTTCTCCCTTGTGCCTTCATTTGGTCGGGCACGTCGTGTCATTTCGTTTGAGAGCCCCAGCCCAAACCCGTTCAGGTCGGGTCATTTCGGTTGAGGGCACCCGTATCAAATTTGCTATGTTGTGACCGCACGGGTGCCCTATGCACATTCATGCGGCCCATTTTCTGTTTGCTCCCTTGTGTCCAATTCGTTTGGTCGGGCGCGCCGTGAGAGGGCGCCCGCCCAAATGCGTTCGGGTCGGGGAGAAGCCGCAGCAAGGAAACGGAGTCTAGGTCAAGACAGGTAAAAACGCGTTCATCATTCACCCTCAGGTGGAGTCGGGTTCCTTCTATAGGGCGCATACTACAGCTCAGTGTTCAGAGCAGGGTTGAGTTGGGTTCCTTCCGCAAGACGCGTGCAGAACAGTGTTCAGGGCGAGTGCGTTTAGGTCGAGTTGGGTTCATGCAGCGCATCCGTGTTCAGGACGTGCAGAACAATGTTTGAAGGTAGGAAGGTCGTTCATTAGGGTCGGTCCAAGTCAAATGTGACCTGCACGTGTTCAGGAGACACGTGCAGGCCATGACCCCGATGACCTGCATGCAGACCGTGACCCCGGTGACCTGCGTGCAGACCATGACCCTGGTAACCTACGTGCAGAGACACGTTCAGGGTGTCGAGGGCGTCTGTGACCCGAGTGACCCACTTGAACCAAAATTCATGCAGACTTCATAAGCATGTTCTAAAAGGGGACTTTGGGGTTCCTTTGGATTGTTTTCACTATTCATGGGAAGCTTTTAAGGCCAGACCAAGGTTATACAAGCACATTTAATGGAAAGAAGCATATTAACTGCTAACTCATTATTCAACCCCTAACCCTTAAATGCACCTAAATCCCCTAACCCTTAATCCTTATCCCTAAACCCTTAACCACTAAATCATTATGATCTCCCTAACCCCAATCCCTAATCCCTTAACCACTACTAAATCATTACTCCCCTAACCCATAAATGTACCTAAATCCCCTAACCCCTAAGCCCCTAATCCCTAACCCCTTAACCACTAACTCATTATTCTAGTCCTAACCCCTAACCCCTAAACCCTAGTAAACCTCTAACCCCTAATCTCCTATTCATCGAACCCATAAGCCCCTATAAATCCCTAATCCCCTAACTAATAACTCATTATTCCCCTAACCCTTATAATAGTCCTTAAAACCTATTGGGATTGGCGATTCAAAACAAGAGCAGGTCTAGTTGGGACCTACAATCAGGTGATTAATTCCCCCTTGTTGGCATGGTGTAATTTTTTCCCTGTCAACAACCCTATAGTCCTTAATCCATATAACATATACTTATAAAATGCTCTTTTTTTGTAAATGTGGCCCTTGACTATGCCATTAAAACCCTCCAAAAAAAATTTAAATGATGGGAATTCCTATTTAATATGCGTGAAGCTAGTCATGGAATGTGACAAGTCATCCAAGATACATCCAAATATTTGATTTGTGCCTTGGGGAATGTGAAATAATGGGTAAAGGGGACACAAATAGGGTTTCATTTATGGGTATAATTTAGAGGTGCAAGCATGGTTTACTATGATCTATAATCCTAGCATTAGAGAATGAGAAGGGGGCTTAGGACCTAATTTCATATAAGGGGTTAGGGGACCTAGAGGGAAGGTAGCGAGAGTAATCGATCATAGGGCTGGGAACCCCCAATAGTGGTGAAAAGTCAGGGATTAGGATTCCAATGATCACAAACCATAATCCCTTAACCCACAGCCATTGAATTCCATATCCCCTTAACCCCCAATCCATAATCTTAACCCCTATAGTCATAAATCATAACCCATAAACCCCTTGACTCATTAAATATTAATAAAATAACCCCTAACCAGCTATAATCCATGAACCTTGTAGGCCATAACTCCTTATCCTCTTAACATGTGATCTTAGTTAACCCCTAGTCCTTCACCCTTAAACACCTTAATTAACTTCTAATCCCTTAAACACCTAAATCCCATAAATCTTAAGTTCTTAACCACTAAATCCTCTGACCCTAAATCCCTTGGAACTTAACCCTTTACCCTTGAAGCCCTTAACCACTAAGTATCTGAGGCTGAAAATAACACTGACCCCAAACCAACATATTGACCTCCTAGGAGAATCCTTCACCTCTAATTGAGCATATTGGAAACATTTTATTTTTAGATAACTAGGTATTGGTTATGAGGGTATCATGTGTTTGTCGGTAATGCCATTATTGCCATGTGTTTTAGACTAATTAGTAATTTTTAACTAAATTTACTAATTCATAATTAATCAATTGATACATGATTAAAGACCCCTAATTAATCAATTGATATCATTAATACATGATTAATCGTAATTAATCAATTGATAGCATTAATACATGATTAAAGACCCCTAGCTTAGCCTATTTTTTAAATTCCAACAAATCTAATTAGCCTAATTACCTTACCCGTGTGCCCTTTATCCAAAAATTCTTACCTAATCAATTTCATTATCTCTACAACGGTATATGCATGTATGCTGAGAGTTCGACTCTTACCTAATCAATTTAATTATCTCTACAACTGTCTATGCATGTATGTTGAGAGTTCAATTGTTTGTTCAACCAGTCGATTCAACTACACTGGATGCTTTGCGAGCCGAGAGTAGATCCCAGGAAAGAGAGTTTGATTGTTCATTAAGCCAGTTGATTCAACTACACTGGATGCTTTGTGAGCCAAGAATAGATCCCAGAAAGGAGAGTTAGATTGTTCGTTCAACTGGTCGATTCAAATACACTGGATGCTTTGCGATTCCTTCAACTACCCATCCAAGGAGCAAATGATTTTATGCCTACACTAGAAAAAATAGAGGGACAAATAGCAGGGGACCCATTGGTTCAAGGGTTTAGTAGGGGACCCATTGGTTCGGGGGTTTAGCAGGGGACTTGTTGGTTCAACCACCAAAATGGTAAGCATACACCAATTTATATCTTCATAGAAATAGAAAATTTCATATCTTCTTCGACACAATATTTTCTTCATTTCTGTCTCTTTTTTCTTCCGAGAAAACAAATGTGTTTTTGGCATCTGTTATTTCCGCAAATACCCATTGAATCCATCCAACGCATTTTCCAATCCATTAGACACTAAAGATGGTGCTCGTCAAGCCTTTCAACCTAGTGTACAGGGGCATCATGATTTTGATTGATTGACTACCTCGTATAGATATCTTACTCTGCTCCTGGAGCTTCTGAAACAGGCTATAGAGCTCTCTCTTAAATTGGTCCTAGAACAAGTATAAATTAAATACAACTAATACCAATGGGAAGATGTAGTAATCGTAAGATAGTGATATCCTAGCATTCTTTTGGACGTATATTCAAGTTGTTAACAGCTTATATGCGGTGCCAAAATGATTTATCTTCCATACTTAGTTTTTTCCGGTAAAGCTAAATCTACAGTTGTTAACCATTCTATCTTCTAAAATTTTGTATGCTACAATTACTTGTTTACTGATTGCAAGGCTTCAGAAGTAGAAGCCTTTGCTTTTTCATGTTATGATTGGAATCATGTAGTGTTCTGTCTATTACTGAAAAATATATTTCATTTTCCAAGAGTGGAAAACCCCATAAACCATACTAGAACTCATAGAATCAAAATGATGAGCTATTGACTTTTTTTTAGTTTGACAGAAATCGAATCTTCCAAAACCAAATCAATCAAATTTGAGGCACAAATGTGTACACTAGCTCTTGTTCTTATAAATATTTTCTTTCTTACTTACACTTGCTTGCTTTTCTCTTACTGACATATTTTGATTCTTAATCGAGTTTCAACTAGCACAAATCCATTAGCAGAAATATTTTTTATGTAGCTTGGAGTGCAAGCTGCAAGGTATGAGTATGAAAATGGAAATATACCTGGATATTCATTTAAGCATATAGGAAACACATGCAAAGTGCTACAGAATATTTGATTTTTTTTCATCATTGTATTGCATCAACTGAGGAATATCAACATCTGGAGATGAAAACAGGTACTTGTTTGTACATAGAATGGTTCTAGCAATATCTCATGTTGAAATCCCAGGTGTGAAAGAGATGAATTGTGGAGCCATTCTGCCCATTTATATAGTACAACTTGGCCTTAGTCTCCAACCCAAATGTTGTCTAAGCTGTTGTAGAGCTTAGAAATACTATCAGAGTCCAACCAGTAGGCCAAAATCATAAATTGCGGGGGCATATAGCACGGATATGATTTAGGCAAAACACATGTCAATGCAATAGGAACAAGGTGCTAAACATTGAATGTGTACACATTTCCCACCAGAACATCTTTTGAGGAAGACCTGTTATTGTTTCCACTGAGTTCACATTTACTGGAAGTTGATGCCATGTCACAGTAATAGCAATATTCTCAGGAAGTTCAACATGTATGGACATCTGCAAAACAATTATAAAGTTTTGTTAGAATATTTCCATGACCTCCATTATACATCAGAAATATACACTCTTTGGCATAGTTAACCTTTAATGCACGAGGGCTGCCATCTTCTCTTTCAACAACAAACACATCATCCTCATAAATTGCCTTCAATGCCAGTACATGTTATCAAAAACACCAAAGAGAGTGAAAAAATAAAAAAATCTAGAAAGGCAATGCAGATGTTTCTATATTCAAACAAGAAAATGGTCTAGGGGTATAGCTCACAATTAAACTAGGAAAGATTATAAATAACACTAATCTAGCAGAATTGCAGGTGATAATTCAAGATAATACAAAAAGAACAGAGAAGAAAAACTAGAAGATGTTCAATGGTATATTTTCAAATAACTCTTGCATAGAAAAAGCCACGTGAGCTCTTCATCCACTACATGCAAAGAAAAAATCTATGAAACCAAGACAGAAGGAATATTATAGACTGAAAAGGCGGGAGAGCATATATGTATCACTGTAGAAATGGAGCACAAGATTTCCTGTATACAAAGTCTGAAGATGAAAGCCTAAAATATTCGGTATGAATGTGGTAACTTTTCATAAACATTGCATTCAAACTAAAACATGAATCCGAAGTAAGTCACACCACAAATACATAAATAAAACATGTTTTCTCTGCCATATATACACAAAAATATATGAATAGTCTACTAAAAGTTTTGGAGCTAAATAAAACTGGAATTGTCAAAAAATACAATAGGCACAATACAAAATTCAACTAGATGCAAGCACCAGACCAATTACCTAATGAAGATATACCAGTTTAGAAAATCAAAAAGTTTATGAGGGCTTTGGGCCCAATTCATGGATGGTAACATCCTACAATCTTAGATTAGATATGCAGAGTTAAACTGAAGTCATATAACATTGGACTTGGGACATGGAGAGTTAATTTGTTTATTGTATCGTATCTCCCCCTACAAATGTTTTTAACAAAAGAATTATGGTTCAGGTTTTATATGATGTTGATTGTGTTCTTAGTCACTGCATTTGTTTTTTTTTTTTGGAGAGGGGTGGGGGGGGGGGGGTGGATTAAAAAAATGAAATTCATTGAATCTCATGCACTAGTGAATTTAACGGCAAAGTAAATCAGCCAAGCAGGTTTTTATATAAAATTTGTGAAAAAATCATCAAGATTAATTTTTATTTGTTTTAAAAAATATATAATAGTATATGTATATATTTATGTGTGTGCGCGCATTTATGTATGTATCTATGAGCATGTTTTTGAACAATATATGATGGTTAACATGTTTTAGTCTTGAGAAATTTTTGGATCAAAGTTGAAGTTATAAAAAATGTTTGTGCCTTTTGTTTGAATATATGGAGTTTATCAAAATCTGCTTAATTCATTTTCCAAATGTAATGGGAAATGCTATCATATTTTTTTTCCCTAGTCCCTCATCTAACACTTCCTTGGCCCTCACACAACTTGAGAAGTCTGATATCTGAAGGTTGAATAGTCTCTTTTAAAATGAAAAGCACATGTTGGCAAATGATTCTTCCTACTTTCTTCCTTGAGAGACCTTCCTTAAATAGATTCATGGAGGAAGATAGAGGATAGTTGTAGATCTCTCAAACTTAAGGAAATTGAATCTAATAAGTTCAAAATCTCCTAGTGCAAGAGAACCGATTCATTTAGTGTTGATTTCCTCAACTCATTCAATGTTGGTCTATGCAATGGGTCGTTAGTGAGATTCAAGGGTGGCAAATAGAGTTGTAACAAAACCCCCTAATGTGTGAGGTAAGAAGAGGAACCAATGGTCGAAACACATTCTAATAAACATAAGTTATCAGGAATTCCAAGGAAAGAGCTAAAGATCAAGGAACTAGTGAGTACTTGCAATCGATTTTCAACAAATAGATAGGCATACCGATGCTTAGAAGAGAAACAAAGCATGGCTGCCAACATAATACACTGTGAATCCATGTAATAATATGCAAGACCATGGCCATGAAAAAAGAACACAGTGGGTCCATGTCATGAAAATGATCATAGCCATGAGAAAATGCAATGTGGATGTTGTGGATCATCTGCATATCCTTTTAATTTTATATTTAAAAAATACAAAAAAATATGAAATTGAAATAAAAGCAAATATGTTAAAGTATTATAGTCTTATACTTTGGCATAAAAAGGAATTGCTTTTTCTGATGTATTAGAGTTTAATTTTTTTAAACTTTATACAATGGGTTTTATATCCGGAGATTAAAGGCTGATTAATTTAACTAACAGAGAGTGCTAATATTAAAAATATAAATAGGATGACTCAACCTGCGGGCACTAATAGCACGAGAGTTAACGGAAAGGGTGCCCCCGCAGTTGACTGGGTTGACTGCGGAGGCGATGAAGATCAACGATGGATATCTACTTTGGGGGCACCAGCTGGATTTTTCAGTTGTACCCCGAGACCCCCTGCAGTGACGTCATATGTTGAAAGGAGAACAGTTGTTTTTCGTGTCAAATCAGTCCAATGGTTAAGTGAAACATTACGTAGGCATTTAACACAAAAGCCACACCATCTATTTAGGGGTGTTTTTCATTTCTTTTTCAAAATACTTTGCATTTTGTTGTGTTTTGACCTGTTGCGTTCTCTCGTCACCTTTCTGTTTTAGTCACCTTGCAAGAGTATTCCTTCAGCTCTTTTTCTAATCATGGCTAAAAGGTCTTCTTTGTCTGGTTCATCGAGTCACATTCCTCTCATGGATAATGAGAGATAACTTCAAGATATTGCATCTTCAGTAATTCATCTTCCATTCTATCAACAAGTTGTATTGAATAAAGATAATTCCCCTGTCTATTCCACCATGAAAAAATCTGGGGTCCTTCTTTCATGCATCCCTAAAACACATTTATTCCGAGAGTTTATCTATTGGTTGGTTTCCGCATTGTATCACGGAAAATGTTTCATGATGAATTCCTAAGAGGAAAATGTTCTGCAGGTGTCTACCTAATTAATCCGCCAAGCCTTATGTTTTCCTGAAGCCGAATCATCAGTCCAATTTTCAGAAGATTCACTGGTTACTTACTATGAAATACTTGCAGGAGAAGAATTCAATCAGTTTATGTTCCATTTGAAGCCCAATATGAAGCAGTTTCAGCCAGAATGTGGAGAATTTGCTATGGGAGTTTTCAACGAAGACACTCGACCCGTATTAAGAAGTATTGCTAAAATCTTGGGCGAATAAGACGACGTTACAGTGGATAGGTCAGTCTTAGGAATTTTCACCATGATGATGAAGCCAGGAATGGTCCTGGATATTCCATCCTTTTGGAAAGAAGTAGTCAACTCACAGTTGATGAGTCTTTCACTGACAGGTTCTTTTAAATTTCCCTCACTGATTATCTACTTATTTTTATACCAAAATGTTGAATAATTCATGAATTTAGGTCTAAATATAATGGATGTAAACAAGAAAAGACAGTCAGTTTTATTCTAGACAAATATAATCATAAGGGAGCAAAATGAAGAGGGTTTATTTGATTTTTCTAGTCAGTATATGCCCATTGCAAATAAAATATTGAATGGAGTTCATCCCCCTTGTTTTTTACCCAAAGCCCAGGAGTTCCTACATTTAGGAACTAGCTGTAAATTTGGGGACTGGTTTATTTTTGAAGAATATTCAGAAATAAGGTTGTATGGAGCAAATGTTGAACCTTACAGGCTCCCAACATTTGTACCAATGAGTCTTTTCTCCTTATAATTTATCAGACAGAGCTTGTATGTTAATCATGTGCACTATGTCCCTATGAAGAAAAGTCATATGTATAAATTTCCTATGAGTGTGGGACCTTTCAGAGTTGGAGGAAACACATATGCTACTAGGAGAAAAATGGGCTTATGATCCTCATGGTATAATTTCATAGAGAAGAATTGAGAACGGATATTCAACTTTCATTCATGAAAGTAGAGCTGAGCAGGAAAAGAAGCCACTTCATCAACAATTCTTATAGATTAGGATATTTAATTTATGTTATTTTTTGAAGTCAATGAAATTGTAAAAAGACATTTTCAAGGCATGTAATAGACAACCTTCAAAGTAATGAAGTATTTTTGGTAGTTAGAATTGGTTGCAGCGGTTCCAAACTACTTTTTATTGTATTTAATGTAATTTCCAAGAGGAAGGAAGGTTCTGAGTTTTGGACCTTCAAAGCCTAATTTTTGTACTCAAAGAATGACAAGTTAATGAATGAGTATGCAAGTTTCTATAATTTTTTTAATGTTGAAATTTATTCTCAATTTACGTTATGTTTTTCCATCTATGAATGAAACAGAGTTATGAGCAGCCGGCCTCTTTATACTTATGTATTTCAGAGTTAAAAAACCTTAATTTGCGCTCCTATGTTTTGACTATTTCTTCATATACTTCTTCTGGATTTTGAAATGATATTTTCGGTATAAAACAACATATCAGTTTGAAGTTCTCCCTTTCGTTTCTTCTAATTCTTTCGTTCAACATTGGCTAAAGATAGCATTGCAGAATGTTCATATATTTGATATTTAAGGGTTTGATTTTTAATATTTGAGGGTTGATAAGACAGAGACAAATATATGCATTCATGACATAATCAAATATATGTCTTAAGCATTCATTCCTGATCACAGCTAAGGGATTGTCTCTTAAGGTACAACATTAATTGGCGTCGTTGCCGGGGAGCGAAGATTCGAATTTTTCCCTGGGTTTTGTTCATATTTCCTCTAGTGGTTTAGAGAGGAGGAAATACTAAGTTGTGCTTCTTTAAAATAATTTTGGCTCCTAAGAGGCCTCACACGAGGTCAGATACCTCTCAGCAAAAATCTCATGTTTTATCTGATCTAGAAAAGCTATTTTCAAATAAGGGCCAAAAAACAAAAATATTTTCTACACCTGATGCCACACTGCTTGCACCAATCAGTAGTTCACATACTTTTTCATCCAAGGACATTTCTCGAAAACTCATTTTCTCATAAAAAGAATCCTCACCTTCACCCATTCATTTCCAAGAACCAACATTAGAAGAACAATCTTTTGAGTTTGTATCATTTCCTCTTACAGATATTCAACCTCATACAGTTGTTAGTTCTTCTGCTATTATTCACACACCTACCCCTATATCAGTTGTTCCACCCCATTCATTCACATCTACAACTGGTATCCATTTTACCCCCGCTCAAGGAGGAGTCAATCATGGCATAAACATGGCAGTCCCTACTTTCTTGATGAATAGATATGCACCATTAAATCTACCCCAACCAATGAATGCAACGCCTCAGGAGTATCTCAATTTTCTCCCTAGATTTACTGGTGAATATGAAATAACTACAGAACAGCATTTGCCCTTGCTCTGCACATTTGCTGAAAATTTTAATGTAGAACATCTAGATGTTGTGATGAGACTTTTTCTACAGTCTCGAAGTGGAGAGGCAAGAAAATGGTTCAAAGGATTACCAAATGGTTCAATAAATGATTGGAATGAATTAGAAAGACATTTCATCCAGAGATGGGGAGAAAAAAGGGACCATGGTTATTCTTTAACAAAATTCAATGCAATAAAGAAGAAATCAAATGAAAATATGAATGATTTTTTCAAAAGGTTTAATAAGTTGTATAGTTTAATAATTTGTATAATAGTTTTCCCCTGGAAATGAAACCTTCTCCTATTGGAGCAAGGGTTGTTTTTGCTGGAGAATTTTGAGCCGAATTTTAGTTTTACATTGAGAGAAAGAAGATCCCCCACCCTTGAACAGATTCAAACTGATGCCTTAGAGATTGAGGAAAATATGTCTGCTGCTGGGAAAGTTCTCTATAAAGAAAAAGCCAAAGAAGAAGCCTCATCTCAAGATCAGAGGATAGATGATCTGACTAAGGTCATAAAAAATTTATCTAACAAATTTAAAGATGAAAATAGACAACAATAAACCTGCAAAACGAAACAGAGGGGTTTTTAATCCCAGTTCAGAAAATAGCCCCTGCAAATTTTTCAAAGAGAAAGAAAGGATCAAGATCAAGTGCAAGCACCTTTATATATAGAGGCAGCACCATCACGTTCTGTTGATGATAATGAAAAGGAAGATGAAGATCAAATTTCTACTGTGTATATGGAGGATGGTGAATCAGAAGAATAAATTGAGAAAGAATATGAAGAGGAAAGTAAAGAAACTGATATCTCATTTGATCAAGAAGAAATGGATGATTACTGTAAATAGTTTACTAATTTTATGCAATCAGAATTGCATAAAAAATATGATTTGAGGTCAAAGAAGAGATTGAGAACTCAAGATGATGAAGAGAAAGAATCAGAATTAGTACCTACTCCAATGGCGACTCCACTACAGAAGAACCAAATTAAAAAATCAGACAAGGGGAAATAGCCCATGAATCAAGATAAAGAAAAAGAAAAACAGCAAGCTGATGCTTCCCAAATAAAACATAATGATCCTAATATGTTAGAGAAGATTGTTACTGTTTCTGATCAAACTGTAAATTCAAACAGAAACCAAGAAGAACCTGAAAAGTTGACAAAACAAAATCAAACTTTCATCTTCTCAAAAGAGTTAGAAAAAGTGAAGATTCAAGTACCACTTATCGAGTTGGTCAAAACCTCTAGTTATAAGAAGGAAATTGCAGAGTTTATTAATTTATCTCAGTTTGATGAGGTGGGTGATATAGTGAACCTGCAAGAGGAGAAACCAGTGGTTACTTTTGGACCTCATGTTGAAGGGGTAGATTCTTCTTTTCCACCTTTTTATATATCAGTTCTGCTACATGATTTCATTTTACATAATTGTATACTAGATTCTGGTGCATCACATAATCTAATGCCACTGTCTGTGATGAAAGAGCTAAATTTGAAAATTACCAAACCATATAGAGACATTTATTCCTTTGATTCAAAAAGGGTAAAGTGTGTGGGTCTTATCAAAGATATGGTTGTTTCCTTAGCCCAAATTCTAGCTAAGAATATTATGATGGATGTGGTAGTAGCAGATATTCCAGCCAAATTTGGCATGTTGTTGTCTAGATCTTGGGAGGCAAAACTTGGAGGAGTTTTGAAATTAGATTTCACATATGCCATCATTCCTGTTTTTAATGGAGGAGAAAGGAGGTTATACAAAGAAACCAAATTTTTGAAAAGTACTACCAATAAAGATGCAGGTAATTCCCCCATTTATGGTCAAGAGAAGGAGGATCTCTCTTGTTTCATGCTACATGAAGATGCAAAATTTGCTGAAGATTCACAAAATCAGCTCCCTTCAACCATTGTACATAAGGAGCTGCAGTCAAATAAGCTTTGGAAGTGCTATTTCGATGGTGCATTTTCAAAGGAGGGCACCGGAGCTGGATTCATATTTGTACCTCTTGAAGGTAACCTTCTACCTTTTTCTTTCAAACTGGAATTTTAATCCACTAATAATGTAGATGAATACGAAGAATTTATTTTAAGTCTACAAACAAATAAACAGATGGGAATTGAGTCTATCTCTATTTTTGGTGATTCTGAATTAATCATAAGGAAAATTAAAAATTGGTGTCAGAATAAGCATCCCAGATTGAGGTCCTATAGAAACGAGGTATGGGATCTAGTTGAAAATTATTTTGAGGCCTTTAATTTACAGTTTATTCCAAGAGAAGACAATATAATTTCAGATTCATTGGCAGTCACAGCCAGTACATTCAAACCAGCAATCAATCCAAGGTTGAGATATGAATTTGAGTTGAGACACAGGCCTTCAATTCCTGATAATGTAAAGCATTGACAGGTCTTTGAGGATGATAAGCAGGTTAATCAGTTATTGATGATGATTGGAAATTTTGAAGACAGTCAAATTGATTTAGAAGTGGATGAAAGTGATCAAGGTGAAATATCTAAAAATCTGAAGCAGACAATTGGAGACCAGAAGATAATTCAGTTGAAAGATAATATTTTTCCCAGAGGTTTGGTACCCCTTGAAAGACTTCTTGATGCTAACGATGTGGCAGTAAACCAGAAAAATGTATCCCAAGATGGAGAAATGTAGGACTGCAATTTAGGAACTCAACATGAGCCTAAAATAGTCAAACTGTTCATATGAGTTCCAAAGGAATACAAAGAGAGGTATGTCAATCTTTTCAAGTAGTTTATGGATGTATTTGCATGGTCATATGAAGATCTGAAAACTTATGATAAAATTATTATTCAGCATAAAATCCCATTGAAAGATGGGATTAAGCCCCATAGACAGAAGCTCAGACAAATTAACCCATTATTGTTGGCTCCAATTGAAAAATAGGTAAAGAAACTTTTATAAGAAAAGATTATAGTTTCTCTAAGATATTCAGATTGGGTTTCCAATCTTGTGCTGGTCAGGAAGAAAAATGGAGAGATAAGACTATGTGTAGATTTCAGAAACTTGAACAGAGCTTCACTGAAGGATAATTATCCTTTGCCAAAGATGGAATTTGTCTTGCAGAAAGTAACTGGAGCATATAGGTTATCCATGGTTGATGGTTTTTCCAGGTATAATCAGGTTGTTGTGGAAAAGGAAGATCAAAATAAAACTGCTTTCACTACACCCTAGGGAACATTCATGTATACTAGGATGCAATTCGGCCTCATGAATGCAGGAGCTACTTTCCAAATGGCAATGGATATTGCGTTTGTAGGGGAAAAATTTGTAGTTATTTATCTTGATGATGTTACAATTTTTTCAAGTTCTGATGATGAACACCTACAACATTTGGAGAAAGCCTTTTTAAAATGCAGGAAATATGGATTATCATTGAATCCTAAAAAATCCTTGTTTGCTCTAGAAGAAGGAAAATTTTTGGGCCATATAGTTTCAAAGCAAGGAGTGAAGATTGATCCAGCAAGGTTTGAAGCCATACAAACAATTCCACTGCCTCGAAGTAAGAAGGATATTCAAATATTTCTTAGAAAAATCAATTTTCTGAGGAGATTCGTTCCAAATTATGTTGAGATTGTCAGGAAAATAAAAGATATGTTGAAAAAGGATGTTGAAGTAAAGTGGGACAAAGATGAAAGGGAATATTTTGGAAGAATTAAATAATCTCTCCAATAATCTCTTGTTTTAATCAGTCCATATTACTTGAAGTTGTTTCAAATTTTCTCATTTGCATCCTCCTCTACAATTGTTGTTGTGTTGCTACAAAAAAATGAAGAAGGAAGTGAGCAGCCTGTAGCGTTTTTTAGAAAAGTGCTTCGAGATGCAGAACTGAAGTATAATATCTTGGAGAAAAAAGTATATGCTCTGGCTAAATCATTGAAAGCTTTCAAAACCTATATACTTCATTCTCAAATTGTAGCATATGTGCCTAATTCTACTGTAAAGGATGTATTAGTATAGAGTGATGTTGAAGGGAAAAGAGGGAAATGGATTGCTAAAATCCAAGAATATGATTTTTATATCAAACCAACAAAGCTAATCAAAGGACTAGGACTGGCTACATTGTTAACAGAATCTAATTTCCAAGCTTTAGGAATCATTTTACTTGCACCTTTAGAAGAAGGCTCTGAAGAAGCAAATCTCATTCAGACAAAAGCAGCAATTAAATATAAATTCCTCTATTCAAATTGGTATAAAGATATTATTCATTATTTTTGTTTCCTTTCTTGTCCACCTTCAATTAACAGAGCTAGGTACAGAGCCTTGAAACTTAAAGCTTAGCCTTATGTTATAATTGAAGCTAAGTTGTATTGGAAAGATCCTGCTAGTGTGTTGTTGTTATGTCTAACAGAAGAGGAAACCATAGAAGTGATTAAAGAGTATCATGAGTGCTTATGTGGAGGTCAATACAGTTGGAAATTAACTGCTCATAAGATTCTTAAATCAGGTTTTTATTGGCCCTCTTTATTTGCGGACGTATACATGACTATTAGAAGTTGTCAAAAATGCCAGTTGTTTGCAGAAAAGAAAAGGTTAGCTCCTTTACCTCTTCTCCGTATTTTTGTTGAAGAACCTTTCAAACAATGGGGATTGGATTTCATTGGGGAAATCAATCCACCATCAAGTGGGAAATTTAAATGGATTTTGACTGCAACAGATTATTTTACAAAATGGGTAGAGGTTGTCCCTTCCAGAAGAGCAAATGATTTGGTTGTAATGAAATTTTTGGAAGAAAATATTTTTAGCAAATTTGGATGTCCAATGAAGATTGTGATAGATAACGCTCAATTTTTCAGCTCAGTCAGGTTTATAAACTTCTGTCAAACTTATAATGTGATATTGTCCCATTCCATAGCATATCACCCTCAAAGAAATGGATTAGCAGAATCCTCTAATAAAACGTTGGTGAAAATCTTGAAGAAGACAATAAATGAGAACCAGAAGAATTGGGATTCAAAGCTGGTCTTTGCTTTATGGGAAGTGAGGATGACTACTAGGAGATCCACTAGTAAGTCACCTTATGAATTAGTATATGCTACCCAGGCATTGATTCCCACTCAGTTAATAAAGCCAGTAATATATTTCCTTCAAGATGCTCAAGAGGAACCTAATGCCTTGATTAGAAGAATGAATAAAGTGATGGAATTGAATGAAAGCAGAAATAAGGTTAGGGACAATTTGGTCACTTATCAAGATAAAATGAATTCCATTTTTGATAGGAAAGTAAGAGAAATCATGTTTCAAAATGGAGATTTGGTATTGAGATGGGATACAAGAAAAGAGGATAAAGGGAACCATGGAAAATTTGATCCCTTATGGTATGGTCCGTATAAAATCATTGAAGCCAGAACAAATAACACTTTTGTGTTGGAAAGTATTGATGGAGAAGCATTAGAACTGCCTGTTAATGGGCAGTATTTGAAACACTATTTCTAGCACTAGAAGAAACTATTTCATCATTGTACATATCCAGTTTTCTATCATTGTATATTTCTCATCAAGTAAATTTTGACTCCATGCTTGAAGTGAAGGCACTGATCTGCAAGTTCTTAGTGTTTCGTGGAAAAAAACACTATCCCCAGGTGGAGCCAGATGTTGTGGATCATCTGCATATCCTTTTAATTTTATATTAAAAAAATACAAAAAAAAATATGAAATTGAAATAAAAGAAAATATGTTAAATATGTTAAAGTATTATAGTCTTATACTTTAGCATAAAAAGGAAATGCTTTTTCTGATGTATTAGAGTTTAATTGTTTTAAACTTTATACAATGGGTTTTATATCTGGATATTAAAGGCCGATTAATTTAACTGGCGGAGAGTGTTGATATTAAAAATATAAACTGGATGACTCAACCCGTGAGCACTAATAGTACGAGAGTTAACGAAAAGGGTGCCCTCGCAGTTAACTAGGTTGACTGCGGAGGCGATGAAGATCAACGGTGGATGTCAACTACAGGGGCACCAGCCGGATTTTTCAGCCGTACCCCAAGACCCCCCGCAGTGACATCATATGCTGAAAGGAGAACAGCTATTTTTTGTGTCAAATCAGTCCAACGATTAAGTGACACGTTGCGTAGGCATTTAACACAAAAGCCACGCCATCTATTTAGGGGTATTTTTCATTTCATTTTCAAAATACTTTTCAGTTTGTTGTGTTTTGACCTGTTGCATTGTCTCGTCACCTTTCTATTTTAGTCACCTTGCAAGAGTATTCCTTCAGCTCTTTTTCTAATCATGGCTAAAAGGTCTTCTTTGTCTGGTTCATCGAGCCACATTCCTCTCATGGATAATGAGAGAGACATTCAAGATACTGCATCTTCAATAATTCATCTTCCATTCTATCAACAAGTTGTATTGAATAAAGATAATTCCCATGTCTATTCCACCATGAAAAAATCTGGGGTCCTTCCTGCATGCATCCCTAAAACACATTTATTCCTAGATTTTATCTATTGGTTGGTTTCCACATTGTATCCCAGAAAATGTTTCGTCATGAATTCCCAAGGGGAAAATATTTTGCAGGTGTCTACCCAATTAATCTGCAAAGCCTTATGTTTTCCTGAAGCCGAATCATCAGTCCAATTTTCAGAAGATTCACTGGTTACTTACTATGAAAGCCTTGTAGGAGAAGAATTCAATCAGCTTATGTTCCATTTGAAGCCCAATATGAAGCAGTTTCATCCAAAATGTGGAGAATTTGATATGGGAGTTTTCAACGAAGACACTCGACCCATATTAAGCAATATTGCTAAAATCTTGGGCAAAGAAGACGATGTTACAGTGGACAAGTCAGCCTTAGGAAATTTCGCCATGATGATGAAGCCAAGAATGGTCCTGGATATTCCATCATTTTGGCAAGAAGCAATCAACTCGCAGTTGATGAGTCTTTCACTGACAGGTTCTTTTAAATTTCCCTCACTGATTGTCTACTTATTTTTATACCAAAATGTTGAAGAATTCATGCAGTTAGGTCTAAATATAATGGATGTAAACAAGAAAAGTCAGTCAGTTGTATTCTGGACATATATAATCAGAAGGGAGAAAAATGAAGAGGGGTTATTTGATTTTGCTAGTCAGTATATGCCCATTGCATATAAAATATTGAATGGAGTTCATCCCCCTTGTTTTTTACCCAAAGCCTAGGAGTTTCTACATTTAGGAACTAGCTGTAAATTTGGGGACTGGTTTATTTTTGAAGAATATTCAGAAATAAGGTAGTATGGAGCAAATTTTGAACCTTACAGGCTCCCAACGTTTGTACCAATGAGGCTTTTCACCTTAGAATTTATCATACAGAGCCTAAATGTTAATCACGTATATGAAGAAAAGTCTTATGTATAAATTTATTATGAGTGTGGGACCTTTCATAGTTAATATGAGGCAGGTGTTTGAGGAAGTAAGAAAATTGTTGGAGGTAACACATATGCTACTAGGAGAAAAATGGGCTTATGAGCCTCATGGTATAATTTCACAGAGAAGAATTGAGAACGAATATTCAGCTTTCATTCATGAAAGTAGACCTGAGCAGGAAAAG
The DNA here is from genome assembly GCA_034641835.2 of Pinus albicaulis. Lineage (NCBI taxonomy): Eukaryota > Viridiplantae > Streptophyta > Pinopsida > Pinales > Pinaceae > Pinus > Pinus albicaulis. The sequence goes on along the minus strand of CM076577.1, from coordinate 664,008,688 downwards.
AAGCCACTTCATCAACAATTCCTATATATTAGGATATTTAATTTATGTTATTTTTTGAATTCAATGAAATTGAAAAAGACATTTTCAAGGCATGTGATAGACAGCCTTCGAAGTCATGAAGTAGTTTTGGTAGTTAGAATTGGTTACAGCAGTTCCAAACTTCTTTTTATTGTATTTAATGTAATTTCCAAGAGGAGGGAAGGTTCCGAGTTTTGGACCTTCAAAGCCTAATTTTTGTACTCAGAGATTGACAATTTAATGAATGAGTATGCAATTTTCTATCATTTTGTTAATGTTGAAATGTATTCTCAGTTTACGTTTTTTTTTCCATCTATGAATGAAATAGAGCTATGAGCAGCCAACCTCTTTATACTTATGTATTTCAGAGTTAAAAAACCTTAATTTGCGCTCCTCTGTTTTAACTATTTCTTCATATACTTCTTCTGGATTTTGAAATGATATTTTCTATATAAAACAACATATCAGTTTGAAGTTTTCCCTTATGTTTCTTTTAATTATTTCGTTCAACATTGGCTAAAGATAGAATTGCAGAATGTTCATACATTTTATATTTAAGGGTTTTATTTTTAATATTTGAGGGTTGATAAGACAGAGACAAAAATATACCTTCGTGACATAATCAGATAGATGTCTTAAGCACTGATTCCTTATCACAGCTAAGGGATTGTCTCTTAAGGTACAATAGTGGATATGTCATAATATACATCAAGAAGACAACTAATACCAATGCGAAGACGTAGTAATCGCAAGATAGTGATATACTCCATCACAACTTAGGAGGGCTCGCATGAGTGACGTGCCTCCAAAGCCCAAGGTCTTTGTTCCAACCCCGATGGTCTTTCACTAGAGACTTATATGCCAAAATGAAAATTAGCATGAATCTTGTACCTGACAAGAGACAAACCAAACAAACCTGTCTTGAGAAAATGTTGAACTGCCACTACAAATATTGCTTGCTTCAAGGTGGGCAGTGTCACATATTTTACCTAGGAACAAAATGCGCCAAAGAAAACTACATGACACTAATTCCCTAAGTAGTTGATCTTAGATCATAATGCCAACTTCACAAGTTTCACTACACTTGAAATATTTCACATACATGCATAAGTCTAGTCCATACCTCCCAATATGAAGAGAACACATATCCACAGGAAAGTAAGAGAAAAATCGACAGTATATGTTTATTTCCCCTAGAAATGGCAATGCCAAGACCTGTTCCTACCTAGAGCACAGAGATCAGGCAACATGTCACCAAAATATCTAGAATAAAGCAATACAAAGAATGCAATTATTGTCTTGAGCATCTCAATCATTTAAGACATAAAAGCATCTCTATGTTGTGCAAAAATTTGAGGATATCTAGGAAAAGGAATAAAGAGAAACTAAAAGTTACAAAAGACATATAAGATGTCAATTTACCAAATCAGCTATGTTACTAGTGCATTTTCGATTAGCTGTAATGTCCCCAATGTTTTCTCTGATTGCAAATGATTTGTAGATAGGAGTACGAGTTGATGTTGACGATACTGCAGCAATATTCTAATAGACCAGAGCAATAAAAGAAAAATATTAGTTTTAAAACAAGTAACCACTTTTGATATGCATTTCATATATAAAAAATGTGATAAATACATGAAGATAGCAAGTACTAGACTAAAAAATTTAAGATATTAGGAGAGATGGATACAAATATGGGAATACATCAAAGTTTCAGAATACTTTTACGATGCATCTGGATGTTAGCCTTTGGGGTTACTCCAAAATTGTTTTCACCTTGCTAGGAGAGCTCTATGCCTCCTATCTCCTTCTACATGCTTCATGGACATATGCATGGCTCAGTTTGGATGGAAGCTTGAGAGGTTAATCTTTCCATCCTCTCGCAACATTCTAATCTATTGTCAAGTGATTAGTTTTCTGATTTTGTAGCAGCAGTTTGACAACTTGAGAGGTTAACAAGATCTCGAGTAGTCATTGTGACCTATGCCCCTGCCAACTACTTGGGGAAGATTTGTCTTGTTTCCTGCTAGAAATATCCAGTGGCATCTCTGAGATGTTTTATTGTCGAGAATTCTAGATTTTCTCTTTGCTTATGAAATTTGTTTTTAGGGCTTCTAATTAGCAAGACATAATCTTGTATTACCTTTCTAATTTTCTTCTCTTCCGTTTTCTCCATTCAATTGGACCTTCCTTAGAGGATTACATATTTCTTCCCAGTGTTCCCAGTGGATTGGAAAATATTTGAAGAATCAAAGATACTTGTGACACTGGTTTTAATTAATTCAACCTCCTAAGGTCAGAAATGTTTTCCTTTCTACATATGTGAGGAATTACAATAGACAATTGACCTTACAAGATTTATGTAGATCTTGTTTCACCAAATTTATCTCCTCCTTCTAGCCTATCTCGGTAATTGGAGGTGCTAAACACTATATATATGCCCAAGCCCCAAACATAGATGATATTAGGTTAGTCAGATATCTGCATTTCCCCCTTCTATTGGTATGCAACTACATTCACGAGGCCACAAAAATGTATCTGCTTTTAGTTCAGAGTTGTGCCCATATCAAGCAACCAAATGTCCATCACTAGATTTTTCTCTCTGGCCTCAAATGTTAGGAGGGGTTCAGCTGATCACCGCCACATTGTTCCTCCCATGATGCCCTAGCTAAATCTTCAACGTCGGGAATTCTATACAGGACATTATTGTTGGTATTTACATTGATACCTTGGTGATGGAGATGAGGATGGCTCTGCTCCCTCCTCTACATCTTACCTCTATATCTGGTATGGAGTATTGATTTCTACAATTTAAATTTTTCCTTCTAGATTCACCTTTTCTTTCAGTATCACTTGTATCTCTTTATCTTTTAGATTTCAAGAATCAAGAGTAGTAATTGTAATATAGTGGTATACTCCATCACAAATTAGGAGGGGTAGCATGAGTGACGTGCCTCCAAAGCCCAAAGTCTTTGTTCCAACCCCATGGGTATGATTCTACATCATGTGAATGGATAAAAAAATGGCATACAACAATGTATCAAGTATCAACACTTAGTGCTATTCTTTCCTCTCCAAAATGGGAAGTAAAAATTTGTTGATCCACACATAGAAGATGAGAAAGCTCAGCTTGAGATCCTAAATATTGGGGATAAAAAACATGAATGGAATCCCCATCAAAATCTGAAACAAGTGGCCACCATATTAGAGGGTTAATAATCATTGTAGAGCCCAGATGTACATATGATTATAATCCATGTAATAAATTTTTGTGGACACTTGGAGGACCATTAATCAAACCAAAATCCTTATCATGCAAATCTATTTAAGCTGATCTCTAGGAAAAAATTTCCTCCCTTGAAACATTTGAATTCCGACAAGAGATTGTCGAGGAAAAAGCTTTCCTCCCTTGAAACTAAAGTGTCAGAACTAAAGTTTTGGAATTTTGACCCAAGGGAGGAAAAATTATAGATGCAACAGTTACACATGCCAATACCAACCATCTGCCACAACTATCATAAAGACCAATCATCATTCTCTTAACTTCTAAAGTGTTTAAACTCTGCAAGGTCAATTCATACAATGTTTCTAAGAACAAGTGTACATAGACCAATTCAACTCGATCACTAGGACCAATCCACATACTAAACCTGGTCTAAAACATTATAACAAGCATATAACAGAAGTGATAGGATAATGTGACTTGGTTACTACATTGACCCACCTTGGGTGTTATCAATATGCCACATGGATAAGTGAAATATTTCATATTAATTTATTACCAATTAAAAGCCTACTGACCACTGGGAAAAAATAATACTTCACCTTGTGTATTTATAGATATTTTCTACTGATTGCAATTCCAAAAGCCCAAGGTCTTTGTTCCAACCCCGATGGTGTGATTCTACATCATGTGAATGGATAAAATATTGGCATACAACAATGTATCAAGTATCAACACTTAGTGCTATTATTGCCTCTCCAAACTGGGAACTAAACATTTGTTGATCCACACTTAGAAGCTGAGAAAGCTCAGCTTGAGATCCTAAATGTTAGGGATAAAAAACATGAATGGAATCCCATTCAAAATCTGCACCAAGTGGCCACCATATTAGAGGGTTAATAATCATTGTAGAGCCCAGATGTACGTATGATTATAACCCATGTAATGAATGCTTGTGGACACTTGGAGGACCATTAATCAAAACAAAATCCTTGTCATACAAATCTATTTAAGCTAATCTCTAAGAAAAAATTTCATCCCTTGAAACATTTCAAGCCCTAAGAAGAAAAGTTGTTGAACCACTTTCTTAGCATATATTTCATTTCCACTATGATTTCCTAGCTCATTCATAAATATATTTCTTTGAGAATCACAATGAGCAAGAACCAAATCATCCAAACATGCGCTAAAATCATCTAAGGATAAAATTTCAATCAAAAAAATTTCAACTAAATTCAAGCACTTCACTATAAATTTAGAAATTATTTCAGTTTTCATTTTGTGTTTTCAAGTTAGATATTGTTTTCAAGCTTTCACATTTCTAATTTTATTGCAATGTGGCAGACTGATTGTGGTAGTATAGGAACAACCCCGAGACAGGATGATTGCGGAAAGGGGCCAGCCGAAGAACATGTAAAGTTCCAACATTGTTCTATCTTCAAGTATTTTAGTTATTTACATAATTGAAATAATGTTAATTTCATTCAAATATGCAGACGCCTGGCCATGGTGCACCTGATTCTTCCCTCAATGAGGAAGATTTTTCTTCATCCCCATGTCCATTGTTGTTGCTGCAAAAAAAGGCGCGAAAAGCAAAGTTGGAACTTGAGCGTTTGGTAGACGTTACGCTCAAACACCTGAATTAGCAATGAGGATAACACAACTTATGACCCAGCTAGAAACATATAAGGTAATAAAAAAAAATCAAAAGGATATTTTTTTTGTTCTGCATGAGATCAATTGTGATAGTTTGATTTTTAATTTTTACATTAACTAAACTAACAAAAAATTTATTTTGTATGTAGCGTTATCTGACACCTGCTACCCCTAGTTTTGGTGGTAATGGAACACAAAGGCAAGAGATTGCCGAGCGACCCTCCTGTACACCTTCTACGCCTTTAGGTGGCAGCCAAGAAATGCACCCTGCCAAAGAAGACACCCAGCCAACCACTAAATGTGTTGGCAGTGATGAGGCTGGTATGGCCAACTATATTATTGTGTTTCCTGGATCTACACGTGTCACCTCCACGGGGACCATTGATGGCACGTTTTTGGTGAACGATGAAGGTGTTCCCATAAATCACGTACAACTCCCAGGTAAGTTTTAATATTTTAACTATTTCATGTACTCTATCTAAAACATATTGTATCATGATTTTTATTTTTAAATTAATGATAATATGTTTTTTCTATGTAGGAAAAAATGAGTTCTACAGGTTTTTGGAGAGCAAGGCGTTGATAATTTTTGGCCCAACCATATGCATAAGGTGGAATTCCCAAAATTCCAACCTGAAAAAAGAACTTTTGGATTATCTAGAAGCCCTTTTTGGGGTGGGCACATTTGATAGAATAGCGGTGGCTCGAGTAGTTGGAAAATATCTGAAATATACCATGGACACCTATAGGATGCAATTGAAAATTAACTCTAGATACGAGCAGCCTCTCACAGTTCTAGAGAAGGAGTGGAGAGCACTCATCGATGATGAAAAAGAGAAAAGGGCCAAGAAAGAAGGAAAAATGCTAACTGGACCCGCAAGGTAAATTACAACTTTAATACAATAGCTTTAATTTTCTCTATGTCTAAAATAAATGTGTGCTACGTCATATCTGACTTCAAGCTTTTGATGATAGGTTGCCTGACACCTCGAAGGAAACCAAAGCTAGGATTGGAAAAAAAGGCCATCACAAGCTAGACCAGGGCGGCTACTTGAAATTAGCCGCAAGAAATGTAAGTAGCTAAACATCTTATAATTAATTGTATCGTCTTCCAACCTTTTTGTAATCCCATCAAATAACATTAAAAATACACAATCATATGTAATGTAGGGTGATGACTTTGGAACGGAAACCATAGAGGAAGACAGATATATCGCTTTCCATTCCGGCTATCAAGTCATAGTTGAACATCGTAGAAGCTTGGGACAGGTCCCAAGATCCAGAATTCCTGATAAGGTAAAACGTTAACCTTTCAATATGTTTATTTTCATTCATAAATTTAATTTCTAACAACTTTTTTTAAATCAGGGGAGCAACACTTTCAATGAGCCAAATAACCCAGTTGTCGAGCAGTGCGTTGAGAGTGAAATATTGCTAGAAGTACATGGTCCTCACGTGCAACCTGATCATTGTAGTGGGGACCAGGCCAGCAATGCTACTATCAGTGAGGGCTATGACGGTAATTAATTTCCACTTATAATTTTTTCTAATTATACCTTGACGGTTGTGTCCTTATAACGTTTTTTGTTTAAATGACAGAGAATGTTTTACTTGAGCATCCTACCACCAGACAAGAGCACAAGGCAATGGTTCCAATGGTGACAACTGGTGCACTAGGTAAATAATCTCATTGCAATTTTTTTTATTAATATTACCGAATTAGTTCAATTATATTTAAAAACTGACAATTAAAATTTAGTATTATCTGTTTTTGTAGGTGATGCCCCGTCACTGCATGAGACCAGACATCGTGACTACGCAACTAGGTCAGCTCTGCAGGAAAGGCACGAAACAGGAGTAGAGCATGATGATGTTGATGATGTAGTTAGGAGCTTTAGAAGTATGAAGAAGAAAAAGAAAATTTTATAATGTAAAATATTGTATTATTATAAGACAAATTTTACCATACTTGGAACGTTTTTTGCATTATATTAAAAACTCATTTATCATACTATTTTTATGTCAAGCACTTTCAATGTTTTCTTGCATACTTTTTGTTGCATTGAGTTTTTATTAGTTATTGACTATTTTTTTTCTGCTCATGAAAGTAAAAAATGAAATATGGATTGGGTATTGGGGAATTGAGAGTGTTGTGGGGTGGGGGGGGGGGGGGGGGCATAATAGCTTCCACCTTCATGTGGTTGGCCCTGTTTAGTAGAGAATAATTTATTGGAGTGATTTAATCTTGGAGAAAACCTCCCTCGATCCAACGTAGCAACAAAAAGTCACTGTTGACTTAGTTTCTACTCTTTTAGATTGTGGGAGGCTTGTTCCAAGTTCAGGCGACTCCAATAAATTGTTCTTGAAAAAAATAGAAGCTTATTCAGGTATGTTTTGACATTCTCAACATATGTTCTAACATTATCATAAGAATGCATCTTAGAGTAAAAAATACTACATCAATTACTTGTATTTATTGTATAGATAATTATGGATTTTGAATGAATTGGCAGTGCAGGTACAAATCCTCTTGCATCATGAGCAATACAACTTGTCAACCAGGGTCATGTCCAGGATCTTTTTGCTTGTGCACTTGACCAGGTTCGTAGTGTCACATTTTTTAAGTTCCTTTACAGTTCATAATTCAATATGAAGCTTGTTCATTATTATTATCTGGTTTTTTGTATGTGTTTTTTCATCTATTTGATTGTAAGTTTGAACATGCTTTTAAACATTGAAACTTTTTTTTTAAATACTATTTTTATACTTGTTCTAGTTATGGTGATATAACCACCATTGTATCATATCCATCTTATCGCATTCCCTTGGGTTGTAGTTAGGTTCAAAGGAACTCCAACTAGTTCCAATTCCCTCACATTCCTCTTGGCCAACAACATAAATTTAATATATGTGGGTTCCCCAGCCCAATGACCCCTTTTGTAGTAGAATGAGCGCCCCTGTTCTAGTAATTGTATATCTTCTATATTAGCCTAAGAGTGGACCTAGAGTATTTGTAGCCACAATTTCTCCCTACCACCATTTTCTGGAAGTCTATTCTATTAGGTCATAAACTATCCCAGTATAAGTGTATTCTGTTAGGTCATAGGCTATCCTAGTTGGGAATGATGTCAAGGTGTTGCCATGGTGTAATCATGCTTGGGCATGATGTAGAATGCTTCAAGTGTAGAATGATTCAAGAGATATTCTCAAGGTGACTAACTGTATCTTGTTTTGAATATGAATTTAGATGCAGCTACAATGTTTCAAGCTATTAGCTTCAAAATTTCCTTCTTCTCAAATCAACAGGTATGGAGCCTATTTCTTTAGATATTTGAAGCCCTCTTAGAGATGTCATACTTGGTAGGACTTCTTCTTTCATTTGTTAACTTTTGAAGTAGATCCAGCTCTACCTTGAACCTTTTAATAGGGCTTAACGTAGTCACTAGAGACAAGGGCTAAACTTCACATCTAGTGTCTCAACACTATTACCATCACTAAATTTTTCCCATTGACCACCAAAATAGTGGACTTATCCAATTTTGGTGTTTGTGTTAACCATCTAAAATTAGTTGTGCACTTTTCCTTTAAAATTTTGCAAAAGATAGTTGAGTTATGGAGTCTTTTACACTGTGATGGTAGCATAAGACTAATTGGTATAATTTGTGTGATTATCATATATAGTTGGTCTTTATATGAGATATTTCCATCACTTGAGTGTGTAACCATGCTAAGCACTAGTACAAAGACATTCCATTCTTGATATGGTAATATTCTTGGACAAGAAGGCTAAGATGATAGTGAACTACTACCTTCATTTGTTGTTGCTACTTCTCTTGATGAATAGGCCAACACTAACATGTCTTTGTTTTTACAGAATGGTCTTGATGGTGATGGGCCTTTCCATTTTTCCATCAAAGTCTAGTCCATTATGCTTGGCCTCTGTGTAGCTATAATGGAGTTTATAATTCCTTGAATTTCCTAATCCTTGTTCATCATAGCCCATTTTCTTTAGGATATTGGAACTAATGCCTCTAGTATGCTTTTTCAAAGTCACCAATATGCACTATAGAAATGTCTATGGAAAATGAGCTTAAAAAGGCGGTTTTATTCATGGTGTTGGATTTAGCTATGGCAAGGAAGTTGGTATTGTTTCCTCGTAGTCTTGGACAGTTGCTTGGAGCCTTTCCAAGGCCATCTCCTTCTCCAATAACTCTTGTTGCAGTTGTACCATCATTTGAGTGAACCCACTTTCTGCCAACTATCCATCTAGATGACCACCTCACCAAGGCATACAAGCTTCACTTTGTTCTTATCCTAATCGTCAATGACTGTAATGAGAGAATATTGACATTTTGTTATTTTTTCTATTTGGCTTCACTCTGTGTTAGTGTTTGTTATTTTTTTATTTGTTCTTTTGTTATTTTAGCTTCTTTCTTTTCATCTCTCCTTTTCAGGAAATGCCCTAGGTACCCCCACATTGCTATGTTTGCTTGATGTATGTTAACTAGTCATAAGTATTGATCTATTTTTCATTATAACAATGTTAATACACTACCAATGACACTATCAAAATTTCAAATGACAGCCAGAACAATGACCGGTCCAGTGTACAATCTAGCAAATCACATAGTATTGGTAATAACATTTCAGTGTCAGCCTTAAGGTGTAATTGGCAGCAAGATAGTTGAAAAGGTGTTGAATTCAAAAGAGCTACCCCAGAACAACAGGAAGATCAATTATCTGTGAGGTCTATCTCATCTACAACACAAGCTAAATGACCAATGAAGCCAGTATTATCTCCAAATAGCACAGGCTTTGGACGGATGCTCTCAAAAAAATCTTTGGATATGGCTTTAAGACACATGGTACTATGTTATGCTTGTGTGTTTCTAACTTGGAATTAGAGCTTAATTGAAGATTTGTGTCTAATATTTTGTTTGTATGAAAATTTTCAGGATTTATTATTATTTGAAAATGTTGATTTCCCATTGATGATAAATATTTGGATATGGATTTAAGACACATGGTACGATGTTATGCTTTGGAATTTGAGCTTATTTGAAGATTTGTATCTAGGGTTCTATTTGTATGACAAATCTCAGATTTTAGCATTATTTGCAAAATTTTACTGCCCATTGATGATGGCAATGTGCATTGCTTGAGAGCCTTAGTTGTATGGAAATATATTGTAGAGCCTTAGTTGTATGTATAAGATATTGTAGAGTTGTGAAAGCCTAGTTCATATATGGTTTTTCCTTAAATGAAGAATGCTAACTCATCAATTATTGCATGCAATGTCTATTGTATTCTTGGGTTACCCATGAATTATTTTATAGCCCTGGCTACCCTAGAGGAAGCCAAGATGAGCCTTCTGAGTATGTATTTAAATGTTTCTCTAATATATCTTAGTTTTATCTACACCCAGTTAAAGTTGTCTCCAACATGACTCTTGCTTGGCTTATGTAGGTTTCTTACATGAAAAGTCATTAAGTTGCTCATTAGAAGTGTACAGAGATACTTAGCAGTAGATATTTTTAAGAGTGTTCTTATGAGCATCTCATTGTTTGAACTTTTTTCATTAAATATTGAAGCATATAATGACTGCAGAAGTATGATTGGAAAATTTGACTTAATTTTTCTCAACAATAGCAGGAACCTATAGCTTTTGCAAAACAAAGCAGGGGTGAAAAGTCAGTGAATACAAAGGCTTCCAAGGTGACAATGACTACAAAGAAGGCCAAGGTGATTTTCATTTCCAAGTATCCAATCAACATTGGGTTGGATATACATTACCATTGGTCTTCCATGCAAGCTATTTTCTTCTTGTGATGATGAACATATGCCTTCTGAGTCCCTCACAAAGGTTGATATCTTGTTTACTTGTGGGAAAGTTTTTAATTCAACTTTGAGGACAAAGCTTCCCACTTGTGACATGTTGTTTTATCAGCCCTATCTTCAGTTTGAAACCAGCATCCCAACCTTGCATGTGCAAGGGTTATGCTTCTTCTTGGATATTTGAAAGGAAAACATATGAGAGCTCTTCACATTTGATTCAGCTATAGGAAAGAAGTTTTAGCCATAAATTCACTTAGATATTATTGATGGACCATTTCTCAGCAAAATTATAGCACCCTTTTTATTTCCATGCAAGCTATTTTCTTCTTGTGATGATGAACATATGCCTTCCGAGTCCCTCACAAAGAGCGATATCTTGTTTACTATTAGGAGAGTTTTTAATTCAACTTTGAGGACAAAGATTCCCACTTGTGACATGATGTTTTATCAGCCCTATCTTCAGTTTGAAAACAACATCCCAACCTTGCTTGTGCAAGGGTTATGCTTCTTCTTGGATACTTGAAAGGAAAACATATGAGAGCTATTAGCCCTATCTTTAGTTTGAAACCAACATCCCAACCTTGCATGTGCAAGGGTTATCGGCCCTATCTTCAGTTTGAAACTAGCATCCCAACCTTGCATGTGCAAGGGTTATGCTTCTTCTTGGATACTTGAAAGGAAAACATATGAGAGATATTCAAATTAAATTCTACTATGAGAAAGAAGTTTTAGCAATAAATTCACTTAGATATTCTTGATGGAAAAATCCTTGCCATAATGGAGTCTCTAAATCCAAACAGAAATGATTGAAGACTGTTTTGTCTTTAGAAATTGTATTAGACTTCCTATGGAGGAATTCAACTCTAGATGCAGCAATATGGAGTGCACATATGGTAGATTTCAATGAGGTCTATTACTTTCACAGACGATCAATAATCTTCAAATCCCTTTCCCACAAAAAACTTGCATCTCCTTACGATATAGATATAGTGGAATGAAGTTTGCCTCTATCAAAGTGTAGATCAGACCAAGGCCCCTAATTGATATATGGACCTTGAATGTACATGAAGCTGCAAAAGCCTTTCCAACAGCCTCCTAGTAATTTAGAACAAATTTTCCAAGATATATCTTGAGTCCTTCAATGGAGTTTATCTCTAATGCCAAAACTCCCTCAAGTGTGCTACCTTTTTTCTTCGAATCATTTTCAAAAGACCAGTTAAAGCATACTTCAATGATTCTTAGAATCATTTCTCTTGTATTTCCAAGAGATATCAAAGAGTCCTTAAGTGTAGTTTATCTATAATGCCAAAATCTCCTCAAGTGTTTCACCATTTTTTTACAATCGTTTTCAAAAGGTCATTTCCTAAAGCATACTACAATGCTTAGAATCATTTTCAAAAGGTAATTGGGTCATAGTATGGAATGTGCACATCCAATGGGCTATTTAAGCATACTACAATGCTTATAGTCATTTTCAAAAGGTAATTGGGTCATAGTATGGAATGTGCACTTACAATGGGCTATTTATGAATATATGTGTGCATAACTACCCTTGTAGGCAGGTTGGATATCTCTTGAGGACATTTTAACCAATGTCCATCATGAATTTTGGGGCTTTAAAGGGTATTTTAGGGTTCGGATTTCTTAATAAGCAGGGTTCAAGGTTTAAAGCCTTCGCATTTTTGGTATAATGCGTTTAAATTTTTAGGATCTAAGATTTAAGATGTAGGATGAACTAGCTCAAGGACATTGGATACTGGACTTGTTATGCTATTAGGTTGATGTTATGCTCTGCGATTGAGTTGGATATTCTAGAATTTTTACAAAACTAGAAAATATACTTGGGAAATATTGTGATTTGAGTTGTCAGTTGATTCACATATTTCTAGGTTTTATCAGCATTGCAGTGCATTGAGCAGAATGAAGTGTTAACATATGAGGTGAGCTAATTGTTACAGCTAAAATTTCGCATGTATAGATTTTCACTCTAATCAAATTTTAATATGATAATGTAATTTCCTTTTGGCTGGTAACAAGTGCTGATGCTGGAGGAAACTCTTATCTCAAATGGAATAAGCATGCATGATCAACACAGTGTTATGTTACTCGATATAGACAACATGTCATATGAGGTTTCTCCATACAAATTTTTAACTGTATATAGACAAATGGATATGAAATGTGAAGGAATTGATTTGTTTTATTTCGAAATACGACATGTTCCCTCCGCTTATTTATTCAGGTATTGTTAGCTCTAGAGGAGAAGATTGGCTATGTTAGCATAGGACTTAGTGAGGAGACTATTTCCAAGTGTTTAGAGAAAAGCTTGTACTCCTCAAAAACAGAGTATGCTTCTCAGAGTATGGATATTGAAGTCAAATGCAGCATTCTCCAGTTATTTATAATATCTGTGGGGAGATTATCAAATAATGAAGTAGGCTTGGACTTTAAAATTTGTTTATGGATTTATAGGTTTAGTTGGTAGTTTTAATGTGTAAAATTTTCTCCCTCTTCAGATTCAAAAACATATGGAAACGCTTGCTTCTAAGAGTATGAAAATGATGGTATGAATTGTTTATACAGTAAGAGTATGAAGAAAGAGATGAGATGGGCAGTTTAAAGTGCAGTCACAGTTATCACGAGGCCTGCATCAAGCAGTGCTTGCTTCATAAAAACAAGTGTCCAGTCTGCAATATTTCTGTCATTTCATAGTAGGAAAATTCTGGTCTGCTACATTTTTTTCTGTTTTTGTTAGGGAAATATTAGGATCAGTGCTTTGATGAAGCAGCAAGCACTTCCCTTGATTTTCTTTCCTTGCTCTGGTGTTTAAACTTTTATAAAATCTTGTACATGTAAATAACCTTTATGTAACCTGCATTCTCTTGACTATTCCTTTGATAGTGTTCTTTTGTTTTTCTAGTAAATTATGCTTATAATATTCCTTCTACAGATATGGCTGGCATTATTTCTAGTTATATGGCTAGAGATATTGTCAGTTTAAGGTAAAGAAACCTCAAAACTTAGTTTTGCTTCAAATAACATGTTCTAACTTTAAGTGGCTTGAATCTCCTTTACAAAGTCATATATGGCATGGTTGTTTCTAAATGAAGTAAGTTATTTATAATAAAGTTAGTCCATATTCAAGTTTAATGCTTGATTCAGTTTTTCAGATTTTACCATTTTTTCAGAATACAAACATAGCTAGTTTTGGTTATCTTTTCCTATCATTCACTATTTAGTTTTCCCATTCTGAAGTTTCTTTTCTATGAGCGAAATTGGAAGTATCTATACCATGGTGATAAAAAATTCATAGCCGGTCAGTGCAGATCTACCAAGCCACTATGAGGACTTGGGTGCCTAAGAGGCATGTTGTTACATTTGATCCATGAGCTTATCTAGCTCATAAAGACAAATGTTAATCCAGTAAAGGTTGGTGAACACAGGTGTAGAAAGATGCACTGAAGTTGTGAGCTTGTTCAGGCGGTTGGGGAGGGAAGAATTACTGAAAGGAGAAAAGCACTTCAAGCTAAGGAAGGATCTTGTTTTTCTAATCAATTTATATGACATGCTATATTTTTTCTCTCCAGAGTCACAGAGAAAATACTGAAAGGAAAAAATTAGTTCGAGGAAGGATCTTGTTTTTTGATCAGGTCATATCAAACTCTCGAAATTTATGGCTCACTACAGTTATAACACTCAACACTGTATAAGTGAGATTTTAGATGTTGTTGTGTGTGTTGGTTTCAAGTCTAATATCAATAACTTCAGTTGTTTTCCTTAATGTTGATGAAGTATGCAGTGCAGTGTTTTCCCCAATCGCTATATGCCAGGTTAAAGAGTATTGCATATTTGGGGAGCACACTTTTTCCTATACATTGCTGGCTGAACACATTTCATAAGGGACTGAGTTTAAAGTGCTTTCTTGGCTGAGTTAGACGCAGAGACCAAGACACCCATTCCTGTGCATATTTATCAGTCCACAGGTTACACATTTTTTAGGAGTGTTGAGTTTCATCGAGACACTGTATGACAACTTCTTTACATAAAGATATAACGCTGATGGGATCTCTCTCTTGCAGAATTCACTACTAATAATACTCAGAGACTGAGCTTATTCTGAAGAATGCCTAGCTGAGACATTTATACTAGGTGGCCACAACATTCTGGGGTTCCAACCTTATGGATTTCTAGGGTGGAAAATCATCCTTGCAACCATCTCTCACCATGTAGTCTGGTTAATTGAAGAATCTTTTTCATTTCCTATTGAAAAAACCCTGATGCTCCATTGTCGTTAAGTCCCCGACTCATCACTTCAAATCCCCTTTCGACTCTGCACTCTACGATATCTACTCAGTCATCCTGAAGATGCTTATAAAATATTACGATTAATTGTTGGCATGAGTTCATCTATTATAAGTCTCTGTAAAAATTTTCATTCAAAATAAGTTACAAATTTCCTTAATTTTTCTTGATAATCCTTTTGTTTGGCATGTCAGGGGTGTTATGGTTCCATACATAATGTTGGATCCAGGTGGAAACCTCATTACAGGTAATATTTACTTCAACAAATTCTTCTATAGGTGGTATATATTACCTCCAAGATACTTCAAATAAGCTTCAATGGATTTATTCAGAAGTATTCAATGGTATGTTTTACATATCTTCCAATGTACTTAGGTCAAGAATCTAATCTATTTCAATTAGTCTCCAAATTCTTCTCCAAAAAAAACAAGATCCGCTACATATCATATCCCACATTCTGTCTCAGATTGTCATAGTTCAGGTTTCTCATCATCAAGAGATTTATCATAGATACATTTTACTACAAAAAGGGTTATCAAGATCTGTTACCAAGAGGCTAATCCAATGGATTTCAATTTTGCTTAAATGAGGCTTCTTCAACAGGGCTTCAATTATTCAACAAGATCTTCATCAATGCTTCAAAAAAGGTCTTCTATGAATGCTCCAAGAATGTCTGCTCATATAACAATATATTTCACTCTTCAAATCACTTAGTATCCAATCTCCAATTTAGTTGCTCCTAACTTCCTTCATTGAACTAGCTCTTCACTCTGTCCCCTACCTTGCACTTGTTTTCATAAACTGAGATTTGAAAATCTTTGGGAACATATAACACTAGTGCACATTAATGAGGCTCTACCACCCTAACAAAAAGAGTAAATAAAACTAGTAGTCCCTTCTTAATATGGTGACAATATTAAGAAAAAAAAATAATGTAGAATCATCTTCCATAAATTTAGATTCATATCATATCTGTGTGTATGATGTCGGCAGTTTATGAGCTGAAAATTGTGGTGCTCATATATCTTAATTGCTAGGGGCCAGATCTAATGGGTAACTACTATTTCAAGGATTCTCAAACTTACTACAAGTTTCATGTCCGCATCATAGACAATTTAGTTCTTGGTGTGTAGCTGCAAGCCACTCTTCAGATTAAGAATTCTTTGTTTTATTTCAAAAAATTGTTTATGGGAGTTTTATATCACCAATCTCAAGTGATGAGGTTGGAAATATGATGTGGTAGAAATCAGTTTTAGTGGAACAGTGTGGGTTTACATGAGATATCTTAGTGAAGGGTAATTTTTGAAGGTTGGATTAAGCCAATTTAAAATTCCTTATACTATGGCTTCCTCAAACTTGAATTTTCTTTGAGAACTATTTCTAATTTGTTGGTTTTGACAAAGAACAAAGTGCTCCCGATGGTGTGCCAAAACCACTTTAAAATGTCCTCTAGGAAATGAATTTTCAGATTTATCTAAGATTCAATCATGGATCGCAAGGTGACCAACACTTATCCCATAGTTTGGGAGAATATGAAGGTGTGGATGCTTCATATTTCTGCAGCTCTTTTAATGGCTATTTGTCATGGAAGGCATTCCTTGTTAGCAAAAGTAGTTTATTATTTCAATCCAATGTATTCAGCTTGATTTTGTTTTCTCTATTGTGGTCTCCTTGTACATTCATTGATATTCCTTTATCTTATTTACTATTGTGTTTTTGTTTGCACTTGAATTGACGAGGTCTAGTATTGAAGTAGAAACTGGGCTACTTTATTTGGTCATCAGGATACTCTCCATGAGAGCAATTTAGTTATTTAAGACAACTAAATCCTATTTGATTCTTTTGCTTGCTATGTTGTTGTAATACATCTTTACTACTAGACATTGGGGGACAGATTATATTTTGGTTTTTAGTCTCTAGTTAATATGGATAAAGGTTTTTAGTTTAGATTTTTGGACAGCTATGATGATCCTAACATTTTAGTGAATGAAGGCATGATCGTAGAAATAACATCTAAGGGGCTGAGTTGTCCAACTTCCAGTATAAAAATAATCTTATCTTAATTTTAATGATTAAGGATAAAGTTAATGCAGGGGTTCTTTTTCTGGTCAGCAGGACAATCTGTTTGAGTGTTTTATTATTTTCATCCAAACAAAGGCTATTTTCCTCTTGATCTTCTTAACCTGCTCTATCTGTTGTTCACAGCGGGACATTGGAGAAATACATCATATTTCCTTTCAGTCTCAAGTTAAATGGAGAATGGTTTTCAATTTTGATCACTGGGCCACTATGATAACCTCATTTTTTTCAATGAATGCGGACATGATTACAGAAAGAACATCTAAGGGGCTAAGTTGTCCAAGTTACATTGTACAAAGTTTAAACATTCCTATCTCAACTGCTATGATAAAGGAAATTTGACTTGCAGGTAAATATTTTTGCTGATTTATAAGGTGGTGCTGAAGCTAGGTGAGAAACCCTTGGGTGATCACGTAGGGCCAACATATAGGAGTACATGTAACCTTGTGATGTATTTGTGGGTTTTCATGAATTTGATTGCGTCTTTCTTCTCTTTTCTTGCAGTTTGATAACTTATATGGATGTAGATCCTCTCCCACAGATGGTCTTATGCGAGCCACAGATGTCATGATTGTTGGTAAGGTTGTTGTTGTGTGTGGATATGGAGATGTTGGAAAGCCATTATGTGTCGTGCAACCTCTTATGCAAGCCCTTACTGAGGATGTACATGGCATTGCTGATATTTTTGTGAAGAATAATGAAATTGTTTGCAGCATTGGTTTTTTAGACAACAATTTTTACATAAAGGTTTTGAAAATTTCACTCTTGTATAAAAGAGTAAGCCATCAAAGTACCTATCGAGGTCATCTGCCATCACAGTACACATTCCTTGAGATGCTTCGATATCATTGGACGCATTCCTAGAGCTAGAAGACTACACCTTCCTAGAGCTGGAAGCCTGCACTTGTTTTTTTTTCCATATATGTTATTTTTCGTCGGTCTTCCGATGCTTTCTATCCACTTCCAACCATTGAACTTGCGACAATGACTATATGACGTCGAACTTCTAACATAGTCTGCAACATGTTGGTAGAGCGATAGAAAGCCACCCATGTCGGAATAGCAATGGATGTTGGACCAAGTCTGACCCATCGGACTTGCGACCAACTCTGCAAGACGTCGGAATAGCGACGGAAAGTCACACACATCGGAAGAGCGACAGAAAGCCCCACATGTCACAACTGCATTGGAAAATCACACACGTCAGAAGAGCGACATCATTTTGAAAACCTAATAAATTTTAGAAGACCAACAATTATGGATCGTCAGTAGCGCGACGGAGTAAAATGTCGGTAGACCGATGGTTTAACTAACGTTGGAATAGCGACACTTTTGATAACGTCAATAGACCGACAGTTTCGAGAATGTCGAAATAGTGACGCATTTTATGACGTCGGAATAGCGATGATTTTGATAACGTCGGAAGAGCGACGGACGTCTAGAAACGTCGAAAAATGTGTCGCTCTTCTAACACTTTATTGAAGTGTTAGAATTGCGACGTAATTGCTAACCACGTTTTTCCATGTCTTAAAGTGTCACTCTTGGGATGCCTATGTGTTAGAATAGTGATTATTTGGCCATCGAAAATTGGGCCAAATGTGCTAGTGAGGATACTGAGGTATCGATCGCGAACTCAGTAATAAACCCTCCAAGCATACTATCGATCCAATAATCAACAGCTCTCATGATCTTATTATCAATATTCTTCAGTTACTTAATAAGATAGGGAGTCCACACAGTAGGCTTACTATTGAAATGGCTCATCTATGCAGCTAGTATTGATATCCACTTGTACATCTCGCTAGAAAATGACGAAAAAAATATATCATACTGATCTGCATAAATAAAATTCTATAACCATTTTTCAGTAGAGATGCATCGATTTCTATTTTCTTGCACAACAAACTCATGTTCTTTAGATCTACCCAATCTTCAATATATTTCTTAGACGGATGCCACACACAGCTATCCTAAAGTCAGATTCCGGTCCCTGTAATAGAACCATTTGTTGGCTTGATGGGGCATAGACCCGGGTTCAAATGTGACTGCGTGAACCAAAAAAACCCACTATTACTGGCCCTTTTGACAATGATTTGCTTGCGCAGACAAAAGTCTCACCCGAGGCAATATAGGGGATGTTAGAACCAGGATTCTACATCCAGAGGGATAGTGGACTGTGTCTTTAGGGATTTTCTTCCTTGGTAGAGCTTCACAGAACAAATTTATTAATTATACAAGCATTGATCTACACATCTATTGAAATTACTATCAGATTGTGCAATCTTAATTAATCATGCATAAAACAAGGTAAATAACCATAAACATAACTATGCTATGAAATTACAGATCGAAACCATTATAGATATTCATAAATAGAAAATAAGTTAAACACATCAATAGAAACAAATATCTATCTCAACAAGTCTTTCATTAATGCTCAGATCCTCCTCATACATTCACTTCCACCCTACACAATCAGCTGCAGGGGTCTATGCACTTAGCTGCAGACTTCCTAAGGTCTCCATGCAGTCATATGCAGGAGCTTTTCCTCTAACCCAAAACCATAGACTCTGACTCAAAACAGTCTTACATCCAAATGCACCTCATCAATTCTATCATTTCTTGCTTATGACTTCTATCTAGACTCCTTATATAGATTTTTCATTTACAATACCATCGTCTGAAAACCATGGTCAGAGTTCAACGTTCACAAAATAATCCCATCCCATTACATAATAAGGGGCTTTGACCCACCCCAAGGCCCCTAAAACTCAAAATTGACTCTGCATTGTGCGCTCTTCTCCTTGATTAGCAGAGTATTCTCTAACTTCTTTCATCAAGGGGTCCTATGTCCAACAACTCCAAAAGGCCACTGCAAGTTTGGTAATTCCAGAACTGATGCTTGAATGATATTCTTCTTTAACTCCTTGAACTTCCTCTACCGACCTTTCCCCCACTGGAAAACCTTTCCACTTGTTTTTATGGCATGGATCGGTGCTGCTACTGCTGAAAATGAGGCTATCACTTTCCTCAGGTACTGGCTGCCCCAATGAAACTCCTAACCTCAGAAACATTTGTAGGCACCAGCCTTTTCATGATGGCCTCCATCTTGGAAGTATCTATATTCAGCTCTCCTCCACCAATCACATACCCCAAATACACCAAGGACTATTGTGCAAACTCGCACTTATTGAAATTTGCTAGCAGCTGGTGCTTATTCAATGTCTCCAAAACCTGCATCAAATGTGAAATACGCTCCTCCCAGGTAGCACTATATACCAGTATATCATCCAAATAGACAATTAAAAATGAATCTATAAAAGGGCGCAGTGCATCATTGATTAATATCATAAATGTAGTTGGTGCATTACATTGGCCAAATGGCATGACTAACCACTCATATAGACCTTTCTTGGTTTTGAAGGTGGTCTTCCATGTGTCTTCTTCTTTGACTCGAACCTAGTGATATCCAAACTTCAATTCCAAATTGGTGAAGTGATTTTCTTGCTGCAATCGATCTAGCAGATCATCTATCCTAGGTAGTGGGTATCTGTCCTTGAGCATGATTTTTCTCAACACCCTATAATTGTAACCGCCTCCTCCCACATTTACCCACTTTCACCAACTTTCTCAAGGTAAACATGAGTTGAGGGTCACTATGATATGACTCTACCTCCTACGTGACCTTAAGGAAATGGTGCCGACAACTTAGGACCTTACTGACTTCCCTTGGGTGTTGCAGGACCTCGAGGAGTAACCCAACCCCTCTAGGTGTCCAACCCCGGAGAAAAATCACTTTTTCCCTATCCTAGGGCCCCATTCGCTCCCCTTCCAAGGCCTCCATGTGACTATGGGTTCCTAGTCACACGCATACGCCTTCCTCCATGCGATTATGGACTTTTCTACTCACTTATATGCCATCGACTATGAATTTTGTGCCATTTTTTCAGGGTCGAGACTTAGGTCTCTACCCTGAACTCAGTGAAACTTCCAGAGTTGATAAATGACACAGGAAAAATGTGTGTGAAGCAAAAACTGAAACCACGACTTTACCTAACCATCCCCAACTGGGATTGACATTCTTTCAAACACTTGGTGGATATGCAACCTACAGGTCATTAATGAAAGTCTGAACATGAGGGAATGAGAACTTATACAAGGTCTAAAAATAAGGGTCATTGCCTTCTCACATTAGATTTCATAAAACCAATTAGTTATTACATTCATTATTCATTCAGTTATGATTGAAAACATGAAAAGAGACATGACTAAGATCTGACATAAAATCATTCTTATAACCAACATATAACCATATAAAAAATTATAATAGAACAACCATTTAAGCCACATAATAACCAGTATATTTCCTCATCCAAAGAAAGAGAAACTTATATTTTATTAAACATAGGGAAACATTGACCGGGGTCGGAACTTCCACATTCCACCCGACCATAGATTGGTTGATACAAATTTCTCTTCATCCAATCACTCTCGTGCCATATTCCAATTATGAATGTGGGATTTCATGGGATAAAAAAATCCAAACACAACCAAGGGAATCCATAGGTTAAACCACCTCCACCCTTTCCATACTGTGATCACATCTAAATTTGTGTCGAGATCACAAAACCAAACCAAGCTTGGATGCCTCAAAAATTCTTTACTAATACCTTGAGGAATTTTCTTGTCTCCACCCTCAAGTTTTACCATGTATCTCGCCATTGTCGGTCAATGGATTCCTAAACCTTTGATAATTTTCCTGAGACCACCTCACCCAGGTCCAAAATCTTTCAGCAATCCAAAGCTCAAAACTAAGAAAAATCCCATCACACCATGGTTATCTGGAAATGGCAAGGCTAGGATAAAATCCATTGTCGAAACCTGAAAAAATCCATGCCAATGACAACAAAAGAAGAAAATGCCACATGCATATACCATACATGTCAAAACCAGTTAGGAAATCATAATGCAACCTGTTGTGTGCAAGTATTCTTGTTGAAGCTACTTGATCCTTGCCTTACTTTTCTTCCACTATCCCTCTTTTCTTTTATTTTCCTTTCCATTATTTTCCTTTCATTTCCTTTCTTTTCTGTTCCCTTCCTTGTTTTTCCTTTCCTTTCTTTCTTTCTTTCTCCTCTTACTTTTTTCTCCTCTCTATGACTAATTCTAAATTAAACTGACCAAAAAGCTACCAACTGATGCTCTGAGGTATTTTTATTGATGAGGCCTCAAATTTCCTCAATTTTCCTTCATTTTCCTTCTCACATGCAACCTGTGACCTTTCACCTTCCTTTTCTCCTAATTTCCATTATTTTCATAAATAAATTCCAAAAATATTGTTTTTATTTCCAAATCCTTAGCCATTTCCTTTTCCAATTTCCCCTTAGCCATAAAAACAACAAGTGATTCCCACTAGGATATTTTTCCCAACATTCAGCTTGGAATAAGTGTCCCTTTCCCGTGGTCTTATTTTCCACTTATTAACTTTTATTACATGAAATTTTAACCTAAGGTTTTTATAGACCCCTCCCCCTTAGGGGAACATTGTCTCGGTGTTAAACCACACCTATACCTAGAAAAACCACTGAAAAGAAAAATTATACTACATATGGAGCTTTATAACCCAGCTCATTACAATATTTACAATAACATCCTGCTCAAAAGAAAAACTACCAGGACAAACATGAAAACATGACAAACATATTTATTATTGGAGATTTATAACTTAGCTCATTGCGGTATTTACAATAGAAACCATACATAAATATTTACAAATACCAAAACTCATTTTCCTTCACTGGAATGCAAATAAGGATACATAGTTCACATCTCATCAGCCATCTCCTGTGTAGCTTCATCAGGCCCAAAGTGATTCCACTACACTTTAACCTGCTCGAGTTCTATGTTCTATAGCACGAGATGTTTTTGATGCAATATGCATTGGGATTATGGTTGGAAGTTTCCTTCTTGGTCCACCTATAATACAGACTAATTAATAACATGATAAACATCCTTTACATACCTTTTAAGTAACGAAACATGAAAAACATCATGGACTTTCACTTTGGGAGGCGGTGCAAGTCTGTAGGCCATTTTTCCAATTCTCTCAAGGATCTCAAAAGGCTCGAAATACATTGGTGCCAACTTGGCACATGATCTAATCCTTAAGGAGATCTTCTTGGGCTTGATGCAAAAATACGCATTCTCCCCAACCTTAAACTCCTTAAATGCCTTTTTCTTGTCTGCATAACTTTTTTTCTTGTCCTGTGTTTCCTTTAGATTCTTCTTTATAACCTGCATTTCATGTTCCATGTCTGCCAACATTTCGAATCCAATAAGTAACATGTTCACTGGATCACTCCATTTGATGGGAGTGTTACAACTCCACCCATACAGTTCCTTAAACAAACTCATCCCCAGTGAACCTTGATAACCATTTTTGTATGAAAACTCAATTGATGGAAGGTACTCCTCCCATCTCCTCTTTTGATGCATGACATACATCCTCAAAATATCCTACAGTATATTTTTGACCCTCTTTGTCTATCCATTTTTCTATGGATGATAACTTGTTTTGAAGGTCAACTTTTTCCCCAATCCTGCAAACAGATCCTTCCAAAACTTGGAAGTGATTTTTGCATCCCTCTCTGACACAATATTCTTCAGAACATCATGCAATCTGATTGTCTCCCTGATGAATACCTGTGCTACCTCACTAGTTGAATAAGTAGATTTCACTGGAATGAAGTGAGCTACCTTTCTCAACATTTCTACCATAACCATGATATAATCATGCTTCTTATATGTCCTCGGAAGACCTGTAATGAAATCCATGAAAATAACTCCCATTTCCATTTTGGAATCAGAATAAGCTAATGCAACCCATCTGGATGCTTACACTCTTATTTGACCTGCTGATAGTACAAAGATCTCACCACATTTTTTGCTACTTCCTTCCTCAAATTTGGCCAATAGTAGAACTTATTTACTGTTGTCAATGTATTTTCATATCCTGGGTGACCTAAATATGGTTTTACATAAAAATCCCTCAAGATAATATTCTTGAGTTAACTGTCATTTGACACACAAATCATGTCCCTAAATCTCACCAAGCCATATGTTGTAAGGTGATAATCCACATCCTGATCACATGTGCCCTGTTATAACCTATGCATAAGCTCCATGTAACTATAATATTTTTTTCCTTCTTGTAAGATATGATCCTGTAGATTTGTCCCATATCAACTCACTATTGCAACATGGTTCAACTGTAATTTCTTTATGAGAGCATCTCCAACCCTGTTCTCCTTACCTTTGATGTACCTGATCTCAAATTTAAACTCATTAAGGGTATCCAACCATCTAGCTTGTTTGGAATTAAAATTTGGTTGATCAAACAAATATCTTAATCCATTATGACCATTCATCAACACAAGCCTCTTTCCAAGAAGATAATGTCTCCACATCTTCAAGGCATGAATAATAGCTGCCAACTCAAGAAGATGAGTCACATTGTTATGCTTGTGCTCATTTAGTTTCCTAGACTCATATCATATCAAATTTCCCTCCTGCATAAGGACTCCACCAAGCCCTCTCTTGCAAGCATTTAACACTGGAGCATTGTACAAAAATTGTTTCAACTACTCAAAATTGGTTTCACACTCCTCTATCCATTCAAACTTCTTACCTTTTCTCTGCAATGATGTAATAATATATGCAATGTGTGAGAATTTCCTAATGAACCTCCTGAATAACCTACAAACCCCATGAATGATCTAACTTCATCCACATTTCTAGGAGTTGTCCACTCCATGATAGCCTTTATCGTTTCTGGATATACTGTTATTCCATTCTTGGAAACAACATGTCCCAAGTAGTGTACTTATGTCTGAAAGAAACTGCACTTGATAAGCTTAGCATACAACTAATGCTCTCTTAGAAATCTCAACACTGTCACTAAATTCTTGAAATGATCTTCCTCATTCTTAGAATATACAAAGATGTCATCAATGAATACAGTAACAAACTTGTCTAGATAAGGACACAACACACTATTCATCAAACACATAAAATTAGTTGGAGCATTATTCAAATCGAAAGGAACTAAAAAAAACCAATAATACCCATACCTAGTCTTGAAGGCATTCTTGTATATGTCCTCTTCTTTGATGCATACATGATGATATCATGATCGCAAATATATCTTTGAGAACATTGATGCTCCCTTCAACTGATCAAACAAGTCTCCAATCCTCGGCAATGGGTACTTATTCTTGATCGTCACCTTGTTCAGTTTCCTATAATAAATGAAGAATCTAAGAGTGTCATCCTTCTTCTTCACAAACAATACTGGTGCACCCCAAGGTGATACACTTGGCCTAATGTATGTATTATCAAGCATCTCCTTCAACTGCAACTGCAGCTCTACTAGCTCTGGAGTGATCATCCTGTAAGGTGACTTTGATGTTGGTGTTGCCCCCAGTACAAATTCAATACATAATATACTTCCCTATGTGGAGGAAACTCTGGAAACACATCCTAAAACTGTTTCAATACAGGTTACCACTTGAATATTCCTGCATCCTCAACATCCATACCCTTGTCACTGAAAATATGAACTGCTTTAACAGCCCCTTCCCACATATACCCTAGTAACCGGCCAACCGAGGTAAACTTGTGATGAGAGGCTACTAATATGGGATTCAACATCCTAGATTACCTTAAGGAAGTGGAACTGACAGAAACAAGACAAACAAACCTTACACAGCATCAAAAATTTCCTCAGGAGGTAATTTAACCTTCCAGGCCCTTGAACCATGAGGGAGACTGAATGTTTGGCCAACTTTAGCCTTAGCAATGGGCATGCCAAGGCAAGGTAGCAGCCAAAATACTATATTCACAGGCATGCCAAGGCAAGGTAGTAGCCACAGACCGGTTTGGTCAGTTTTGTGTCTGCAACTCTGAGATTTGTGCCACATTTTTATCCTCAAAGCCCAGGTCACTGCCCAAAACTTAATGAAATAGTAGGAGATGATAAATAACATTAAAAAAAAGTTACAGAAGAAATCACATCATCAGGAACTCATCCAAACCCCTCCTATCCATGACAGGAATTTCGTCAAACATGTCACAAACATTGCATCTACAGGTATAAACAGCAGATTTAAACATAGGGGGCTCATACTTATCTGAGAATCGCTAAGAAGCATTTCTCCCTTACAACAGAAGCTGCAATACAATCCATTTGACCAAAGATACATGGTGCA
The DNA here is from genome assembly GCA_034641835.2 of Pinus albicaulis. Classification (NCBI taxonomy): domain Eukaryota; kingdom Viridiplantae; phylum Streptophyta; class Pinopsida; order Pinales; family Pinaceae; genus Pinus; species Pinus albicaulis. Next base: position 663,982,309 of record CM076577.1, on the reverse strand, counting down.
TTCATTTACAGGTAAAAACATGGAGAGAACCATACATCATCACTGATAAATTACATGCTTATAACCATCTTAATAACAACAAAAATACAATAGTTACAACAACAATAGAATCCACATAATAATCAGTGAAATTATACATAAATTACCAAAGGAAATAATTTATTTTTAATGAATTCAATAACCAATCAGGGATGGGATTTCCACATTCCACCCGACCATAGATTGGTTGAGCCAAATCTCTCTTCATCCAATTGCCCTAGTGCCATATTCCAAGCATGAATGTGGGACTCATAACCAACCGAAAGGGAAACAAAAAAGCATGAATGCTACCAAAGTTATTTTCCTACACTGTGAGGAATTTTACTTTCTCTTAGTCTCTTAGGCTTTACCGTAATCCAAATTCTAAATCAAGGATCAGTAGGCCCTACACTGAGACATACCACCTTTAGGATTTACTGTATATCCCTCCATTCATGGCAAAGGATTCCTAGGCCCACTAAGGCAACATGCTATCTGGATTTTCCATAACCCACCGTTCTGGTTCAAGGGTTACTAGGCCATGTGTTATAACAATTCGGAGATCCACCTCACTTAGTTTAAAATACAATCTGACAATCCATCTCAACCAAAGTATGAGAACCAATCTCCTCAAGGCTATCTGGAAATGGCAAGGCTAGGCTGAATACATTTCCACACCTGGCTAGGCTAGGCTAAATACATTTCCCATGCCAAGACAATAAAGAACCACATTCAACACCATGCATGCCAAATCTAGTAAGGAAATCATACATGCAACTCAATACATGCAAAGAATCATGTTGTAGCTGCTTGATTCATGTTTCTCCTTGCTTTCTTTCCCCTGCTTCTTGCTTTCTTTCTCCTGCTTCTTGCTTTCTTTCCTTTCTTTCTCCAATACCAAATTTATCCAAAACTCTATGTTTGAGAGTGAGAGAGAAGGAGAGAGAGAGAGATAATAATGCGAGAGCTCCAAAAAATGCACTCACAAAAGGTACCAACTGGTCCTCAAAAGCCTTTTTATAGAAGAGGCATTTATTTTCTTCAGTTTCCATTATTTTCCTTCATTTTTCTCCTCACATCAAACCTGTGACATTTCATCTCCATTTTCTCCTAATTTCCATTATTTTTGTAAATAAATGTGCCAAAAATTCCATTTTTCCTTTCCAAATCCTTTTCCTTTGCCTTTGCCTTTGCCAATTTCCTTAGCCATAATAAACCAAATGAATACCCCCTAGGATTTTTTGCCCAAAATTCAGCTTGGAATAAGTGTCCCATCAACTGTGGTTATTATTTATTATTATTATTATTATTACACGGAATTTTCACCAAGGTTATTACAACTACAAACATCATGCACCCTTTTTTGCAACTACGCTTAGCCTACATAGTTGTGACCATCCTCACTAATGTAGGCTTCTTCTTTCCCTGTAAGATTCTCTTTTCTCCATTATCATCCAAGCACTCAATAGCCTTGTCATAGCAATCTACTTTGGTCCTATGAAGAGACAATCGGTCCATAACTAAAAGCATACTATACGATCCCAATGGCAGTAATTCAAATGTGTTGTTGTAGGCATACCATTCAACTCAAATGAAAAATCTATTACCTAATGATGAACTCTCTTCTTTGTACATGTAGCCATATGCACTAACCAAGACTATACATGCACTTATTTTATTAATCCACACTTATCAACCAAGTCAGGATTAACATAAATATACTTATATCTAAGATCAATCAAAATAGAAATAACTAGATCACAAACCTTACTATCCATCTCAATGATAGATTCCTGGTGATTCACCTGCATTTTGTCCACAGCTGCATAAATTCGAGGAATACTATGACCAAAATCTCCAAATTTTTGTGCCTCCTGATCACTATAAATCTTAGGCCTACCTCACTGGTATAATGGATAATCCTTCTTATGATGATCTTTGACACATATCCAACACTGCAATGGTGCTTAACATCACCTCTAGTTTGTTTCTCTTCAGGCTACAACACATGCCCCTTATCAATTACATTGAACTTATTGTAAGGAACAACATTTTCCTTCTCACCTGCATCTTGAGGTCTTCCCTGTTTCAGTGGCCATTTCCATTTTACCTTCTCATTTCCTTTCAAGTCATGTTTAGGCTCAGCTTTGCGCTTTGATTGCTCATAGAAATGCTTCAATTTCCAGATGGCTTCCTCTAATGATATAGTGTCATCAAACTCAATCCATTATCTATATGTTGTTCGAAATCCACTGATGAATCTTTGAATCTTAGCCTTCTCCTCCTTGAGATATGGCACATACCTCAACAACTCCAAGAATCTGCTAATGTACTCATCATTTGTCATAGAACCCATATATAGCTCATAAAACTCCTTAGCTATGTCATCGTAGTACCTCTCTGATAAGTACTTCTTCTTGAAGATCCTCTCGAAGTCATCCCAAATCAAGTCTTATTCCGGAATTCCCTTGACATTCTTCACATATTCCCACCAGATATATGCTTTCCCTTTAAGACTAAAGGTGGTTATCTTGGCTTTCATATTCTCTTAATAGTTATGCAATATAAATAATTTCTTCATTCTAAGAAACCATTCCTCTACTTATTCTAGCTTCTTCATCTCTCCATCAAATGTAGGATGCTTCAATTTCTTGAACTCCTCAGGTAAACACTCCCTCCTCCTATAAGGATGATGATGGTGATGACTATGATGATGTCTCCTGGATGAGGAACTGGAATGATTCCTATACACACCAGTCCTCCTGTCAGGTGTATCTAATGATATTACACCTCTAATTATGTCCTCTCTATCGAACATGTATCTGAACCAAGATCTTATACATAAGATCCATTTGTTTTATCTTCCTGTTCTTTATTGATTCTTAATTTTCCATGTTTTTGCAACTCTGACAAGCTCTGAATAATTGTTGCATTAACCTCTACTTTCTTCTCCTAATCCATTGCAAGTCTTTCATGAGCCTCAACCAACCTGTCATTATCTACTTTGCAACTTCTGATCTCTACCCTCATGCTCCTCAATGTATCTGCTATACCAAGAGAATAATCTTCTCCCTGTTGCCCAACTAATTTGTAGGAAGTGTCATGGGAATTGTAGTATACCATTTTTCTTGTCATTTTTTATTCTCTTCTTCTTGCAAGTATACTAGGTTAGATAAACCAAATAGATACCAAAATAAAATCCATATCTTAGTGATGTTCAAGGGAGGATTATCTCATCTTCAATATCATTCCACTTTAGAATGTACATGTATTATCATAAACATATACATGTAATAACATAACATCACAACAACATCATGTGACCATACCAATTGTATACCATGATCCCATGCATGACAAGAATAACCTTAACAACATCATACCTTACCCAAAGAGATCGAAACCACACTCTGATACCACCCTGTGGTATCATATTTGACCCAAAGAGAGTGCATCCCACTCTGATACCACACTATAATCACCTCCTCCCACATTTACCCACTTTCACAGGCTTGCCCAGGATAAACATGAGCTAAGGTTCACTATGATATGACTCAACCTCCTATGTGACCTTAAGGAAATGGAGTTGACAAATTAAGACTTTACTGACTTCCTTCAAGTGCCACGGGACCTCGAGGAGTAACCCAACCCCTTTAGGTGTCCAACCCGTGAGACATCTCACCTTTTCCATAACCTAGGGCCCCAATCTCTTTACAAGGCCTCCATGCGAATATGGACTTTTCTGCTCAGTTATATGCCAGAGACTCTGAATTTTGTGCCACTTTTTCAGGGCCAGGACTTGAGTCTCAGCCTATAACTCAGTGAAACTTCCAGAGTTTATAAATGACATAGGAACAATTCTTGTAAACCAAAAACTAAAACCGGGACTTGACCTGACCATCCCCAACCGGGATTAATATTTTTTCAAACACTTGGTGGATATGCAACCTATAGGTCATGAATGCAAGTTTAAACATGAGGAACTGAAAACTTATCTAAGGTTTAACAATAAGGGTCACTTCCTTCTCACATTAGTTTTCATAACACCAATTAGGTATTGCATTCATTATTCATTCAGTTATGAGTGAAAATATGAAAAGAGACATGACTAAGATTTTTCATAAAACCTTGCTTATAATGAACATATAACTAGATAAAAAACAATAACAAAACAACCATTAAATTCACATAATAACCAGTATATTTCTTCATCCAAAGCAAGAGGTACTTAGCTTTTATTAAACATAGGGAAACATCGACTAAGTTCGGGACTTCCGAGTTCCACCTGACCATACATTCACTGAGCCAAATATCTCTTCATCCAATCACCCTCGTTCCATATTCCAAGCATGAATGTGGGATTTCATGGGATAAACCAATCCAAACACAACCAAGGTAATCCAGAGGTTAAACCACCTCCACCCTCTCCAGACCGTGATCACACCTAATCCGGTGCCGAGATCACAAAACCAAATTGAGCTTGGGTGCCCCAAAATTTATTCACCAATACCTTAAGGAATTTTCTTGTCTCCACCCTCAGGCTTTACCATGTATCCCTCCATTACCGGTCAAGGGATGCCTAGGAATTTGTGAATTTTCCTGAGGCCACCTCACCTAGATCCAAAATATTCCGAAAATCCAAAGCTAAAAATCAATAACAATACCATCACATGATGGATATCTGGAAATGGAAAGGCTAGGCTAAAATCCATTGTTGAAACCTGGAAAAATCCATGCCAGTGATAGCAAAATAACCAAATACCAACATGCACATACATCCATGTCAAAACCAGCTAGGAATTCATACATGCAACCTGTTATCGCAAGTGTTCCTACTGAAGCTACTTGATCGTTGCCTTCCTTTCCTTTCCTTGCTTTTCCTTTCCCTCCCTTGATTTTCCTTTCCTTCCCTTGATTTTCATTTCCTTCCTTACTTTCTTTCTCCTCTTGGTGCTTTCTCCTCTCTGAGACTAATTCTAAATTGAACTAACAAAAAAGCTACCAACTAATTCTCTAAGGTTTTTCTATTGATGAGGCCTCCAATTTCTTCATTTTTCCATTATTTTCATTCAATTTCCTCCTCACATGCAACTTGTGACCTTTCACCTTCCTTTTATCCATATTTCCTATATTTTCATAAATAAATTCCAAAAATAAAATTTTTTCTTTCTAAAGTCTTATCCATTTCCTTTTCCAATTTCCCCATATCCATAAAACACAACAAGTGATTCCCACTAAGATATTTTTCTCAACTTTCAACTTGGAATAAGTGTGCCTTTCTCGTGGTCTTGTTTTACCATTATTAATTTTTATTACATGAACTTTTAACTAGGGGTTGTTACAATAATATATATACATCCACCAAGTACCATCCTTCTTCAACACAATGATGATGGGTAACCCACATGGTGATGTACTATGTCGAATGACACCTTGTTCCACCAGTTGCTTCAATTTTTTCTTCACCTCACGTGCTTCTATAATAGACTGCCTATATAGCCCAATGTTTGGAAATGGGAAGTCTGGAAATAGTTGGATCTCATGCTCCACTTCTTAGGCTTAGGTAGTAACCCTTTAGGCTCTCGGAACACATCCTTGTATGCCTGTAACAACTCCTCCAATTACTTTTTTTCCTTCTTAGTACGCCCCTCTAGGGATGACTTGCCTCTTAGTCACTCATTTTCAGATTGAATTTCTCTTAAAAATAATAAAAACATACTTCTTGTTGTAAATAATCAATTTCTTGGCTTGGTTGGCACTTACCAGTGATATTTTTTACTTTCTTTTGTGCGTGTTGATGGTTAATTATTTTCCATCGTTGTTTAACCGATATTGGTTGGATCTTCTCATGAATATTACATCAGGCATGTACATGTATGGACTCCCAAACATGACTCTGCATACATAAAGGGGAACCACATCCAGATCTACTTCATAATTAAAATCAGCATTGATAGAAAATATAATTTTGCACTACTTTGTTACCTTCAACTATGCATCCTTATTTACCCATCCCAGTGGATATGGGTTTGGATGATAACAAAATTCCAGCCCCAACTTCTTGACTAGCTCCGCTGAAATGAGATTCGCATGTGATACTGATTCAAACAAAGCATCAATATTTGTCTTCTTGAATTGTATCTTTATATGGAAGAGTTTGTTCATTTCGTTCTCTTCATGTTGTTGAAGGCTACTCATATTCACCTCCTTTTTCACTGACATACAAACGATCTTCTCATCCACACCTGAGTTTCTTTCAACTTGGTTTCTCGAATCAGTGGCCATGAGATTATTCTTCTTATTATCTTTCTTCTTATTCTTCAGGTTCAGCTCTATATGAAACTTCCATCACTTCTCCTTTGTATGGCCATCAATGTTGCACTGGTTCTAGTGGTGCCAAGATCATTTCCCTGTTGTGTTGTAGTTGTCATATTCTTATATTTTCCCCCTTTTTTCTTCTTCTTCCACTCCTTAGAAGCTTCTTGTTGCTCCTTCTGCTTCGATCCACTTGATTTCTCTCTCTTCATACATATTTTCTCCAAGTATTGTTCCTGTACACAAGCCTCGTCCACCGATTTGGGCTTGAACAACATCACTTTCTCACACGGATGCAATGAAGACCCCCCAAATACTTGAGGAGTACATCTGGGCTCTTTGGAGAGATACCCAACATTATATCCATCTTCTTTAAATCTGTGGTGTAGTCCACATGCTTTGTCCCATCTTTTGCCTAAATTAATGCCACCAGATCCACTGGTCCTCCACATACCTAATGGTATAAAACTGTGACTTAATGAGGGTTATGAAATCTTCCCACTTTTTCATTTGAGGTTCTCCCTCCAACCTTATGATTTTTGTGTGGTCCTCCCATCAAGTCATTGCATGGCCATCCAATTTTAGCTGCACGAATGAGATTTTCTGTCCTTCCTCAATCTGATGGACGCTCAAATAAACTTCCACTTGTTGCAACCAATGGTTTAGCTTGAAAGCAATGATATCACTGTGGTATGGCTTGATATCAAATTTTTATTCCATTTTAAATATGGATTGATTCACAGCACTCGAACTGGTTTGATCTTTTCCAGGTTCTTTCTTTGGCTAGTTCTGCATGTCTTCTCGATCTCTCAATCCCCCTTCTGATTTATTATCTACATTTGAACTCCCATCTTCTCCAAAAACCACTAGTTTATTTCCTAAGGCCTCCATGAGGAGATTTACATTTCGGTTTATATCCATGACTTGTTGTTTGAGTCGTGAAAACCTCACCTCTATAGGATCACGAGGTCCATTTATAGATTCATCGACCATGATTAGGGTTTTACGATTTTTGGCCCCATCGATCTAGATCCCTGAAATATCCACAAAAATACCCAAATAAAGTTGTTATGATACTAAATGGTCTGTAAAATAAAGTGGATATTCCACTGGACGTTTCGTCACAACATATCTGATAATAATATATAAAATACTAAAATTTTACACTATTACAGTTTTATTAAACTTTAATAACTATAGATTTAACTATAATTAGTGCATGCATGCGAATATAAATTTTGAATAAAAGTAGATAATGACAAAATAATCTCTCACACACACACACATAAGACATAATGTATTCTCTTTGGGAAACCCTTTTGGGAGAAAACCCAACTGGAAGATGAGATTGCTTTACTCTCTTTCTCTATCTGGAAATATGGCTGCAGGTACAAAGAAGTAATGCATGTGGCCTGTGGGCTGCTATAGTGCACATATCCTATTTTTGTGCTCTACCTCCTATCTCTCGTGGCTATATTTTCTCATCTATGGAACAAAATTCTCTCAAAATAATGGAATGCCTCTTCCTCGTAGTGGCCCAGTTATAACATGACTCGATAGCCTACTAGTGGTTAATTTTGACTACATAAACTCTTAAATATAGTTACAATAAAAACTTTTATAGAGTATTTTACATAATAATCATGTGGATATCCCCTTTTCCATGAATAATGTGAGATGACATGGCATCCTCCCGAACTATAGGTGTGAAAACAGGAAGGTCAACTTCTGAGTGGCATAAATTCTGCATACGGACTCTGATTAATGCACTTCTTGCGTTGTTGGAAATATATTTGTGTAGAATAACATGAAATGGTGTTGGGCTAAAGTGGAAATTTTTTACCCCCAAAAAATCGTTCGATGCCTCAAAATGCTCCTAGAAGGTTTCAGACCCTGTCTCACCAAACTGGGTCTCGCCGGTAAAAACGGTCCCATGAGTTGATTCCTCCACTCTTTCAACTCCAAATGCATCAAGATAGATGAAAAATATATATATATATATATAATGATCCAATGTGGATCAATTGAACACTCTACTAGTGATGGTAAATGCATTAGTTTCCCTCTTTTGTTTCATGTTGATTCTTTGGTGCAGAGGCTACGATGTATCAAATGGTCTGACATTTTTTTGCGGTAGTTTTGTATATATTTGGAGAGATGTCGTGATATGATACATGGGACGGTGAACTTCCCTTTTTATTCAAAGTTGTGTTATTTATTTTTTGAGAGGTTTCCAGAGACGAGGCCTACTTTTGACTATCTCCCTCCTAGGATGATGACTGAGGAGTAGATACACATGTGGGGCGAGATAATTCCCAAGAGGGGTCAACTAGAGTATCCAACGAGGATTTTTGCCAATAAACTAGGTCTACTGGCTAGTGAGGCTGATCACATGTTCGTCATGATGTCATGTCCTTACATGGGGATGGATTAGAGACAGTGTACCAACATCCTCTTCACATAGAATGAGTCAGTAGATGATAGAGGTAATATTAGTGTTTTCTTTAAATTAATCTAGGTTCATTTTACTATCTTAATTAGTTAGAAAAAAATGTATTCTAGCACGTTATTTTAATTGTTTTATTAAATTTTTTAATTAAATTGTCTAATTATTGTTGTATACTACATATTTTTGTATACATTGGTGTATTCGTTAGGGACATGGCTCCTCCCCCACTGGATGCATATATGGAGATGGTTGAGGTCACAGAGGGTGAGGGACGTCCTGATCATATGCAGATACTTATGGGAATGAGGTCGCGTCATAGGCATGATATTGGATTCGGGATGGATTTGGGCAACTGGCTCTCTAGAATTTTGGTTGAGGCAGGAGTCCACCCTGCGACAGATCGAGACATCAGGGCAGATCCTAGGATCCTAGAGATATGTACAGACTTGTTGCATGATATGATGAGTCTTATGCATAATATGGTTGGAGATATAGGTTTATACTAGCATTGAGGAGGGATATCCATGTAGGAGATACATAGTATTAACACAGTACTACCACATTGAATCGTGATGATTAGGGTGGTGATCATTCTGACCGTACTCCACCTCCTCGAGATGGCCATGCAGTAGATACACAGTCTTCACCTAGACGTACTACCCCATTGGATGATGATCAGGATGGTGATCCTTCTAGTAGTACTCCACCTCCTCCTCATTCACCTAATGACCCACTACCTCATGTTTCTCCTCAAAGAGCAGACCATCCACCTCCTCCTCTAACTCACTCTTTGACTGATGAGGAAGTTGACCATCCATCATCTTCTGCTACATACTAGGCTGCCATTAGTATTGTTGTATCAAAAATTTTATAGAAAATATTTGACTTGTTTATATATATAAGGTGCATTTTTTTTCATGATGATGTACTTAATTTATATGTTGGTGTTCATGTGTATATTGTTAGGTCATGTTAGATATGTTCATTTAATGTGCTTGCATATAGATGTGTATGTTATAGCATTTATTTGATATGAAATGTATATTTGAGGATATGTGTGGTGATGATGTTATACAATTCTTGTGTTTTGTTAGATGTGATAACGATGATGATGCCCTGTTAGATTATTGGATTTGTGTGCTATAGGTGTATATAATTAGATGATGTTAGTGGATTTGAATGTGTATTTTATATGATGTTTATGTTTGTTAGATGGTTATCATCATCATATGTTTATTTTTATGAAATGATATTTATTATAGATTATGTATTGGTAAACTTACATCAAAAATTTATATATGAATTTACATGCAAAATGAATTACTTTAAATAAAAATTGCAAAGATATTTTTATAAATTACAAAGTTTAATATGGTTGAAACTATAATTGTATAATTACCATAAATAATATTCTATTGCATAGATAATTCATACATATTCATTCTCACTAAATTCTTATTCAAACAAGGGATGTGAGCAGCATAGTCCTTTCCTATAGAAAACATAGAGGAAATCAAAATTAAAAAAGAATAAAAAACATGTCTAGAAAATAGTCTCTACAAAACAAAATCAATTTTACACACAATTAAATTGTACAAACCTCTAAACAAAACTACCTTTCTAGTCATAGCCAAGCGTAGAGATCAAAGTTGTGACCTATACGTATAATACAAGAGTTAGAAAATATCTAATTAATCTTTGTAATTAATTTTCAAAACGTAACGCAACGTGTAATTATTGAATAAAAATTTCAAAATATTTATATAAATAAAATAAAATAAAAAATATCAAAATATTTATATTAAAATTAAAATATATAACTGATTGGTCTGTAAAATCAACTATACTTTAAAAAAAAAATTGTTCATAAAATATCAAATTATAAAAATAACATTACAATTAATTTGATTTTATAAATTTAATAAATAAATAAATAAATATTAATCATAATTATGAATGAAGTATCTTTAAAAATATATTTATTAATTGTAATTATTATTTAAAATATAATTTTTAAATTAATGTGTTTTTAAATTTAAATTATCATTATTTTTTTAATTTCTAATTTTTAAATTAATAAATAAGAAAATGAAATCAATAAACTATTATCAATAATATTTAAAATATATATATAAGTACAGTATTTTTAGTTTATTTATAAATTTCATTCTATTGTTAAATTTAAAAAATATACACGCCTTAAAAAATTGAAGTCTGGAATTTTTATAATTAATTTAGATTTAATATAACCTAAAAAAAGAATATTTTAATAAAAATTAATTTATCACTAAAGTTATGAGAGTTTCAATTAAATTTAATATTTATAGCAACTTTTACCAATTTAAATTTAATATATTGTTGTCCACAAGGTCTTGGATAGATGGTGATTGGGTGCTCTATTGAGGTACTCCTTGATGTGAAGTCACGGGTTCAATTCCTTGCCCTGATCGAGTTGATATATTGGACATGATGAAGAGGTAGTCCTGCCAATCTTACAAAAAAAGTATCTCACCAATTATATAAAATGTCAACAAGATGAATAAAAACCAATATAAATAGCATGGGATATTTTTAGATGTGATCATGATGATGATGCCTTGTTAAATTATTATATTTGTGTGTTAGCTAATGACGTTTATATGTGCTAGAGGTGTATATAATTACATGATGTTAGTGAATTTGGATGTGTATTTTAGATTAATTTTATGTTTTTTAGATGGTTATCATCATGATGTTTATTTTTATGAAATGATATATATATTTATTATAGATTATATATTGGTGAACTTATATCAAAAATTCATATATGAAATTACAAGCAAAAAAACTTACTTTAAATAAAAAATGCAAAGATATTTTTATAAATTACAAAGTTTAATATGGTTGAAACTATAATTGTAAAATTACCATAAATATTTTTATATTGTATAGATAGTTCATACATATTCATTTTAACTAAATTCCTTTCAAAAAACAATTACAAATAAATGTTATTTTCCATTGTACTATTCTCTTTCTGAATAGAATCTTTTACCCTAAAAATTATTATTATAAAAAATTTATGATCTCCAATCATAAGCATTTTATTGGCCCTAAAATTGTATGTATGCAAATATTCTTATATTTGTTGTTTTTGTCATTATTATGTAAGTTTATTGCTATCAAATTTTTAAATTACTTCATTAATTGTGGTTTTAGTCAACATTGGGGGCATAATTTAAATATTTCCAATAGCAATTATAAAAGTATGTAAACTAACAAACAACTAAGCTGAAAACCAAATTATCACAAAATCCAAATTTTGATCTTCATAATTTATATTTTGATCTCATACTTACTCTATATGTTGGTTTGATTTCATCAGTGAATTCAAAAATTGAAGCCATCAACAAATTCATTCTTTACAATTGGGAAGCAACACAATCATGGGTTGCGTTGTATGAACATAAGAGGAGGAAATGGGACAGTGACATAAAAGAATTCAGACAATTGAATGGTAGAAGCATGCCTTATCTTAATCATTTAAAAGAAAATATGTCAATGATATGCCCCAACAATTGGGTTGTTGACAAATAAAGAGAGAAATATGATGCATCTGGTTTTTACCCACATGTTGAAGAGGATGCACTAAACATAGGCATTGGGTGCAAAAACTCGATAATAATATCCTTTTGTACATTTTTAACCTTATAATGCACCTTTGAATTGTAACATCTACATTTTATATTTTAATTATGTTCGGGTTATTAGACGCTTGATATTGTGATTTTTCACTTTTTTATAGGTGCATTTCTTCCCATCTATGTGGGCATATGGACATCATTTTCACATAGAGGATTTCAATGATGGATGCATAACACAAGACTATGGAGTGGAAGTTGAGTTCGATTAATCTAGTTGTGCTGGCCATCATAATTAAAACCTAATACAGGGGATGTTAGGTTACATCATAAAGATACAAGAGATCATTGAAGTGGACTTCTCTTTGTTCCAATGTGTTATTTTTAGGTGCAAGTGGTGGGACACCTTTGAATAGAATAATGTAAAGGAGGATCACAATAGTGGGTTGATATCTATCAACTCTAGAAAGATGTGACATGAAGCTAAGGAGCCTTATGTTTTCCCCAAACACTGCAACCAATTGATTTTTTACCCAAATATGTTGGATAGGGATTGGTGGTTCGTATTAAGACACGAGCCTATATCAAAACATATTTTTGAGAACAACAATGTTATCATGCCAAGTGATGAAGATAATCACAGTGTTGACAATGAAGAGTGATATGTACTTGTATTATTTCATCATTTATAATATTGTTGCATGTTTTTGTCTTCTTTATGTCGCTAATTATATTATTTTTTATTTGTCTTCTTGGATTTTATATAATTGGTAAGATTCAAAAACGTTTTTACATGTTTTTTTTTTCCTGTGGAAACGTTTTTACACTTAAAACTAAGTATTTAAAATTTTTTAATTTATAATTTAAAAATTAAAAATTTAATATATTTATTTAATTCTAAGTTCGTGATAAGTTTAATTTGGACTTGGTTGCAATGTTTGGGGAAAACATAAGTCTCCCTAGCTTCATGTCACATATTTCTAGAGTTGATAGATATCAACCCACTATTGTGATTCAACTTTACATTATTCTGATCAAAGGTGTCCCACCACTTTCACCTAAAAATAACTCATTGGAACAAAGAGAAGTCCACTTCAATGATCTATTGTATCTTTCCAAAGTAACCTAACATCCCCTATATTAGGTTTTAATTGCGGTGGCTAGCACAATTAGAATAGTCAAACTCAACTTCCACTCCACAGTCTTGTATCATGCATCCATCATTGAAATCCTCTATGTGAAAATGATGTTCGTATGCCCACATAGAGGGAAGAAATGCACCTATAAAAAAGTGAAAATTCACCATGTCATGTGTCTAATAACCCGAACATAATTAAAATATAAAATATAGATGTCAGAATTCAAAGATGCGTTATAAGGTTAAAAATGTACAAAAATATATTATTATCGAGTTGTTGCACCCAATGCCTATGTTTAGTGCATCCTCTTCAATACGTGGGTAACAACCAGATGCATCGTATTTCTCTCTGACTTTGTCAACAACCTAACTATTAGGGCATATCATTGACATATTTTCTTTTAAATGATAAATATAAGGCATGCTTCTACCATTCAAGTGTCTGAATTCTTTTATGTCACTGTCCCATTTCCTCCTCTTATGTTCATACAATGCAACCCATGATTTTGTTGCTTCCCAATTGTAAAGAATGAATTTGTTGGTGGCTTCAATTTCTGAATTCACTGATCAAATCAAACCAACATATAGAGTATGTATGATATCAAAATATAAATTATGAAGTTCAGTGTGAATAGTTACTGTGTAGAAATTTGACAAATGATAAGTCACTTTTTATCACGCGGTTTTTTCATTTGTTTTGAGAAGATCCCCTTCTATTTTGGCTTCATCCCTTTCGTCGTCCCAAATCACCACACTTGGTGTGTTTTTGATCTGATTGATGTACTCACTGGTATAATAGAAAGACTCATATGATATGTACCCCTCTGCCATAGACCCCTTTGGTTTTTCCCTTTGTCAAATAAAAACTTTCAATTTATTCATGTACCTCTCTAAGAAGAACATAAAACGGTAAGAAACCACCCCAACTAATTCAAACTCTTCTACTAAGTGAATTAAAAGATTAACCTGCAAGTCCATGAAACTCATAAATAGTCCCTTCTCAAACATATGAAAAATCTTAGCTATCTCTTAACGTCACCATGGAATGCTAGCCATATGGATATCCTTTGATGTGATCCAATATACAAATGCAGATAATTTAGATATGTCATGTCGTAGGCCTTGGGGGAAGTCATGGTTCACACACCTAAGAACAAGCAAAGAATAATGGCATTGCAAAGTAAACACATACAAAAATCAATTATATTTTATCCCATGGCATAAAAATAATAACAAATAATAAAATCATTTTTTTGACATGTGTACTCTTAGAAGGTTCAAATGGTCATGTGATTTCAACCCCGACAAATGGTCTTCCACAGTGAAGTAGTGTTGTAGTGAAGACCCATATAAATAAGGGCTTGCACCCATTATAACTTCCTTTGCCAAAGAAAGATCATATTTTTTTTAAATCCATGAACATAACCTTCTTTGAAAGACCAAGAGGGACTAGCCTCTCCTCTACTTTCTTGTCTTGGAAAATGTTTCTTTTTAGTTTTGAAGAAATAATATCTCTACTAACATCCAATGTGTCATTTTATTTCTATTATTTTTTCCTCCATAAAGAAAATAAACATTTTTAAATATATGCATGGGATCTAGTACGTGGGGAATTTTTGGATGCTCGCAATATGTGAGCTCATAAAATACAAATTTCCTTTTCATCCCAATGGGAAATTTCTCAACATAGTTATTGAAGAATTTTGGATCATCCAACATAGGCTCCTCATTTGAATCAAACATTTATGTAATCTCCTTCTCATTTTATCTCTCATGTGCTCTAAGCCATTCATCTAGTGTCATTATTAGAGGTCTTTCAATTCTCTATGGTTTACCATTGAGAGAAAATGTTTCTCTTCTGTAAGGGAGTTCTTCTTGGAGGAATACCCTAGAGAAGTCATACACAAAATTTTGTAGGTGGTTGGACCACCTAACTTTCAAAGAAGGTCCACAACATTTACATCCATGATACCCTTTTGTTACAAGACCTGTGAAATTATTGTATACAGGGCATGTTAGCAATCATGAATATCAAAACAATTGCAACGAATTAAATTAATATGTGAAACAATATTATTATGTATATAAACGAATCGATAAACATGTAATTACCAGAGAAAAATCCTAAGCCTGAATAATCAGGTGTGGTGTAAGCACATATTCCAAACAATGTAAAACTTCTCTTTGTTGTGATGGGTCTTAATAAATCATATACATGTATTCATTCCCATAATTCCTTCAATTCATCTACCAATGGTTGTAAGTAAACATCCATATTCTTCACTTGCCTTCTACCAGGGACTATGAGAGACAACATAAGATGTTCATTCTTCATGGACAACCATAGGGGTATATTGTTATTGACCACTACTACATGTTAAACAGAATAGTTGGTGTTTTAGAGGGAATATGTGTTGAGGCCATCCATGGCTATGTTGAGTCATAGACTTCATACTTCATCCTTGAATTTTTTGGGCCATGTATCCTTTATATGCTTCATGGTTATTGAATCTGTTGGGATTCACATAACTCTCAACTCACTTTTGTGTGATCCATGTCATCCCTGCAACATATCTAATTATTTACAATGAAAGAGCCTTTGAATCTATGGGATTAAAGGCATGTGCCTCAATATATTATGATTAGTACCATGTAATTTACCCTTTTTATTTATTTAAGGTACATGTCATGCACACATTTCAAACATATCTCTTTTTTTGTATATTCTCCTCTATATAGAATACAATCATTTTGACATACATGATATGATATGTAACCAAAATCCATCATTTTCAACTATTGTTCTACCTCTTCGCAATTACTGGGAAATAAATTATCACTCGGAAGAACCTTATATTTAAATAAAATATAGTTGGTGGGAAATATAAATATACAATCTCAATACTTAATGTTCATAATATTCACCATTTTTAATGTTGATTGTGCGAAAATATTTCTCAAAATATAAGGGACTTAATCACGGTCAATTACCTCAATAATATTGAGAAACATGCATTCAAAATGCTAAACTTTTCTTTCAAGTTGTATAGTAACATCATTGTCCCCAGCTGGGTAGAATTTTACTGGCCTCCAGGTCCAAAGAGAGGGGTGATGGAAGAAAATTTTAGGATTTTGGAAAATATATCAGTGATATGAGAATCATCCCCTAGCTCATATTTTTGGAATGCATCTAACAAAATTTTCTCCATGGCAATCATATCCCATAAGTAATAATCCATACCAACCTCTATTTTCTTGCCTAAATTTCCAACTTGTCATGAAGAACTATTATTTTTTGATTCATTCCTAATTGGTGAATCTGGATGTACTGGGAATTGAATAGGTGGTTGATTCAACCATTCTTGGTATCCTTCCTCTTCGAGTTTTTCTCTTAATGTGGCAGGCTTCTCTCGATTTGACATTGTAGTGGGGTGCACCGAAATATGGTTAGTGGTTTGCTCATCATAATTAGAATCCTAATTTCAAAAAATATTGAACATTGGTACATCAATAATATTAGTAAGCACAATGTAATTGGTTTGTTGAAATTACACTATACCAAAAAATTATTACCGTCATTGACCCGGGATTGTAGTTGGAAGATGGCATGTTACAATTGGCAGGGTAAATCGGTTATCCATTTTCGGTTATCCATTTTCATCTACCAACTGCTTAAAGTATGTTGGTCGTAGTAAGAGCTTCCGACATTTTTAAATGGGTGGAATATTTTATGCATTTGAATTGATTCTTAATCAGGATCCTGCAAATTTGGATACATTTTTATTCAAATTGAGATGGATAAAAATAAATAAATTCAATTAGATAATCAAAATATAAATAAAATATGAACTTATTAGAGATAGAAAGGGAGAACTCCAATATGAACTTACTGGATATGGAAAGGGAGAACTCCGCAAAGGACTTTGAGCAATATGGAACGAGCTAGAATTTGAAGAATTTTCCATTTCATATAATGATATTTTCTCTCTACATTTGAGAAAAATTAGCAATATTTTTTTGTGTACATACCTCAAATTAATTTTGAGAACCATATAACCACAATATGAATTTCAATAAGTTTCAAACCATTTTTAAAGAATAAGGTGACTTTAAGTGGAAAATGCATAGCATGAACTATTTTAACTCATGTGGATGCATCGTAAAGGAGAGTTTTACAAGAGTACCAATATGTCATTTTATGTGAAAACAAAAATTTAGATAACTTTTAAAGCATATTGGTGCTCTTATAAAATTAACTGCATCGATGCATTTAAATAAGAATCTCACCTATGCGTTAAAATTATAATCGTATCGATGATTTAAAATAATAACCTACCAGTTTCTAGGATTTCGAAAATAAAAAATGAATTCTATCATATCGGTGCGTTAAAAAAATTTAGTGCACCAATAATTTATCTTAATTGGTTCACGATACTCTTAATTGCACTTATGCTTTTTACTATAAAAAACCCTAATGTTTCGAAAAACTAAAAAAAAAAAAGCAATTTTATTTTCTTTAAATTGAAAAATGAGTGATAATTTATTTTTCAAAATCTAATTTCATAAAGTCTTATAAATATTAAGAAGCTATTCACTATTTCATTATTTTTCCAAAAATTTCAAGAGATATATTTGGAAGAGAGACATAGCATTGTGGAGCAGCATAATACTTTGGAACAATGAAACTATTCAGAAGATCAGAATTTGAAAGGTATGGTGATTCACTCAAAACCATGCATAGTAAAAATTTTAAATTTTACTATTGATTTTACTAATAAAAATTTGTACAATTTATGTTAGATTTAATTAAAATTTAGAAATATAATAATAATAATAAATTAATTAAAATTAAAAAATAAATAAATTAAAAAATTAAAAATTAAAAAAAATTAAAAAATCCTGCATGATAAAAATTTAACTATTGATTTTACTAATAATGTGTTTACAATATTCCTTCCTATTTAGATTTATAATAATAATAATAATAAATAAATAAAATGAAAATAAAAATCCAATACTTACTTTAAACTCTTCCTTCCTCTTGCTTATGTGACTGCAAAATTTCACCTTAGGGTTTAACTTCCTCTACCACTTCACAATTAGGACTTTTCATTTTAGGTATTTTAGATTTAATGGGTATGTGTTACTATATATATGGTGTTTGATGTGTAAAGCAGGGGGGCCACTTATTGAATCAGATCCAAACCTTTTCAGTCCTTTCCATTTTTTTTAAAACAGGTTATGTTTATTTTTCCCCCTGTGTAATATAACACATCAGTGCGCCTCTCCAAAATAACATCGTTAAGTCCAAAAAAATTGTATTTAATTTTTTATGTTTTTTTTTAGTGTAATGGCAGTTCTTTTATTGTTATATATCGCATTTTCATAATTTAAAGTTATCTAAAAATAAAAAAAATCATTGTCAATTCTCAACAATTAAATGCCCCGGTGTGTTTACTAAACTAAACATGCCATTTTGTTTAATCACATAAGCACACTAGTTACCAGACCTCTTTTTGGCTAAAAATTATGTGATTTATTTATCAAACATATTTAATGGCTTTTGAATTGAATGATAAATGTTCTATATTGATAAAAAAAGTCTCTAAGAATTTGTCAAGTAACAAAAATATTGATCGACACAATGATGGCACATAAAAAAGCAAAAAAGACAAGTTCTTCGTAAATTATTTGAAAATTTAATATGTTTGAACTATATGTAAGTTTAACTGATATTTATTGGTTAGTATGTTTCATGCAGAGCCACAAAATGAGGAAGTTTGATAAGATTCTTCCTGATCTGAGTACAGAAAAGCGTAGAATCCTGATGGAAAATTTGCAAAAGGATGAATCAAGTTAATGAAAAAAATATTATTCAATGAGTTTTATTTTTTTATTAATAATATACTTAAGAATATTAGGTAACATGTTTCAAAAAATATATTAATTCACATCTGTTTAATTTTCTACATGCACCAACAACGAAGGAAAACAATGTCATTCTAAGAAGAAAAAAAATTACAAAACATGTAAATGACGATGAATTGGTCATTAGCTCATCTAGAGTGGTGTTGGAGGTTAATGAAAGTGGGGGGACTTTTACAAAACTATGAGGGATATAGTGGAACGAACGTATAAACGTACTTTCAACTTACAATATAGAAATTAGTCTAATGATTCCAATAACCAAGTTATATTTAAACTGCAGGAAGCATTTCCAGAGAAATGGTCAACGAGAATATCAGACTTGCAATAGAAAAAACACACAACAACAAAAAAGAATCATTCAAAAAGTAATATTCCTAATTATAATTCTCTTCTAGAATTATATGTATATATTACTACAAAGCATTCATTTATTAACATCAATTTTGTTATATTTAGTTTTCATATATCAATATAAAAATAGTTTATTACTTTTTCAAGAAGAATATGAAAATCTCAAAGGATCAACGAGCTAATATCTGAAACATGCGAGTAGGAATGTCCAAAAAAAGTGCACAAGGATATGGTCAAAGAAATGGGCATAATTACATCACTGGAGGAGCCATATCAACAACAACATGCTTCAAATGTATGTAATCATTGATTTTTTCTATTAGATACATATAAAAAATAATTTAGCATTAAATAATAATTTTCTTTTATTTTCTTGCATAAAAGAAAATAAAATGGAACTCATTCAGCACATAAAATAGGACGACATGGAAGAACAAGTTTGATATCAAAGTTTGTGAGTAATTGTTAATATTTCCTTATGACAACTTGATATTTCATTTTTGCATATTTTAAGTTGTTTTACAACAACCATCCTTGAATGTATTCAAATAGGTCAAATAGATGCTAACATACAAAGAATATCCATCAGAAGAATTGATTGACATTGTGTTAAATATGGGTTTTGAGTATATGTTGGCATATCAGAAATTATTTGTGGAACTTTTATGTATGTTGTTTTGCTTCTCTTAGTTTATAATTAATAGAATAAAAAATATTTTATATTAAATATATGATTTATTATAGGGTGTAAAACTTGAAGGAAACAAAGTATGGAACTACGCCAACACAATATTTGTTGAAACAAGGCATGAGATTTGTTTTTGAAAGAATATGTATAATTCATGACTCACTTCTTGCTATGGTACATTGATTTTTTATTTACATTCACGTATATTGTTTATTTCATTTTTAATTATTCTCACCCATGTATATACAATCATTACACTTTATTTTTATGTTTGTAGATGGAACTTGAAGAATACGAAAATAATCAATGCAATCAAAAAACATTCGTTCAAATAACCCAAGTCATGGAAGTAGCTTGAGCATTGACAACAGTTCCAATGAAGAATGGTGATCTGTTTGGATATCAATGTAAGTTGTTGTATTTTTTCAAACAATTTTTTGCAAAAATAAGACATTTTTTTTAATGAAATGGACACAATGCCCCAATTGAAAGACAAGGGGTTACCAATAACCATCCCATTTTGTATTAAAAAGAGCCTCTTATTCATATATAATAAAATACATTTTAATTTATTCTATTGTGTTGTCCAATGTCACTATGAAATGTTACACCACTGATTAAATATTATAATGAAGAGATGCGAAATCTAATGTTATAACAAATTAATCCAAATACCATATACAAATGCAATAATCAAAATTTAATTTAGATGAATATTGTTATAAGATATGTGTCGATTTTTCAATGAATAATGGATTTACAAAATCACAATAATTACACTATCAGAGGTCAATGTTTATAAAAAAGATAAAATGGATAACGGAGCATTGTATATTAATGTGGACTGCTCTGAATACGAGTTTTTCAAATCTGATATTTACAATAATAAAAAATGGTATCCCAGTGCATTTGTAAAATAAATATCCACTGATGTGATTCACCTTTAACACATCGGTTCATCATTACCTTTAATGCACTGATACATTAGATTATGTAAATGCACCAGTACTGTAAGATTTTTGTTTCCTTCCTTGGGGCCTTTTTTGAAAAGTACAGCACCGATGCTTTCCAAAACACATAAGCATCGGGGCGTTATACTTTTGAAGCACAAGTGTTGTTAATACAACTTATCATCACATGCGCATTGTTACGAATAACTACTCGGTGTGTTGGAGAAGATAAAAGCACCAGGGCTGCAAGATTTATTTCCCTGCCCTGGTTCCATTCCTAAAAAGCACTGCCCAGGGAATTTTTGGAAGACATAAGCATCGGGGCGATATACTTCTCAGGCACCAATGTTGTTTGCATTCAACCACCCGGTGCATGGTATCATATATTCTACGAATAGGGGAATTTTTATCATTAAAGCACCCATGCCTTTATAAATTTAATGCATTAGTGCTCCAAACGTTTGTTTCTAGTTCCAATGATTTTATTTAAATTTACATCATTGGTGCTTTATAGTATTAGCACACTCGTGTGATTTTTCTAGTAAATGCATCGCTAAGAAAACATCCGCTAAAACCTTCGGCCACCAAGATTTTTTTAGTTGTGATGAAGTTCCATTATTAGCTCCGCTAAAACATCTGCTACCACAAACGAATATTGTAGTGAAGTTTTTTTTAACATTTTTTTCCAGTTTTATAACACTAAAAACCTCTATTATAACCTCCACTATAAGGTGTTTCCTTGTAGCATAAATATTTTCAGATAAATTTGTTCACCCTCACACTTAAAGGCCATAACAAGCGTTGGTTTCATACATTACCAGTTTCTTTTATTCATTCATTTGAGTAACTTGTTAAGGAGATTCGCGAAGCCTTTGACGAGTACGATTATCAAGATGTATATAAAAGAATCAATCAGCTTAGAATGGAACCCAATGAATAATTAGAGGAATTTCTTGATCAGTTTCTTCACCTTTGCTATGAATTTTTCGAGGAGGATGTTGATTAGGATTTCATGAGTGAGAATTTTCAAAATTTGGTTCTAATTTCCTTGAAACATTTTGAGTCTTAATCCCCTGTTGATTGCCCCCATCTAACTTATATTGATCAGTAGACACCTTGAATTCCAAAGGATAAATACCCATTTTTTCCCTTCCCCTATTCCCTTTTAATTTCCAAACAAGATAATCTCTAGTGTTGTTTTTGAAGTTGGGAAAGATGAAAATCAAATTTTTGAGCCACTTATCCCCCCTTCATTTTATTCCCATGGTCAATACCTTATCCGGAAAAAAATTTGAATGTTCTAATAAATCCATGGGGCCTAGTGTGAAGGTTTATCCCTTGATTCCTCGAGGTGAAATTAATGTGCATAATTATAAGCTCGAATTTGGTATGATCGAAAGTATTATTTATTCAAGGGATATTTTTCATCCTCTATTATTTACATCTCATGACCCATTATACCTTAATTCATTTGATCAATCCGCTCCATCACCAGTTTCTTTAGATACTCTTGATTCTCACCCTACTGGTCCACATGGTGATCAGGTACAAGGTAGTTATATCTCACATGTAGAGGATAAAAAGAGTGAATACACTCTCCATATTTCTTACCTCTTTCAAATTCCTACATTCTTCGTTGATCAAGGATCTTCTTCTCTTGGTAATCATTCAAATGAAACCAAATATCTTAACTGAGATGAAGGCTTGGACAACAATCACCCTAACATCGATGACTCTAATGAGATATGTGGTAATGAATTCCCAAGCAAATTGGACGATCTCTTGTTTCTCAAAAAGACTTGGATTTGTAAAGCTTTTATATAGATACTGATCTGATCATAAAAGGGTTTTTCATAGGATTTTCTTACTCAACTCACCAACCCTTGTGTCAAAATGTGTGTAATGAATCAATTGATATTTCATGTTCTTCCAATTCTCATTTTGATCAATTAGTTATAAATTTCACACAAGGTGGTAAGGCCACCCATGATGAAGAATATGATCTGGTAACCATTGAACATATTTCTTACAATTTGGGTAACCTATTTGGTGATGTTGAGACATTTGGTGAAACTGTTGATTCCAACAATTTCCATCTAATTCATAATGATCTTGCTAAATAATTGATGGTAGCTATATTCACACAATTTATGTGACCATGCTTTCAAAATTCAATCATCCAACATTTGAAAGTATAGGGACTTATCAAGAATTTCAGCCTCTTCAACTCTCGCTGATGGTTATGTTAGGTTCTCGCAATCCCGATGAGATCACTGAACTAGGTCAGATCCGGATATTCTCACTTGATTATTTCTTCATCATTGTTTCACTGGATGTAAGCTCAATATTGAAGTATTATCAACATTTTCAATCTAATTATTTAAGTCCTCAAGATAAAGTTTCTAATCGAATAGAATATTATATTTTGGTTAATTCTTCTTCATGCAAACCTCTTGTATCAAATTTTTGGTTGGAATGCATATCTTTCTTGGATGTACACAACTTTGAAGCCTATCATTCTGATTATCATAGGTGGAAATATTTCTACCTATCAAACTCTTTCGTGAATGCTTAGTTTCTTATCTTTATAGTTTATTCATTTTTCTGGCACAATCAATGCTCTTGTATATCAGTCAATTCTTGAATCTTCTGGTGAAGAAAATCCCATGCGCTTACAAACTAATTTTTCACATTGATATGAATGTTAGATGTGATTTGAAATATGCTTCTGATATTTTTTTAGCATGGTATCCTAATTGGTTTCTTGGAATTATGATGCCAACAATTTTTTCAAATTCCCCAAGATTTCATGTTGTTGGTTTAGTATGTAATCGGATACAAGGGGAAGCAATATAGAATCGATAATATTATATGCCAATCCACCAATATAATCATAACACAAGTTCTAACAATTTTCACTCAATTAATAATTTTCCCACTAGTACATCTGATGATAGTTGTTTTACATCGGTTGATCTTGTCGAGCATATTGATCTTTATGATTCATCACTTCATTGTTCATATAATTGTCATATAGTTGAGGCACTTCAACTTTTGTTGATGGTTTTTTCAAGTCCTCTCGATCTTCACAAGGTTTCTAAACAATATGAGGTTATCCTTTATTTGCAATATTCTCTTCATAATTTTATTGCGCTAAGTGAAATTTCATCATTGAAAGAGTTTAAAGGTTTTCAAAAGGGTTGTTTCGGATACTATGATCAATCTTTTATTGTCTAAAGGAATGTAATCCAGAAAGTTTTGTTGCTAACAATAAGTTCCAATCTTACCTAATGTTTGCTAAGAATGAAAATGTAGATGAATGTACATTCATGAGTAACCTTCAAGGTTTGTATGATCATTATTTTAATCAACAAGGTAAAATCTTAGACTGGGTAAAGCTAGTTGTTATGGCACACCTTTCTTCCATAGGCAAGACCTTCAATATCTTGTGCAAGTTATTCAAGTAAACGTCTTTATATTTGCACATTGTTTTATATTAATTATAATTGCTTATATATTTTTTATTAAAGGTCAGGAACAACTTGAATGGTTACTTTGGAAATTTGACTTTACATAATCCTAACCTTCTAGTTTGGAAATATTAGGCTTTAGATTTGTTTCTACTCTTTTTCTTACTTGCATTCTAGTCACTTTTGCATTGCATTACAACACTTTTCCTTCATTACCTTTCTCGTTTGAGTTTTGTTCTTCACATGCCCTTTACTATTCTTTACTTTGTTTTCCTATTTTATGTCTTTTATGTTATGTCTCTTTATTTCATCTCTTTACTCATATTTCATTTTAATAAGACCTTATATGAAATTCATCTTGAAATTCGTCTTGTTTGTCTCTACGATAATGTGGAAAAATTCGAAATGACAATTGTGACAACTGGAAACACTTGGCTTATCTTTGTTCTACTTCTTTGTTTAGGCGTAAATATTTTTAAGGTCAATGATACACATACAGAAAATACGTTTCATCCTAAATGAAAGCTCAAGTGGATCTATGATGCTTGTATATATAATAGGATATTCATTTTAGAGTTACAAATTCTCATCTAGAGAAGTGATGGCATGAGAAGCTAGGGAAATTTTTCATTTTGAAACAGAATGGCTCATCTCCAGGATCGAACCTAATGTGGCTCTAGGTTCCCTCACCAACAACCTCAACCTAATAATATTTGGAAAGAGTATTTGGTACAAGCCAATGCATATATCAAACCCAGATAAACCCCATATACATATCAAGGTTCTCACTGTGTTAGCTTTGAATGTCGGTCCCAAGGTCCTTGTCAACGATCTACAGTAGACACTCACCACAGGGTCTTGACATGTTGCATATGCAAATGATGGGTCAGATCGGTGAGTTTGGGGAATCGATAATGGGTCGCGGTCGAATCTCTTTATGTTGGAATCACGATTGTCGTTAGACCAAAACCTACAGGTGTTAGTCTTCGCTACAATCGCCAGAGTTAGGATCCAGGAGAGGCGATTAGTCCATGTCGCGAAACACACGGGGAGCGTTGAACCCAATTTCCAACAATCTGCCCCCCCCCCCCCCCACATGAGCAAGGTGAGTATTGAACTCGAGACCTATCGCTCTAATACCACTTATTGGAATGACAATTGCCGTTAGACCAAAACCCGCAAGCGTTAGTCTCCGCTACAATTGTTAGAGTTAGGATCCACAAGAGGCAGTTAGTCCATGTCGTGAGAAACACGAGGAGCGTTGAACCCGATGTACAACACTTTACTCATGCCAGGATTCTTGTCAAGGCCCATCTTCATCGACGGTTTTCTATAATACAAATGGTGTCAATCATATTAATTGGGGGGTCTTGGCCTCATTTCATCATCCTGAATCTGTCCCAGCAGCAGATCTGTCATACAAATGCCCGAATCTAGAACTGGGTAGACTAAAAAAAGGTTATTTTTACATCTACTTTGATGGTTCATTTTATCTCCTCCTAGATATGGGAAATAGTATGGAGGCTCCATGATTTTTCTGCATCTTC
Organism: Pinus albicaulis; assembly: GCA_034641835.2. NCBI lineage: Eukaryota > Viridiplantae > Streptophyta > Pinopsida > Pinales > Pinaceae > Pinus > Pinus albicaulis. The sequence continues at coordinate 663,955,835 of CM076577.1, read as the reverse complement.
ATGGATATTCTAGTAGAGAAGGATGAGGAGCCAGCGAAAACAATCACTTGGTCGTCTTTGGTCCTAGATCCCAGTAAACTGAATGCGATTTATGAGAAACCCTGGTTACAACATCAGAAACTACCAGTCGAGAACAATATGAGGATGGATCTGGGTCGACAATCCCTAGATCTGCTAGAAGGGGTGCCAATTCAATTTTTTATTAAGACGTTGAGATGGAAATCCGTGTGTATGAGGGTCTGGAGAACGGATTGGGTTCAATACCTTAAGCACAAGATACAGAAACACCTAGGTATACCATATGAACTCCAAAATTTGATCCATTCATGTAAATTAATGCAAGAAAGCTACAAGTTGCATGAATATGGCTTTAAACCGTATTCAACTATCATTATAAACATGAGACTTATGGGAGGTTGTCATGGATGCAACTCTAAAGGACCAAACTTCTTCAAGGATATAGTTAAAGGGGAGATGAATCCACAAAAAAATATAGAACAAACTCTCAATCTCCCCAATCCATATATCCTGGAGCAGATGCATGAGGCATCAGAATTATCAATCAACTTACCTGAGGTAAATGAAATTTACTCTAAGTTGCACAAAAAAGTAGTCATGTGTCGATTCAATGGTTTCTGGCCCAAACCAGAAAATTTATATGAATGGATTTCCTTTTCTTAGATAGAAAATTGTGATATTTACCTATGTCCTAGGAGTTACTTTATTGTAAATTTTGATACAGTAAAATACGTGGAGTGCGTAATTAATGAGGGACCATTTTTTTGGGGCAATGTGGGCCTATTCATGACACCCTGGTTCCCAGGATTTGATGCAAATTCCATGGTGGTTTCTAAAATTTCAGTGTGGGTCAGGTTACATAACCTAACCCTACATTTTTTCATCCTAAAGTATTAGAAGGAATAGGAAATTTGTTGGGGAAATTCCTAAAATTAGATGCAAATAGAAAAGGAATTTTCACTTATGCCATAATTTTTGTGGAGGTATACCTTAGTAAAGGTTTACCTGCCATCATTACTCTAATTCACAACAATATGCACTTTTCCTAGACCCTATATTATGATAACATGACTTTTAATTATTGTATATGTCTTCAAACATTCCATATCCAAAAATATTTCCCTCAAGAAAAAAATGACCCCAAAAGGAAGAAGCAACAAACTCAAAAGCTAAAAGGTTAGCAGTTTACAGCACCTCATGAAGACAAAGAAGAAGATGAAGAAACTCCAAGAAGCAACTCAAATATTAATTATCAGAATACCCAGGAAACCATGCAAAAAAAATATATCAAGAATAACTACTCATTAGTTCCAATATATTTAATTCAGCAACGACAGATTGAGATATCCCCAATTGAAAAATAATTCAACAACGCTAAATGCACTCATGCATCATATAATTCATATTTTGATCAAGAAATCCCTATAATTATAAAAGATTCTCAAATGACTATTGTATCATCCACTCCCAACTTTGGCGGTTGGCGAAAAGTGGGAAAAAAAGAAAAGTAGAAAACAGTAGATAGCTCTTTGATGAGATTGTTATAGATCCTGGATCCAAGGAATACTTTTTATTATATTATTTCAAGCATCTGCAGTATGTAATTTGTTTCATAATGAATAAAATTGTGATTTTTCCTTGGGAAAAATATAGGTTCTTCATTCCTTGAAGTGACCATTTATATTAATTAGTTTTAAACATGTCAACCCAGTCGAGTAGAAAATGGAAAGGAGAAAACTTAAGTGAGAAAACTAATTTTAAAGGCATATATATAAGAGTATCTAAAAAACAAGAAAAAATATTTCTTTCTCATGAAATAAATCAAGATCCCTCTTCCTCCCTTGACAAAATAAACATCGACAAAATTTCAATGAGCATATTAAAATTAAAGTAAGGGGTGAAAGAATAGAAAGGCTTCCTGCGTAGAGAGTTGAAGCAAGCAACTTGGAAAGGGTACTGAATAGACTCGCTGGTAGTGAAGAAATGCTTGCTATCCCTTAAAGTGACTCCAATGGGGTACTAAATAGGCATACTAGTAGTAGAGAAACATTGGAGATGATAATAAAACTATGAACATCTTGAACTCTCAGAATTTACATACTACTACTCCCTAATAGAAACCACTGAAGTTTGGCTAGTCTTGTGAAATGTGTTAAGACGATAAGAGGAATAGAAGATAATTTATCTGTAACCAATATAAGTAAGGAAGTTAGGGTTATCAATAGGATGAGAGAATATTTCCAAAAGGCTAGACCTCATGTTAAATGTTAAACCTAAACAAAGAATTTTGGATTCTTCCAGTGTGTCGCCAAGTGTTTTCATTGCTATAACACTCTCCAAATCTTACCTACATTCAAATTTTGGAGCCTCCTTATGATCATGTCATCTTTTATTTCAATCCATTAATTTCATGCTTGATCATGTTGTATAAATGTTCAAGTATTCCTTCGAGAGCTCTAAGTTTCAATCTACCCGCTTTCACATGCCCACCTCTTGATGTCTTCACAAGCACACATCCTAAGATAGGATAAGCACACTTCACAATGATAGTGTTTCAAAAATCTTTGTTGATAGTGATTACATAACTCTTGGTGCCAGTGAATACGCAGTTCCTAGTAATAGTGATTGCACACCTCTTAGTCACGGTGATTGTGTAGTCCTCAGTGCCTGTGATTGCGCAATCCTTAGAGATAGTGATTGTGCAGTTCCCTGAGGAAGTCACTATGCACTCCATGTGAACAATTGATTTCACATTTCCCAATGATAGGATAAGGGCATTGTTTACAGATAGTGATTGTGCAATCCTTGTCAATAGTGAGAGTGTACTCCTTCAAATCAATACTATCACACCTATTAGTGGTAGTCATTTCACTCTTGACTCTTATTTTCTTGTCATGCACGAAATGCATTCACAAACTCTAACCTTAATTGCATGTCTGCTCTCCCTTTATAAATACCCTAGCCCATAGTTCATCTCACATTCATCTTACGCTTTTAACTTTTCCACATTTTTGAAGCACGATGAGCATTCTTTCACACTTGGTTGTAAATGCGTCATCTCTTGGGTGAATTTCTCAACTATCACTCTTTCTCTTGTGAGTTTAATTTTTTATTTATCTTGCTCTTAAATGTGTCATTTTTTCTTACTTTATCTTTGTTAGCCATCAATAAAAAAAATTCATAACTGATGAGGGCTAAAACAGGTCTTTAGCCTTCAAGAAACAAATTTCATGTAAATATGTGAGTTCTTGAAGTCTTGCCATGTTCATTATCCAAGAGCCTATCTTAGTGGTCTCTTCACCAAAATAATCCTTCAAAATCATGTTTTTTCCAAAGAAAAAATTGTTTTCTAAGGCCCCATTTCCATCATTTCATTCCCCCATCTCATCTTCACAACTGCCCCCATATCACTCATTTTTCCCCTTTACTTATCCTTCATTCCTTCTAAAAATCCCCCTTTTCTCCCTCATTTACCCTCATTTTCCCATAAAACCCCTTTAAACCTATAAAAACCTCTTTTTATGGTTTAAAAACCCTCTTTTTATCCTTATCGGAACTCTAAAAAGGCTAAAAACCCCACTTTTAAAGGCCTAACTCCGACCTTTTCAAAAAAATTAGGCCTTAAGCCCTTTTCGAGCTTAAGCCCTTAGTCCTTTTATATATATATATAACCCCGCGCTCCGTGACTGAGCGTTAGGCCCATCAGCATTTCAGCTTTCGACCAGTTCCTACGACCTTTTTTCCTTTGAACAAATGTTCGCCGCCGATGCGAAGCCCCGATCGCATCTGGACCATTCATTCTCCGCAGATCGAACGGTCTGCGCATCCTTCCATCGCATCGCACTTTGGAATTTCCCCATTTCCTCTTTCCCTTTTTTCTTTCTTCCACCGATGGCTGATCCCCCGATGAAATCTCCACTGTAGATCTCCCCAGATCGGACAGTCTGTGCTCCGTCGGCACTTCATCGCATTGGCGCATCGCTTATTACAAATTATAGTTCCCTTGTCTCCTAACCATTTTCCCACCACCGATGTGATCCCGCTATCAAATCTCCACTATCGATCAAATATGATCGGACGGTCCGCACTGTCTCACATCGCACTTTCCCTTCCGCCTGTCCATCTTCCACCGATGAGATTCCCACCGTTGATCTGGCTCCCTCAAATCCAACAATCCACACTATCTCGCATTACCGCTTTCCTCCACCCCATTCATTCATTTTGGCCATTCCCCGATATGATATCAGTCATCGATCCTCCTGAACAGACGGTCAGCGCTTCGTTGCTTCATCGCCTTTTTCCCCTCCCCTCACGCCATTCATTTCATAATGTGATATTACGCTACATCTTGGACTTTTGACCATCCTGATCCAATGGCTAGCGCTCCTCTAATTTTACCCCACTCACTCCTTCTCCGCAGTTATCTCCACCGTTGATCTTTTCAATCCAATGGCCCACATTACTCCTACATGTCAACCCTGCCCTTTTCATTCTCCTTCATCATTTAATCCACCATTGATCCTCTTGATCCAATGGCCATCACTCTTTCACCTTTTCACCCATCCTCTCGCCCATCCATTATTTGCACAAACCTACGAGAATATCTCCATCGTTGATCCTCTCGATCCAACGGCGCAGAACCCGTCTCGCCTTGGCCCCACTCCATCCTCTCCCCCTACCTCAGTGTTGTATCGCACGACATGCTAATCGTTGATCTGCACGTCTCCTCGTAGATCGAACAACCAATATTGTATCGCACACAAACTCATCCAAACCCCCTTCTATGCATTTTTAACGCGAAATAAGTGGTTTTTCTAGGGTTACGTGTCACCTTTAGAGATGTATCGCATTCATTTAGCCTTTACCACTTACCACCCTTTGCCAATGCAAAAACCTCTAGTTTGGCCCCAAAACCAGCTTCACCATTTTGCACCCTAATTCAATTTTTTCCCCTGTTTCTTCATGGTTCCATCCATAGAACCCCTTCTGTGCATTTTCCTCCTCTGAAATTGCTCGGTCGCCTTCTCCCCAAGCCTCTGAATGCAGTCTACCAAAACACAGGTTTTTATTTAATATTTTGTTTTTTTTACAGGTTTTATGATGGCTAAGGTGTTAAAAGGTCTCCCAAAGCCAAGGAAATAGTGGCAAAAGGTCGAGGGTGACGATCCTCAGAGCCTAATAAAATGCAGAAAAGGGGAAAAAAGAGTCAAATTTCAAAGTTTAATCAATGTTTCATGGGCATCGGTTACACAGAAAACCCTTCAGCACGTAAAGAAACCCTGCATACAGACAAATAGTGAATATTAAGAGACAAAAGATCAAAATCTTAACCGTGCAGATTATGGATAAAGCACAGTGAAAGACAAAGGATTCAAGACTAAATCACTCAACACAGTGAAAAAATTCTGAAAGATGATTAAAGAAGGTCTAAATAATAATTAGGCCAAAAGCCCAGTTTAAATGATTAAATGAAGGAAAACTAGGCTAAAAGGCCTCGAATACATCAACAGGAGGCAGTTATTTCTCCAAAAGATCTAGTTACCACCTATAGCCTACCTTCTGTCTCAAAGGGAAAATTGACAGTTATTACACTAAGAAGATATTTTAATCTATCAGGACAGTTATTGTAAAGATAAGAATAAGCCGTGAAAGTCAATATTTTCTCCTATCTTTCTATCAGAAGTTAAGATAGAGTTATTGAAACAGAGAAGTAGTTGCACCTATTTCTGCCTTATGCCTTGCATGGTTTTCAAGGCTAGAAATGCATTTACTTTGTAGTTAATAACATTTTTAACCCTAAATCAATTCCACCTCCTCATTTGCAGCATAAATATTGCATTGGAACTCATTGTAAAGTCGGCATTTGATGACTCTTTTGAAGTAATACATAGCTCTGCTAAAGTTGAAAAGAAATTGATGTTTTGGAACCTATGGATGTTTTTGACCTATTTGTTGATGGAGAAAGCTCTGTCATTGGATCCTTGAGCTTGGATGTTGGTGAAGTATTCTAATTTGTTAATGTTTTTCCTGTTTTCCATTCTGTTTCATCATTTCTTACTACAGTAGAATAAAAATTTTAGGCTAAGAAATGTCTCTTAGAAGCACCTTAGACCTCTTTACTCTTCACTGTTTTATGTTTTCTTCTGCTGAGGCATTTTAGAGAATTCTTAATTTCTCTCTAAAACACTTATGCTTGTTTACTCCCTAAATAGTTCAATATAGTTGGCCTCAAGAATGATTTATGGTTTTCCCTGCTTACTTGCTGCTACTTAAAAACTATTTTTGAAGTCTCCCTTCAAAGTACCATTGTCCAAAGTCTACCAAAGAGGTCTGTTTTGATCATACCATTTATACTTTCTCAAATAATTGTTTTGAAGGTATTTATAGCTATAATCAAATATGTTTAGGAGTTCCCTCTTCTATGACTGCATTTATTTGTGAATCTTGAATGTTTTCTTATCCTTGAAAGTAAAATATTTGGATGAAATAGAGCGTTCCTCGACTCCTAGATTTTATTTGAAAAGTTTGTCTTGGAATTATTATTTGTTGAAGTGTGATTTCTAGAATTTATGGTTAGCCCTATCTATGGAATACCTCTTCATGTTCAAATGATGTTTTAAGTCCCTTTGTTGAGAAGTACATATAATTAAGGATTCTTAATTGCCCTTAGTTCTACTTTTCATTCTAAACATTTAATGTTCATTTCATTTCACCTGAAATACTTTGTAGATCCAATAGCCAAGTTAGATTTGCCCTCTGATACCCCTAATCTATTTACAAACTTGTTACCATTTCCACTTGACTCCATTTCCTAATGACTTAGATATTTCCCTTTTCTATCTATGGTGCCTAGATCGTCATGCCCAATCAAACAATCAAACAAACTCATGCTTCATAACTAGCCTAAAATCAACCTTTAAAAGTAAACAATCTTACATCTTTGCAAACAATTGAGAGATCCCTCTCTGAGACTAGGAAGGCTAGGTCCTAGAGCTCTAAAGACTGGTTTTGATGTTGCCTTGTCACTTGATATACCAATCTGCCAAATCACAGGACCCCAACATAATGGTGATCACGGTGGGACATTTTTGAGTAAAAGTCCCTAAACAAGACACTCAGTATTCATTCAAGTGAACTATAGCTTCTTCAAGCACTACCAGCATAATGGTAATGATAATAAGATCTATCTGAATCAGTGGAAATCTAAGTAACCCTTAGGATTCTAAGAGACCCTTATCAAACCTTGAAAAAATCAATTGATAAGCCATAGAGTAGACTATGTTTGCTTCATCACCTTAGCTAAGTGTTGAATCAAGTATAAGACACTCTCACAACCACAGAACCACATAAAAACTTAGAAAAACCCAAAAAAATTTACATTGGTATTTAAAATAAATCATTGGTGGTGGACCATAAAACATTTTACCTTTAGAAAAGCTAAAAATTTCCACCTGGCGACTCCACTAGCCCCAATAACCCTATTACTCCTCTAGATCTCCAGATTTCCTCAAAACTATGTTAACCAACCTTGAGTAAGTTTAGAAACTTATTCCCCTATTATAGAAATCACTGTGAGAGGAAAAATCTTGAAAAACAGTCCTAAAAACCTCAGCCTCTCTAAATTTTGGAAACTGAAATCTAGCTTCACATAGGGTTAACACTAGATCCCATCCAGATCCTAATACTCCCACCATAGTTGATAATCCAGAAAGGATTTTGTGGCAAACTTCTAGATCTGGAAAACCAACTATTGATAGAACCATCCCAAGAACAAGATTTTTTCCTGAAGATCTTACAGTCTTGAAAGATCCTCACTTTGACTTACCTCACACAAAGAACCTATTTATAAATAAGTCTCGAAGTGATTTAAACCAAGCTGATTTTGAAACCACAGATTTGCAATAGAGCTTTAGCAGAGAAGCTTCACCTTCTACTCCACCTGATTCTCAGTTTCTCCATCATTTCAGCTCCTTCCATAACAGATCTTCTCATCATCAGTTTTTTGGCCCAAGTGTTTCTTCTACTCCTATACACACATACACTATTCAAATCACTCCAACTTATCCCACTTTCCCTCTTGTAAATCCCCCATTATTTCCTATCATGGCAACATGGTATGCTCCACTAGTGTTACCACAACGTCTGGTTCCCTTACCCAATGATTACCAATCCAAAATTCCCCATTTCATTATAAATGAACCTACTACTGCCCAACATCATGTAGACAAGATGAATGATGCTTTTGATTACATGGAAATAGAAGAAGAAACCATTAATATGAGAATTTTTGCTCAAAGTTTAGGAGGAGAAGCCAAAAAATGGTTTAAAGGCTGAACTCCTCACAGCATAAATGATCTCCCTTCTTTATATCAAACATTCATAAAAAAATGGGAAATTAGGAAGAACCCTCTCAAATCCTTTCAGAATATACAAAACTCAAAAGAAACACTGGGGAAAGTGTCCAAGATTATTGCACTAGATTCAATAGTGTTTATAATGCACTTCCCCCAGACATGAAACCTCCACTAGGCCCAGCCTTAGCTAAATTCCCAGAGGGTTTTCATCCTGAAATGGCCTACTAGCTAAGAGAAAGAGATTCCTCAACTTTAGAAGATATGCATAGGGGAGCCTTAAGTGTGGAAGCAAATCTGATTGAGAAAATAGCTAGGTTAAGAGCATAGAAAAGAGTTACATACAAGGATGAAACGATGACATCAACCTCATCATCCGATGCCAAAATGACAACCTAGTAAGGGTAATGGAGAGGATGCTTGAAAAGATAAATCTGAATGATAGAGTGCCTCCTAGAGAAAACCAAAACAACCCCCAAAATAGAAATAGAAACTCAAATCTCAGAAGAGACCCTAATCAAGATAGGCAAAGAGACAATGACCAACAGATTAGGCCTCCTTTTCAACAAAACTATGTTTATCAAGAAGAAGAAAGGGATGTTGAAAGGTTGGAAGAAAATCATGTAAACTTGATAGGATCTGACAATGAGACATATGTTTTTCTCACTGAAGAAGAACAAGGATTCTTCTGCTCAGAACAAATTGAAAACAACCATGAAGATTCTAAATATTACAGATTGGGGTTTGAAAATGCAATCATGTAGGTACATAAACAATATAACCTTAGAAGCAAAGGGAGCCCAGAGATCTCCAATGACAAAAACACTAGTATTGTTGTTAGGAAAACTTCAAAAAATCAGCCTAAGAAGACAGCCAGTAACACCAACACTATGGCCAATAAAAATGATCTAAATAAGGACAAAAACATTCAGCAAAGTGTTGAAAAAATCTGCCCTAATACTTCAGCTAGTGGCCCTAACAAATCTGTCGCAAATAACAGTCCAAATAAATTTCAGCAAATCGGGATTGCTGAAAGAGTTGTAAATGAAAAAACAGATGTAAATATGTGAAGAACAATAGTTCCTTTCAACCTTGAAGGGAAAATTGCTAAGATAAAAATCACCATACCCTTAGCTGAACTAGTAACTCGGGATGTATATAAAAATCAAGTTTTGAAAGCTTTGAATATAGGCAGTGACACTGATACTTTAAACTCGACAGATGATAAACCAAAATTATTATTTGGTCCTAAAGTTGAAGGAAAATACCAAGAAGGAGTTGTCCCTCCCTTCTATGTCAGCCTGAATATACATGATAAGATCTTACACAATGCCATGTTAGACTCTAGAGCTTCACATAACCTTATGCCCAAAGTAGTAATGGAAAGCTTAGGCTTGGAAATTACTAAACCATATAAATACTTGTATTCCTTTGATTCAAGCAGGGTCAAATTCTTGGGCCTAATCAAAGATTTATGTGTCAATTTGGCACAGATTCCTGCTAAAGGTCTAGTCATGGACATAGTGGTAGCTGACATTCCCCCTAAGTATGGCATGCTTTTATCTAGATCATGGGGAGCCAAACTTCAGGGGAGCCTTCAAATGGACATGTCCTATGCCACCAACCCAGTGTTTAGCCAAACTATAAGATTATACAGAGAGTCTCATATGAAATACATGGTGAGAAACATAGATAGGCCAAACAACACTCCTATGTATTCCATCCATTCAAACTTAGATTCCTTTTCTTATTTAATGAAGATGACATCAGCCAATAGGAAAAAGGAAACAAAGAAGAAGTTATTCCACCAGAACAGTCAAATCTGTCCTCCATTGAAATACAGAACAACCCAAACTTCAGCAGCCTTTAGCAGCAGAAACAAAATGAAAATAAGACGGAAAAATCTTGGAGAATGAGCTTTGAAGGCTATTGTAGTAGAACAAGTGTAGGGTCAGGTGTGTGGATACACAATACCAACCAAGAATATTCCTATAAACTAGATTTTCCATGCACAAACAACATTGCTGAATATGAAGCGCTCCTCCTTGGCCTACAATTTCTCAAAGATTTAGAAGCCAAGAAAATATCGGTCCAAGGAGATTCCAAGCTAATAATTAGACAAATTAAAGGGGAATATTCAACTAAGAACCCAAGACTCAGAGAATTTTGAAATGCTACCCTTGATCTCCTAAAAAATTTCGAAAAATATGAACTCATATTCATCCCAAGAGCTCAAAATCATTTAGCAAACGAACTTGCCTTTGCTGCTAGTAATTGCCAAATACCACATATAAATGAACAATTTAATATAAATATAATAAATAGACCTGCATTACCTGACAATGAAGACTATTGGCAAGTGTTTGAAGATGACAAACACATAGATGATTTCCTACAATCAAGGAATGATTTTGCTACACCAACACCAAACATCAATCCTGAAGAAAGATGTTTAAACCAAGAGAAAATCCCTGAAACAGAGCTGCCATTTTCTGCTAATATAAATCAATTCGAACATCTTTTTAAAGAAAAAATATTTGACAATACAGACCAAAAGGACCTAAAAGTTTTACAATGTAAAAACGATACAATTCCAGGAGGCCTTACACCATTAGAGCACCTTTTTTATTTCAATGATGTGGCCAAAGAACCAAGAATGGAGACTATAGAAACAACTATAGAAGAACATAACATAGGCAGCCTAGCAAAACCTAAAATGATCAAGTTATCCAGCACTCTCCTAGCCCATATCAAGCTGCAATACATAGAATTTTTCAAATAATTTGGAGATGTGTTTGCATGGGGATACAAGGATCTAAAATCATATGATACCAGCATCATTCAACACAAAATTCCTCTTAATGAAAATCAGAAACCTTTCAAACAAAAACTCAGAAGGATAAACCCTATTTTATTGCCTTTAGTCGAGAAATAAATCAAGAAAATGTATGATGCTGTGATCATAGTTCCCCTCAGATATTCACAATGGGTTTCCAACTTAGTATCTGTCAGGAAAAAGACTGGGGAAATCAGGCTCTGCATTGATTTCAGGAATCTAAATAGAGCCTCCCTTAAAGATAACTATCCCTTGCCAAAAATGGATAATATACTTCAAAGGGTGGTTGGGTCTAAAAGAATTTCACTGTTGGATGGGTTCTCATGTTACAATCAGGTGTTAGTACTCCCAAGTGATCAACATAACACTGCTTTTACTACACCTTAGGGTACATTCATGTATGTCAAAATGCCATTTGGTTTAATGAATCCAAGAGACACCTTCTAAAGGGCCATGGACATAGCCTTCTCAGAAGACATAGGATATTTTATAATCATTTACCTTGATGACATTACTATTTTGTCCAAAACTGATGAATAACATTTGATTCATTTAAAGAAAGTTTTTGAGAAATGTAGGAAATATGGCTTATCTTTGAATCCCAAAAAGACACTCTTTGGTCTCCAAGAAGGAAAAATTCTTGGCCACATAATTTCTAAAGGGGGAATCAAAGTAGACCCTAAAAGGATTGATGGCATATTGAAGATCAACCATTTTAGAAACCTCAAATAATTACAATCTTTCATTGGGAAGATAAATTTTTTAAGGAGGTTCATCCCCAACCTTTCTGAGCTATTGAGAAATATCACCAACATGCTTTTAAAGAAAGAGATAGGTGTTAAATGGACAATACAAGCCAAACAATCATTTGAACTAGTGAAACAAGCTCTCACTCAAACACCAGTTCTTATCAGTCTTGATTTCACCAAATATTTCTATATTTTTTCTTTTGCATCAAAACATACAATAGTTGCAGTATTACAGCAAAAGAATAACATGGGGCAAGAACAACCAATATCCTTTTTTAGTAGGGTGTTGAGAGATGCTCCACTCAAGTATAACATCATGGAGAAACAAGCCTTAGCCTTGGTAAAAGCATTGAAAGACTTTAGAGTCTACATTTTGCATTCTCACATCATTGCTTTTGTCCCACATACTGTTGTCAAGTACATTCTAAGTCAAGACCCTGATGGTAAAAGGGGAAAATGGATTGATATTATTCTAGAATATGACTTAGAAATCAAGCCTAACAACTTAAGAAAGGGCAAGGATTAGCAAAACTCCTCTCTGAGTCAAACTTCCAAGCACTAGATATGAATATGGTTGATGTTTTGGAAGAAACAGAAGAATTCACAGCTCCATTTATTGAAGAAACTTTTGTGAATTCACCTTGGTATGCTGATATCATATATGTGCTGCTTTATCTGAATACCCCCCTTCTCTATCTAAAACTAAATCTATATTTTTGAAGCAGAAGGCTTTAAATTACTGCATATTATATGGGGTTTTATATTGGAAGAATGCTGTTGGAATATTGCTTAAATGTTTGCTTAAGATTGATGAAGGAAAAATCATGCGTGAACTGCATGAGGGAGAATGTGGAGGACATCTTTACTGGAAGACTACAGCAAATAAAATCCTCAGATATAGTTATTATTGGCCCACGCTTTTCCCAGACACTCAGAAGCTTGTCATGTCTTTCCATAAGTGTCAATTTTTTTATGGCAAGAGGAAACTCCTACCTTTACCTTTACATCCCATCAGTGTTGAGGCTCCCTTTCAACAATGGGGCTTGGACTTCATTGGGGAAATTCACCCATCTTTATCAGCCCAACATAAGTGGATCCTCACTGCAACTGATTATTTTACCAAGTGGATAGAAGCCATACCTTCTAGGAATGCTACTGACTCTGTCATTATCAAGTTCCTTGAAACCAACATACTATTCAGATTTGGTTGTCCTAGAAAAATCATCACAGACAATGCTGCTGCCTTCAAATATAAAATAATGGTTGAATTTTTCCATAAGTATCATATTATCTTGGTTCATTCCACTACCTACTATCCTCAAGGAAATGGATTAGTTGAATCCTCCAACAAAAGCCTTGTCAATATTATCAAAAACTTGTTGGAGCAGAATCAGAAGTCATGGCATAGTAAGCTTATTTATGCTTTATGGGCCGATAGATTGACCACCAAAAATTCAATAAATGTGTCCCCCTATCAGCTAGTTTATGGCATGGATGTAGTCTTCCCAACCTCTCTAGGAGTTTTGTCATGAAACTCCTTCAAGGAGTACAATCTGAGGAAAATGATATGTAGAGAAGGATAACTCAGACCTTTCATTTACAACAGTCCAGAGAGGAAGTATATAAGAGAACACAAACAGTCCAAGAAGACATCAAGAAATTATTTGACAAAACGACTAAAGCAAATTATTTCCAAGTTGGAAATATTGCTCTAAAGTGGGATTCTAGAAGGGAAGAAAAGGGAAAACATGGTAAGTTTGAGAAGTTTTGGAAAGGGCCCTACATCATTCATTCTATAAGGGGTCATAATGCATTCTTTCTACAAGATTTGAATGGAGAAAATATGTTTGGAGGTCCTGTCAATGGCGGGATGCTCAAGCACTACTTTTATCAAGAGTCTTAGCTTCAAAGTTTTTCATCCATTGTACATATCATTGCATGAGAAAATTGAAAAAATACAAAAAAAAATAGAAAAGAGAAAAAGAGGGAAAAAATAAAAGAAGAAAGGTATAGCCCCATATCAAAAAAGAAAAAGAAAAATCTGAAAGTGTGCAAGCTTAAATACCACTACCAAAAAAGAGCAATGCTATCTAGTCATACAGCCTAATCATGACTAAATAGATTTCAATTTACTGCTGATAGGTTAGTGAAGAAGATTTTCCAAATAGTTCAATCTTGGATTATCAGTAGAATAGATTAGGATAGAGAAAAATGGTTCAAACATGCTCAAAATATGAACCAAGATAGAATAGAAAAGATGACTCTAAACAAATCAAAATCTGAGTCATAAGAAGAAAGAAGGATGTTCTTAATTTTCATATCTTAAGCCTTCACAATTTTGTTTTAAATTTTTGTAAATTTCAGTCTATGTGCAGCTTTTTTTTATGCCATAGTCTCAACAGCAAATCAGACAGCTTAATCATGGTTTGGTTTTGTTTTAATTTTCTGTTTTAGAAATATAGAGAATAAAATCTGTCAAACAGCTTAATCTTGACAGATAGCAGCTTAGGTAGATAATTTATGAGCTCGAATGTTTAATCTGAACTCATGGAAGAAATAAGGGTAGATTTAGATTAGTTTCCTGCTTTCAATAAAATAATAAAATGTTGATGTCAAAAGGTTTGCAAGTCCAAGTGCACTTTATGAAGAAAAAAAATGTTAGGAAAGTAGGTTGTGTAGGTAGAGTGTTAGGGATAAAATCAATTTGCTGATATAATTTTTTGATCATCTTTTCAAAGTAGCATGATCAAAGAAGAAAAGGTTTTCAAAAGGAAAAACACAGGTCTACTTTCCAGAGATTTATCTCTGAGATTCTTGACACCTCCAAGGAGCTGCCATCCCCAAGTGGAGCCACTGTTAGCCATCAATAAAATTTTGTCATAGCTGATGATGGCTAAAACAGGTCTTTAGCCTTCAAGAAACAAATTTTATGTAAATATATGAGTTCTTGAAGTCTTTCCATGTTCATTATCCAAGAGCCTATCTTAGTGGTCTCTTCACCAAAATAATCCTTCAAAATCATGTTGTTTCCAAAGAAAAAATTGTTTTCTAAGGCCCCATTTCCATCATTTCATTCCCCCATCTCATCTTCACAACTGCTCCCTTATCACTCATTTTTCCCCTTTACTTATCCTTCATTCCTTCTAAAAATCCCCCTTTTCTCCCTCATTTACCCTCATTTTCCCATAAAAACCCTTTAAACCTATAAAAACCCCTTTTTATGGTTTAAAAACCCTTTTTTTTATCCTTATCGGAACTCTAAAAATGCTAAAAACCCCACTTTTAAAGGCCTAACTTAGACCTTTTCAAAAAAATCAGGCCTTAAGCCCTTAGTCCTTATATGTGTGTGTGTGTGTGTGTGTGTGTGTGTGTGTGTGTGTGTGTGTGTAACCCCACGCTCTATGACCGAGCGCTAGGCCCATCGGCATTTCAGCTTTCGGCCGGTCCTTGCGACCTTTTTTCCTTTGAACAAATGTTCGCCACCGATGCGAAGCCCCGATCACATTTGGACCGTTCATTCTCCCCAGATCAGACGGTCTACGCATCCTTCCATCACATCGCACTTCGGCATTTCCCCGTTTCCTCTTTCCCTTTGTTTTTTCTTCCGCGGATGGCTGATCCCTCGATGAAATATCCACTGTCGATCTCCCCCAGATCAGACGGTCTGTGCTCCATCGGCACTTCATCGCATAGTCGAATCTCTCATCCCAAATTGTAGTTCCCTTGTCTCCTAACCCTTTTCTCTCCGCCAATGTGATCCCACGATCAAATCTCCACCGTCGATCAAATTTGATCGGATGGTCTGCGTTGTCTCGCATCACACTTTCCCTTCTGCCTATCCATCCTCCACTGATGAGATCCCCACAGTTGATCTGGCTCCCTCAGATCCAAAGGTCCATGCTATCTCGAATTATCGCTTTCCTCTGCCCTATTCATTCATTTTGGTCATTCCCCAATATGATCTCAGCCATCGATCCTCCTGATCGGATAGTCATCACTTCGTCGCTTCATCGCCTTTTTCCCCTCCCCTCATGCCATCCATTTCATAATGCGATATTGCGCTGCATCCAGGACTGTTGATCATCCTGATCCAACGACCAGTGCTCCTCTACTTTTACCCCACTCACTCCTTCTCCGCAGTTATCTCCACCGTTGATCTTTTCAATCCAATGGCCTACATTACTCCTGCATGTCAACCCCGCCCTTTTCATTCTCCTTCATCGTTTAATCCACCATTGATCCTCCCGATCCAATGGCCATCACTCTTTCACCTTTTCACCCATCCTCTCGCCCATCCATTATTTGCACAAACCTGCAAGAATATCTCCATCGTTGATCCTCTTGATCCAACGGCCCAGAACTCGTCTCGCCCTGGCCCCACTCCATCCTCTCCCCCTACCTCGATGTTGTATTATGCGACATGCTAACCGTTGATCTGCATGTCTCCTTGCAGATTGAATGACCAAGATTGTATCACGCACAAACTCTACCAAAACCCCTTCCGTGCATTTTTAATGTGAAATAAGTGGTTTTTTCTGGGGTTACGTGTCACCTCCGGAGCCATATCGCGTTCGTTTAGCCTTTACCACTTACCACCCTTTGCCAACGCGAAAACCGCTGGTTTTCCCCCAAAACCACCTTCACCATTTTGCACCCTAATTCAATTTTTTCCCCTGTTTATTCATGGTTCCGTCCATAGAACCCCTTCTGTGCATTTTCCTCCTCTAAAATCGCTCTGTCGCCTTCTCCCCGAGCCTCTGAACGTAGTCTACAAAAATGCATGTTTTTATCTAATATTTTGTTTTTTTTACAGGTTTTATGGTGGCTAAGGTGTTAAAAGGTCTCCCACCATCAAGGAAACAATGGAAAAAAGTTGAGGGTGACGATCCTTAGAGCCTAATCAAATGAAAAAAAGGGGTAAAAAGGGTCGAATTTCAAAGTTTAATCAATGTTTCATGGGCATCGGTTACACAGCAAACCCTTCAGCACGTAAAGAAACCCTGCATATAGACAAATAGTGAATATTAAGAGACAAAAGATCAAAATCTTAACCGTGCATATTATGGATAAAGTGTTGAAAGACAGGATTCAAAGCTAAATCAGTCAACACAGTGAAAAAAGCCCGAAAGATGATTAAAAAAGTTCTAAAGGAGAATTAGGCCAAAATCCCAGTTTAAATGATTAAATGAAGGAAAAATAGGCTAAAAGGCCTCGAATACATCAACAAGAGGTAGTTATTTCTCCAAAAGATCTAGTTGCCACCTATAGCCTACCTTCTGTCTCAAAGGGAAAATTGACAGTTATTACACTAAGAAGATATTTTAATCTGTCAGGACAGTTATTTTAAAGATAATAATAAGTCGTGAAAGTAAATATTTTCTTCTATCTTTCTATCAGAAGTTAAGATAGAGTTATTGAAACAGAGAAGTAGTTGCACCTATTTTTGTCTTATGCCTTGCATGGTTTTCAAGGCTAGAAATGTATTTACTCTGTAGTTAATAACATTTTTAACCCTAAATCAATTCCACCTCCTCATTTGCATCATAAATACTGCATTGGAACTCATTTTAAAGTTGGCATTTGATGACTCTTTTGAAGTAATACATAGCTCTGCTGAAGTTGAAAAGAAATTGATGTTCTGGAACCTGTGGATGTTTTTGACATGTTTGTTGATGGAGAAAGCTCTGTCATTGACTCCCTGAGCTTGGTTGTTGGTGAATTATTCTAATTTGTTAATGTTTTTCCTGTTTTCCATTCTGTTTCATCATTTCTTACTACAGTAGAGTAAAACTTTTAGGCTAAGAAATGTCTCTTAGAAGCACCTTAGACCTCTTTACTCTTCACTATTTTATGTTTTCCTCTGCTGAGACATTTTAGAGAATTCTTAATTTCTCTCTAAAACCCTTATGTTTGTTTACTTCCTAAATAGTTCAATATAGTTGGCCTCAAGAATGATTTTATGGTTTTCCCTGCTTACTTGCTGCTACTTAAAAACTATTTCTGAACTCTTCCTTCAAAGTACCATTGTCCAAAGTCTGCCAAAAAGGTCTATTTTGATCATACCCTTTGTACTTGCTCAAAGAATTGTTTTGAAGGTCTTTATAGCTGTAATAAAATATGTTTAGGAGTTCCTTCTTCTATGATGGCAGTTATTTTTGAATCTTGAATGTTTTATTATCCTTGAAAGTAAAATATTTGAATGAAATAGAGCATTCCTCGACTCCTAGATTTTAATTGAAAAGTTTGTCTTGGAATTATTATTTGTTGAAGTGTGATTTCTAGAATTTATGGTTAGCCCTGTCTATGGAATACCTCTTCATGTTCAAATGATGTTTTAAGTCTCGTTGTTTAGAAGTACATATAATTAAGGATTCTTAATTTCCCTTAGTTCTACTTATTATAAACCTTTAATGATCATTTCATTTCACCTGAAATACTTTGTAGATCCAATAGCCAAGTTAGATTTTCCCTCTGATACCCCTGAACTATTTACAAAATTGTTACCATTTCCACTTGACTCCATTGCCCAATGACTTAGAGATTTCCATTTTCTATCTATGCTGCCTAGATCATCATGCCCAATCAAACAATCAAACAAACTCATGCTTCATAACTAGCCTAAAATCAACCTTTAAAAGCAAACAAGCTTACATATTTGCAAACAATTGAGGGATCCCTCTCTAAGACTAGGAAGGCTAGGTCCTAGAGCTCTAAAGACTGGTTTTGATGTTTCCTTATCACTTGGTATGCAAATCTGCCAAATCACAGGACCCCAACAATCTTTTGCAAGTGTCACTTTCACTTGTTTCCATTCTTTCATGTGTCACTTGTGTTTTCTTTTGTTTTTGCATGTGTTGCTTAAGCTTGTTTTCACATATCCTAAGAGAACCTTGGCACACCTTTTAGAGGTATCTCTAGTCCACTCCCTTGCACTATTTGATGTTATTTATCATTAGAACATGTGTTGGACACACTATTATGGCATAGTGCACCTTTTGGTTGCAGTGTGACACCTGTGTCGCAAAGGTACATCTTAAGTGTCGTGCTTGGAGATAAGTGTTGCTTTACTGTCGTTTTTTTGTATGCATGTTGGTTTTGGGTATTATGTATATTCTTGTTGTTTCCATGAGTGTATATGTGTGTGAGATAATTTTCAAGACTTGTTATATTATCTTACTTTCTTGTCTCATTGATCTCACACTTATTTGATTTTGGATTTCTTCCTTGTCCTCACATCTTGGATAATTCATGATGACATTCAACTTCTAGCTAAGTGATGAGTGAATTGTGCATTCCTAAGCCATAGACATGAGACCCTTATATCTTGGAATTTCACATTGTGCCCATCTAGAGGAATACCTCCTTCAACTCCGCATTGAGAAACCTCATACCAAAGACACTCAAACTTGTTTCCTACAATTCCTCATTGCGAAGTCCTTGATCTACCTTGCCTTGTATTGTGCATTGAAAAGTTTCAGTAGAAAATGAGGTCATATCTATACCCCTATAATTCTCAACTATTAATTCCTTAAGCCTCTTCTTCAATCATTTCATATTTTGCATTAATAGTACTCAATCATGTCACTCTTATCTCTTACACTCTCTCTGCACAATGTCTTGTCCAGCCTTTCCCTGACTATGCATTGCACAGTCTCAGTGGATAGTAGTGATATCCTTTAGTCCTTACAATGCTCAATTGCACAATGCATGGATCCTCTTCCTTAAGCACTATGCATTGTGCAGTCTTAGTGATCAATCTTGTCACCCTTGTCCCGTGGACTTGCCCACTATGCAAAACCATACCTCTACCCCTTACCATTGTGAATTGTGTATCCCCAATGCCTAGTTATTCACTCCCTACCTCCTAAATCTATGCATTTCACATCCCAAGATCATATTTTAGTCATTATGCACCATCCCATCACATTTAGCTTCACATGAACAAATAAAGATAGAATAGGCGGTTTTGGGAATGATGTTGTCTTCTGATGAGTGAACTACATTTGCAGGTGCATTTGCAGGTGTTGTCAATGAGGTCATCAAGGAGAAGTTACAAGAAGGACACTTATGGATATGATACAAAAATCATGCAATCATGTAGGAGTAAAGGAATCTTGGATCACGACAGAGAGATGGTAACTTATGTTGACTCATCAGGTTCCAATACTTATACAGACCCTTTGGAGGATGAAGATGAAGTAAAATTAATATCTATCATGGAGAACCGAGAAACAACAAAAAAGAGAGGCTCTTGGAATTGATACATTACAATGAAGTCTCATGTCACAGTTGCCAAATAATGGCTTCTCAAAGTCTCATCACAAAAGTTTTATGTTGTTCATGTATTTTGCCACAAGTTGTGGAATGTAATTTTGTATTTCCAAAAGTGTGAAAATTTAAAATGTGTTGAAGCACAAGGGTCACACACAGAATGTGGAAATTCACAAGGAAGTCCCAAATTCATGTAGGAGCTCAAAGGTCAAATAGAAGCTCAAAAGTCATATGGGAGCTCAAGAGTCATGAGGGAGGTCAAGAGTCACGTCGGAGGTGAATATTCACCTCATTTGTTATAAGTAAACCCTCGTGCATCAAGAAAAATTGTTTTCACATTCAATTTTCAAGCTAGGCATAGGAGAGAAGATCATCCTTTTGAGGAGAAAGTGGTGACTTAGTGTTCCATTGTTGGGGCTAGCGTTGTGTCACTGTAATCCTGTATATTGGAAATTTCACTTAACATTTGAAGCTCTCAAATGTGGTGCAATTTCATGCATGTATCATGGATGTTGTAAGACTATTATTTTAATGTCTATGGTATATTTTTGTGTTCATACATACTAAATAAAATGAACTATTTCGTTGGATTTCATATACATCTGGTTGAATGTGCTTTGTTACTTGATTTTATGATCTTTGTTACCTTGTGAACTGTTTTGAGGGTTAATTAATTATTCTTTCTATGCTTTTGTGTGTCTTTATTAGGATAATACTTTTAATTTTCTTCTAAATGCTTGCTTTCTCTCTTCCCATTCGTGAAATTAACTTATATGCATTGCAATTGTATGTTTCATAGTGTTGACTTACTTGCGTGTTTCAAAGATTATGTGCATACTCTCTTATGTTGTTTATTTCATCGAAGGAAAACCTTTAAGTTATGAAGGTTGAGCCTATTATCCAGATGGGTCTCCTACTCCAAATGGTGTGAGGTCTATTTGGGACACCATACTAGGGATCCCCCCTACTATTGGCAACATCCAGCATCGTCAACACCACCTTTTCAAGCTAAATTAGAAATCATCGTATAAACCCTTTCAAGCTTCTCTGAGCCTTGGTCGACCTTCTTTCCTTGAGGTATGGGAAGAAAACTTGTAGGACTAATCCAGCTTATGTGGCTGTCCCAAAAAGCATCAAGAAATCATCCCTTTTTTAGCCTACCAAGGCATTCCTAGAAAATAGGTTTCTACTTATTTTTTCTTGAAAATTTGAGTCTTCCTAGCCTTATATAGCACTTCTTTGGACCTATAGTATGCACTATAGCACCCTCTTGACCTTCAACCCAGTGCTACACCCTTGAATTTGACACTTTAACTTAGTTTATGAGCCTCCTTTCTCCCTATAACACCCTTCTCAACCTTAAGAGAGTGTTATAGTGCTCTCTTGAGATCTTTCTTAGCACTACACACTTAATATATGATTTTTCTTACCCTCATCCCAAAGGTTTTGACCTATTCAAACTTCAATAACACCCTCTTACCCTCTTATGCAATGCTATCCTACCTCTTTTAGCCTCTTAAGATGTTTCTTCACTCTTTTAGTTCTCATAGCACCCTTTTGAGGCCCTAGCCAACACCATAGTCAAAAGGTCCTCTTTCGAGTTGTTGATCACTTTAAGTTGAGTTAAAAAAAGAGTAGAAGAATAAAATATCAAGTAAAAGAAATAAATTACTTAAGTTAATCATACAAAAGCTCTGATAAACATTTCAAAAGAAGATTAGAGCCTCAATATTTTACTCACACCATCTTAACTCTCTTATTTAGAGATTGAATACCTAGAGTAAAAGAAATTTTTCATTTTAGTTTGCTATATCAGATTTAGTTATGGTCAAATCATCCTCAAATAGGTATTTTCATGCTTATATAGCTAGGTTCCTTTTTTTCTTTTTTTCTTTTATTTTTTTTACTATTTACAGTTTTATAGCAATTCTTTTTACCTAGTAGTTAATTTTAATGAATGAAATATTATCTCTTGCTCAGTAAATAAGTTTTAAATATTCTTTATTGAATTTTTATTATTCTTGGAGGTTATGATATCTTCCTCTCTTTCAAATATGTACCCTCATTAGTCAAGTGTGCAATCCTACCACTTGTTGCAATTTGTATCGGCAAAGGAAAACACCTCTCTTAGATAGCAAACCTCCTAAGGATAATCCTAGACCTGTATTCTCTTTTAATTGGCTCTTTCTTCTATTTCTCTCTCTCTCATCCTTTTTCCAAGTCTACCTATGGTTGTGCACTAACTCTCGTCAATTGATTTTTGAGTGAAAAAATGATTGTGTATTATGGAAAAACCCCAAAAATGGATCATAGCAATGCCCAACCATGGAATTTTCTTATGATACCTAGGTTTTTTATCTAAATCAGCTATTGTTTCTCTTTACAGAGAAATTTTCATATTTCTAAGCTAGTTATTTTACATATTTTAACCAACTTTTATTTTATGAGTTATCTACATGAGTAGATATTTGAAACCAAAGAATCCTATCTATATCCCTAGTCTCTCAATGATATTTTCAATGAAAAAAGCCTTTAGCCATCATGGTAAAGATATCCAACCTAGAAAAAATATGTTCCTCGCCATTAAAGATGTTTTTTTCACTCAGACTATCTTTACCTTTAAACCTAGAAAATTTAAGTAATTGCATGTCTTTTTCAGACTAACCTCTATAATGGGTACTTTTTGTAATAAAACCATGTCTAAATCTAGGATACAGGTTGATAAATACCTAATGATTAATCCTTAAATGATGAATAACCCAAAAAATATTCTAGACGAGAGTTCTAGGATACTCTTGGCTAAATCGACAACTGCCTCTCATACACATGGCCACATGTATACCAGAAGTTTCATAGAGATGAACTGCTTGTGGATGATCTAGATACAGAGGTATATAAGACAGTGAGAAGATCCTAGTTAACAAAATTGACAACCCATTTGTTTGTATTTCCATGTGTAGAATCATTAGAGTGGTTGATGCAACATGTAGATTTAGAGGAGGCTATGATCATAGACAACAATGACAACCCTTTAGCCTCATTCACTAATTCTAACATATTACTATATATGTGTCACTAGATGAAGAGTGGTTTAGTGAATTTAAAATATTACATAGGGAAATCTCGAGGTTTGGTTTACACTGACATACATCGTGGTTTTAGAAGGAAATATCTTTAATTATGTGGATATCCTAGCAAGAAACTTAGAGAATAATCTTGAACAGGAACAACTAGACATCCTAACAGGACTTGAAACCATGGTTCTAAATTCCCTCATACTTATTGGATTCAATTTTTATTAGGATGGAATTCCCAACCATGAAATAGATATGGACCCTACATGATGAATCAATGCACATTTATTACAAGATCATGTGGGAGGATAATTACACACGGTCTTACACACAAATTGTAACCGCCTCCTCCCACATTTACCCAAGCTAACCAGTCCACTAGGGTAAACATGTGATGAAGAGTTACTATGATATGATTCAACTCCCAAAGTACAATTAAGGAAGTGGAACCGACATGACAAGGCCAATCTGACTTTCCAAACATGCTACAAAATCTTCAGGATCTAACCAACCCTTCCAGTTGACCAACTCCTAAGGAAACTCATCAGTTTATTGATTTGGACTGTCATTTTCTCCCATGAAAATCCATTCATGTGACTAAGGAATTCCAATCACTCCCACAGCAAGGCATGCCAGTGACTGTGGAATTTTTCAGGTAGTTCTGCACCAGCGACCCTAGATTCTGAGCCACTTTTTCAAGGCCAGGACTCAGGCCATTGTCAAAAACTTCATGAAACCTTCAATAATGATAAATAACATTGAAACAAATCTACTAATGCAAAATTTTGATCAATTACTTGATCGTACCCCTACTAACCATGATAGGAAATTCATCAAACATGTAACAAATATGCATTCTACACGTCATAAAAACATATTTGAGCATAGGAGTATAATACTTATAAGATAATTGTTAAGAATAATTGATGTGTTATCACAGTAGATGAATTATAATCTATTAGGTCATGTATGCATTTTTCATTCATTTTCTAATTAAAACATGATGAGACCCATAATCATCGTTTTCATAAAACATGCTTATAACCAACACATATACAATGAAAATAACGAGGATGTAATAGCCATAAAAACCACAATGATAACAAGTACATTTACCCATCATATATAATATAAAAATATCTCTTATTTACATATGCAAAGTGAAACCAGGTCTGGACTTCCGCGAACCACCTGACCATAGATTGGGTTGAACCAAATCTTTCTTTTAGCCAATCACCCCCTGCAAGAAAAACTCTTTGTAGCTAGTAACCCCCATGTCCTATAACGCTTTATTGATTTTCCTTTTCCTTATTGTTCCAAATACCAAGTACGCCACACTCCTCCAAGAGTGCTCCAAAAAAAATCTAAGTGTCCAAGAATACGAGAGAGAGAAAATAGAATGAGATCTCGAAAAACTAAATTGACAAAATCCCTAAATTGATCCTCATAAGCCTTTTTATTAATGGGGCCTCTATTTTCTTCATTTTCCATTATTTTACTTCATTTTACTCTTCACATGAAACCTCTGACCTTCCACCTTCCTTTTCTTATATTTTCTATTATTTTCATAAATAAAATGCCAATAAATGCTTCATGCATTTCCAAAGCCTTTGCCATTTCCTTTGCCAATTTCCTTTAACCATAATAAATTGAAATGAACACCCACACTAGGATGGTTTGCCAAAAATTCAGCTTGGAATACGTGTCCCATGACCTTGGTTATTATTTTTCATTTTTTAACTTTATTACATGGATTTTTGACCAGGGATGTTACACAAATCTACCAAAACTTCATGATCCTTCTATAAATCCCTTTTTAATGAGGTTGCTTCCTACATGTTAGAGAGGGTTCGATAATTAGTTCTTGTTAATAAAGGTTTTCATTGATGTCAATATGGAATTGACTAATATGTCAATATTCTTGAGATGCCTGGTTCCATATGATGATTCCATGACTAGGAGACCATTAATGATGATGTAAAAGTCTATGAAGAAGTATTTTCCTAAATTCCTATTGATCATAAAGCACTAGAAATCATGATGATGTGCTTACTCTTGATGAATAAGCCTGTAACCTGGATGATGTCCTTACCCTTGATGTGGAGGACTATACTTAATGAATTCATACACGTGATGGTGCCATACTCTTGAATGACCACACTTGATAATGGTCTTGATGACATGGTTGAAAGACTACTTTGAATTTTTCCCAATAACAAATTAATAAAAGTTGCACTATGACTTATCGTTGCACTAGTATATGATGACATGAGATGATACACTCATTGCTGGATACTATTATGATGTGGATGTCATACATGATCATATGATGATGAAGAAACCAAGCAATAGAGGATCCAATCATTGGAGAAGACATTCTCTCCCAAATATTTTATGCACAAAAATTTAAGGATAGTCACATTAAAATACATTTTTCACCATCTTAGAGGAAACATTTATTTGTGATAATTTCAACATCCTCTAGAGCATAATTTTAGATTTCCAACAAGCCCTTACTTGCCTCGAAACTCCCAGTGGTTTTAGAGAAAATGAATTTACAAGTTTGGAAAAATATAAGTTCTATGCAAGCCAACATGAGACAACTCATGCAAGTCGGCCTCTTGGCCAAGGGATGTTACTCCTCATCAAAAATAAAAATATGTATAAATATGACGTTAAAACACTTCATTTTAGCATCAATTTTTGGTGATCATTTTTCAGAAGGTAAGACAAATTATGAGGCTCAATTCACAACTCGTGAACAAGGAAGATAAGACATAGAATTGAAGAAAATAAGCAAGGGTTAGGACAACACCTTCAAGGCAACATTAAAATTCTTATGAACTAATTGTGCCTGGATATAAGTATACCCTTGATGTATTTCTTGACCTCAGACTGTAGCTACAGTGGCTCGATGTTTGGATTGGTGATGTGACTACACTCAGCAGTGGTAAAAATCTAGTTTGAATTGGGTTATATGAAGTTGTGGCTTAGACTGTAAGCAATATCCTCGGACCATGTAATCATTTGCTGTAAACTGTGATCAGTACCTTATCATGTAACTCGGAATATATATGCACAATAGCTCGAACAGAGGTGTTGATAGTAGCTCAGACTAAGGTGCAGACAGTGGCTCGGAGAAAGGTGCAGTAGTGTTGATTGGTGCAGCAACAAAGGATTGAAGTGTCTCATCAGATCGACTATGACTGTGGTGTAGTGTACCTATCTCACAATGACTCGGATTCTTAAGCAGTTAGCAGTCAACATATCTTGGAGTGGCTTAGACATCTATGCTTAGACTGTGATGAACTCTATTTCTCGACTCTTGAGGATACAATTGAAGCAGTAATATATGGCTTATCAATTCAGCTACAGTGAAGAGCTAATTAAACATGTGAACAATTGAATTGTGAAGAATCCTATTGAATACATACAAGTAAGTATATCACTTATTTTTTGTGTCAACATTCATTGAAGATAGTGAAGGGTTTTGAAGCATTAATCAAGGAGCTCGTGGAGGAGATATCTTGTTTAGGAAAGGGCTATTGAAGACAACCTTGAAGAATTCTTGGAACAGACCTGGTGCAGCATAGTGAAGAATCTCAAAAGAAATCTTGGATTACCTTGAATATATCTTGAAGATTGTGGAGATCAGGTGCCCTTGAAGAGGTTTAGAGTAGGTGAAAAACTAGGGCTGCTCATCAAAGACATATTGAAGATTTGTGGATGTCATTGGAGACAATTATATCATCATGAGGTAACTTGGAGAAATTTTTTGGGTATGATGAAGAGTAGTGGTGACACATTCTAAGAAGAAAAGGTTGTCATTGATGATGTGACGTGGAGACTAATTGTGGCAGGGCTCATTGAAGAAGACTTTGGGAGCCGTGAAGAATAACCAAACATATTTTGATGAAGTGAAGATAGGGTTGGAGCCCTAGAGGATTTTAGTCCTCAATAAACCAGGTCGAAGCCTGTACCATAGATAGGGTTGGAGCTGTAGAGGTTGGTGCCTCAAATTGACAAGGTTGGAGCCTTGGAAAGACCAAGCCGGTGATTGGCACAATAAAAGTTGGAGCCTGGAATATTGGAGTCTTCATCTAGGGTTAGATCCCTATATCATTATTTTAATTTACTTATTATAAAGAATAAATAAATAAAAGTATCTATTCCATCATTGTTAATTTTGTGTTCTAATTATAAGTGATCTAACTGGTAAAATTAACAATTGAAAATAAATACTGATTCACCCCCCTCTCAGTATTTCCAACAATTGGAATCAGAGCTAGTACCTTCACTCAAAGCCTAACAACTTGAATTTTGATCATTAGAAAACAAATGGAAAATCCAAGGAAGAAAGTATCCAATCTTACTAAAGATGTGTCTTCCTCAACCATCGAAATTGAAGTCAATCAATTTGCAAAGGCTCCATTGTTCAATGGAAATTTTGATATATGGGAGGCAAGAATGAGGAATTTCTTGAAGACTTAAGGAATTAAAGTTTGGAAATCAGTGATTACTAGTGACACAATGGATGAAGAATCCAAGGAGTACAATACAAGAGAAATGAAGGAAATTTTGAATGGGTTACCAAATTCTGTGAAGGCCAATTTTGAAAAATGTTCTTCAGAAACAGTCATATGGGACAAAATTTGTGATATTAACTTAAAAGGAGCATTGAAAATGATCTCTAGTCAAGAAGATGATGGAAAAAAAGAAACAAGTCTAGAATTCATCAAGGAAGCTGAAGATAAGAGAGATGGAAACAAGGCTAAAGAAGACCTAGAAGATGAAGAGAACAAAGACTTTGAAGAAGATCTTCTGAATAAACTTATGCCTTCCATGGAAGATATTAATAGTTTGAATATGGAAAATGAAGAACTTAAGAATAAATCGCAATATAACCAATACAAGACAAGGAAGGAATTCAACTTTGTCAAGCTTCAAGTACAAAAAAGAGATGAGGAGCTCACCAAACTTAAAGAGGAATTTCATCAAAACAAAAGAAAGCATCATGAAGAAGTCATATCTATGACAAATCAATTGGATAAGGCAAAGAAAAAGGAATAAAATTTGTCAAGCCACCTTCAAGAAAGACTTAAGAGATTGAGCAACCTTGAAGCAGAGATTGGTCAATACAAGGAAGAGGTCTCCTCTCTTAAATCTCAACTAGAAGAAAAGGATGAAGAAATATTCAAACTAAAATCATACATCAATCTTCTCAAGGCCAAAACATGTGAAGCTACAAGAATAAAAAAAATAAATGGAGAGTATTCTAGAAAAGGAGAATGAAGAAATATTCATAATGAAATCAAATATCATCTCCCTTAAAATTGAATCACACGAAGCAACAAGGATGATGGAAGAAATGAAGAAGCAACTAGTCATAAAAGATGAAGATTGTGAAAAATTGAAAGGAGAAATTGTCTGTCTTAAAAAGGAAGTTGACTTGTTGAATAAGAAATTGAAGAGTTCTCAAACACAAGATGACATCCTAATTCATCAAAGATCCCCCCTTGATAAATCAGGTCTTGTCTATGCATGTGAACCCTCAAGAAATAATAATAATGCTTCAAACAAAAAGGATGTAAGGAAGTCATTAAGAGATGTTAATGTTCCCAGTTCCAGCAAAGGCAAGATTCAATATGACAATGGAAGAAATCCTACTCCAAGGAAACTTACAAATGATGTCAAGAATACAAAAAGGCAATGAATATCATCGAATAATCCGAAGGAAAAAAAAAAAAAATTGGAAGTACATCAAGGACATCTTCATCTCCTAGGTACCAAAGTATATTTCTTGGTTATCTATATTCTTGTACAAAATTTGGGCACATGGAAAAATATAGTAGGGCATATCACAAAGAAAAATATAATGGCCCATGTCAATCTTCTAGAAACAATTTTTCAAAAATAATTCATGATTACTCATTCATGAACAAGATGGATTGCTTCAATTTCCATAACATTGGACATATGGCACATGAGTGTAACTTGACTTGGGTCCCTAAAACAATGACAACCATGCCAAAGAAAAAAGTTACATGAGTATGGAGAAGGAATCAAGTTGAATCCAAAAGTATCTTGAACACTCTAGCCAACAACACATGTTTTTTACTAGATGAAGGCATCCTTGATATTCTAAGTATTTGATGGTGAAACCCTGCCAAAAAGGTACCATGCATACAGTTAAGGGGAGTTTGTGATTCTTGAGTATTCCTGTAGAAAGTGATCTGTGAGTGATCCCTATGAAAAATTTGATGAGTCACCCATGGAAATTCATCCTTTTATAGATCATCTCACAGAAGCAACTCCATTTAGGGACATGATTCCAATTTGACTTCTTCCACCTATTCACAAGGCAACAATATTTCTTGAAGCTAGAGGAGGTTGTGCAGGCAGGGGAAGTTGGTTCATCACATGAAGAAATGAAAACATATCGTGGACCACATTGCCAGAAAGAAAGAGCACCATGACAGGGGTTGTAAAATACCTATTAAGGACTACTATTCATGAATAAAAGAAGTAGCTTAACAGGGGGAGTACTTGGGCACCCCGTTTTCCATTGATGTCAAAGGGGGAGAGAATGGTTGAAGGGAAAGAATATTTCCATTAGTGACAAAGGGGGAAATTGTTAATAAAGGTTTTCATTGATGTCAATATGGCATTGACTAATATGTCAATATTCTTTAAATTCCTGGTTCCAGATGATGATGCCATGAATCTTGGTTGACTAGGAGACCATTAATGATGATGTAAAAGTCTATGAAGAAGTCTTGTCCTAAATTCCTATTGATCATAAAGCCGTAGAAATCATGATGATGTGCTTACTCTTGATGAAGAATCCTAGAACCTGGATGATGTTCTTACCCTTGAAGTGGAGGACTATACATAATGAATTCATACACGTGATGGTGTCATACAATTGAATGAACACACTTGATATTGGTCTTGATGACATGGTTGAAAGACTACTTTGAAGTTTTCCCAATAACAAATTAATAAAGGCTACACTATGACTCATCGTTGCATGAGTATATGATTACATGAGATGATACATTCATTTTTGGATACTATTATGATGTGGATGTCATACATGATCCTATGATGATGAAGAATCCAAACAATAGAGGAGCCAATCATTGGAGAATCCATTTTGTCCCAAAAAATTTATGCACAAAAATTTAAGGAAAGCCACATTACTAAAATTTTTCACCATCTTAGAGGCAGCATTTCTTTATGAGAACTTCAACATCCTTTAGAGAATAATTTTATCTTTCCAATAAGCCCATATTTTCCTTGAAACTCCCAACGGTTTGAGAGAAAATGAATCTACAAGTTTGGAAAAATGTAAGTTCTATGCAAGCTGACATGAGACAACTCATGCAAGTTAGCCTCTTGGCCAAGGGACATGACCCTTCATTAAAAACAAAAACATGTATAAATATGACATTAAAACACTTTATTTTAGTATCAATTTTCGGTGATCATATCTTAGAAGGTAAGACAAAATATGGGGCTCATTTCACATCTCATAAACAAGGAAGATAAGACATAGAATTGAATAAAATAAGAAAGGGTTAGGACAACACCTTCAAGACAACGTTAAAATTCTTATGAACTAATTGTGCTCGGATAGAAGTATAACTTTCATGTATTTCTTGACCTCAGACTGCAGCTAGAGTGGCTCGGTGCTTGGATTGGTGATGTGACTACACTCAGTAGTGGTAAAAACTCCAATTCGGATTGGTTTATATGAAACTGTGGCTTAGACTGTAAGCAAGATCCTCGGACCATGTAATCATTTGCTGCAAACTATGATTGGTACCTCCTCCTATAACTCAGATTATATATTCACAATAGCTTGGACAGAGGTGTTGATAGTAGCTCGGAATAAGGTGCAGATAGTGGCTCGGACAAAGGTGCAGCAGTGTTGATTGGTGCAGCAACAAAAGACTGCAATATCTCATCAACTCGACTATGACTGTGATGCAGTGTACCTATCTCACAGTGACTCAGATTCTTGAGTAGTGGGCAATCAACCTATCTCGGAGTGGCTTATACATCTACGCTTGGACTGTGATGAAATCTATTGCTCAACTCTTGAGGATACAATTGAAGCAATAATATGTGGCTTATCAATTCAGCTACAGTGAAGAGGTAATTGAACATGTGAATAATTGAATTGTCAAGAATCCTATTGAAGACATACAAGTAAGTATATTACTTGTTTTTTTTGTCAACATTAATTGAATACAATGAAGGGTTTTGAAGCATCAATCAAGGAGCCTTTGGAAGAGATATCTTGTTTAGGAAAGGGTTACTGAAGACAACCTTGAATAATTCTTGGAAAAAACCTGGTGCAGCATAGTGATGAATATTGAAAGACATCTTGGATTACCTTGAATATATCTTGAATATTGTGGAGATCAGGTGCCCTTGAAGAGGTTTAAAGCAGGTGCAGAACTAGGGCTTCTCATCGAAGACATATTGAATATTTGTGGAAATCATTGGAGACCATTGGCTTCATTAACTTGGAGAAATTGTTTGGGTACGATGAAGAGAAGTGGTGACACCTTCTAATAAGAAAATATTGTCATTGATGATGTGACGTGGAGACTAAGTGTGACAGGGCTCGTTGAAGATGACTTTGGGAGTCGTGAATAATAACCAAACATATTTTGATGAAGTGAAGATAGGGTTGGAGCCCTAGAGAATTTGAGTCCTCAAGAAACGAAGTCGTAGCATGTACCAAAGCTAGGGTTGGAGCCCTAGAGGTTGGTGCCTCAAATTGACAAGGTTGGAGCCTTGGAAAGACCAAGTCGGTGCTTGGCACAATGCAGTTTGGAGCCTGGAATATTGGAGTCTTCATCTAGGGTTGGAGCCCTATATAAATATTGTACTTTACTTATTGTAAACAATAAATTAATAAAATTATTTATTCCATAATTGTTCATTTTTTGTTCTAATTATAAGTGATCTAACTTGTAAAATTAACAATTGAAAAGAAATACTAATTCACCCCCCTCTCAGTATTTCCAACAGTTCCTTTAGTTAGTGATTCATTTGTGGAACAATATGGGATACTCGCTAAAATTTTTGGGCCAACCAAGCCTTCATACCTACTACCTGTATTTGTAATTGATAGTGTGCTTTTACAAGAAATTGTCAATAAAATATATACATGTGTAGATGGTGCACTTTCTAGGACCAAGAAACATCCTAGGCCGCACATTCCATTCCACTTGGGAGCCTAGCAATTGAAATATGTCAATAGGGTTAAAAAGGACTCTAATGCTCTTATACTCTTCCATTTTTGGAATCTAAACTTTCATAGATATGATCCTAGATCCCTAATGAATGATATTTGTAGGTTTTTCAAATTAATATGGGAGTACCAGTCATAGACCTAGGTAGAGGAGG
The DNA here is from genome assembly GCA_034641835.2 of Pinus albicaulis. NCBI lineage: Eukaryota > Viridiplantae > Streptophyta > Pinopsida > Pinales > Pinaceae > Pinus > Pinus albicaulis. Next base: position 663,923,113 of record CM076577.1, on the reverse strand, counting down.
AGTTGCAAAAGAATGCTCTAAATTTTGTAGTAGTTATGACAAGCATCGATTACATCGCTTCCACTAATAGAGAAAAATAGGTTCAACATACGATTGTAAAATTGGCTCAATAAAAATCAAATGAATAGGAAGTAAACTAAAGGGAACATGAAGATAAAATCAAACAAGAAGAATAATAAACCTTGATAGCCTAGGAGGATACCAAAGAAGCTCAAGAGTTGGTGATCTTATAGAAAAAGGGGCAAGAAATGAGGAAGGAAAGATATCATAGAGTAAAGGTGGAATAGAGAAGGAAAGTTGACGAGGAAAAGTGAAAGTGGGAAGAAGAAGAAGAAAATATGAACAAGCAGAAGAAGAATGAAATAAGTTACAAGATGAAGTTGAAGACAAAGCAAGGGAGGAAGCTCTCTTGGCTCAACAAGCAGAAACATGGCCAAAGACTTAGCTAGATTCAACTACAATTGAGGTTAACTGAACACCACCTACAATCACAAATATTAGAGGAGACCATATTCCAGTCGTAAAATTGAACATCACACCAGGGAAATGGAAGAAGGTGATCAATCCGAACAAGTTCAAGTTTTGAGCACAACTTCAACCAAATTATGGAGCACACCAATAATTTTGATGTTACTACACAATTGTTGTCGATGTAGTTCACTAATGAGATACCTATAGTGCCTGATGAGAAGAAGGATCCTCTCGCCATGGCCTTGATAGGTACATGGTTCTCTCAAGCCATTGATAGGAATGTGAAAGAAATCCTATAACAACTTGACATTAAAAATTCCCAAATAGTTGAGTTGCAATAACAAGTCAGTTTGTTGAAGGAAAAAACTAGGACAAAATAGTTGGAGAGCATAAAAGTTGAAGATTACTAGGCATGTGCATTATAAGTGCATGAACAATACAATTATTTGGTATTACATGTATATCATGTTTTGTAGGTTCTATAAAATATCTTAGCTCAATTTTTTCCCCTATGGGAACTCACTAAGAATAGAGGCACTAAGTTAGGAGTATTAAATGCTGTTGATCAACAAGAGGAGTGACCAAAATAATTCCTTAAGGCCCTCATTGAATGTCCTAGAATTGATGCATGAGAGTTACTTTATGATTCTATAGTAATCAAGCGAGATTTCAAGATTCAATATAAGTTGGATAGGTACATAGCTTGGTTAGTAACTTTATATGAACAAAATAATACCCTAGAAAAAATTATTATCAAAATGAATAAGTTTCCTTCAATTAGGATCAAGGGATAAGATAGACCTTATGGAAATGTAAACAAGGAATTGGATGAAGTATTGAATTCAAATGAACTATCGTTTAGTGTGTTCACTAATATACTCACTAAGGACAATCTCAAACAGCATCTGGAGGACCTTGCTAAGTTGCACATAATGTTAAATCAATTTATGGTTTCCTTGAAGAGATATGTCCTAGTCATCTCTCAAAGCACGACAGAATTTCATGTCACCATGGAATTTTCTACCCATTATAATCCTAATGAAATACCATTTTTGTCAAACATGGATGACATATCTACAAGAAGTTATGAAATCTCTCTTGAGCGTCCAATCAGGATCTAACAGTTTCTAGCCTCAATGTTGAGATGTAATAGAGTATATTATTGTATTTTTAATATAGGATAAGTTGAAAAGTTGTAACTAACATAACAGTAAACTGAACAGTCACCAACAACAATTACAAACTCATACCTATAAACATTGTAAATCCTCAAAATAAAGAGTCCCCGATGCTTGAATTATGGGTTCTCATTTAGGAAATTGTTGTAGTTATAATTTTTCTATTTTATTGATATACCTACATACTAGAGTCAGGAAGTTGTACTTTTGAATTCATGCTTAATATAGAGAATCCTTGAAAGGATAATCTTGGAACATTATTCCTTCACACATCTTTTCTTTGTTTTTTACTATTCATAAATTGTTCATGTATGTGTGTGCTTTGTGAGATGTATGTTACTAATTTTATGGACCATTCCATAAATTAGATGGCACTCTTACTTATTTACTATTTTAGTTTTTCCACTTTCTACTTATGAGCACTTGTTATATCTAAATGTTGAATATTCTTCATTTATTTTAGCAAGTTAAACACCTATTGTTGTCATGTATTACAACTAACTATTTCTTTGATTATGAAATTATGTATTTATTGGCTCATTGCTTCCTATTTCTACTATATATTCCCTTGCTAGTTAGATAATTTTCATCTTAGTGGATCAGATAGGTTAACTTAGAAACAACACCCCCCCCCTACTGTGACAATTTCCCATATATCACAACATTATTGGAAATCAAGAATGTTTATCTGATCAAAATATCGATGGGTCTCTTATTCCAAATGGTGTGAGGTATGATTGGGAACACATACCAGAGATGACCCCCTGACTCGATTGGTTCATTTTCCCCTGTTAACACACTCCTACCTAATACCTCTATGGATGAATAAATACTCATTTATTTGGAGCATATTGAATAGCATCGTTGAGAATCTCCATTCGTTAATGATACTCATAAGAAGCATATTAAATCCTAGCATGATACAAATGTTAATTCTCTCATATTCACTGGAGGAGACTTGGTTTTGATTTATGATTGGGATCATGAAAAATCAGGGGTAGGAAAGGTTGAACCTCTTTGGCATGTTCCTTAGATTATGAGCTTATATTACAAAAGGGGCATATGCATTATTGTAATTTGAAGGGAATCCTTATTTAAGCATTTTAATGGGCCTATTTAAATAAGTGCTATACACCAGTAATAATGATATATAGTGCTTTGTAACATGTTGTAGCTTTAATTTTTTTGTACTTCAGAGAAGTTTCACTTTTTTCATTTGGTTTATTCAATTCGTATACTTATCATAATTGGTGCTTGATTTACAGATGTAGATTTTTTTCCTGGTCTATGTGGGCTTCATAAATTATGCTAAAAATTGCACCCAAAACATCACTTTAGTTGCACTAGTGATATTGTTGCCCACAAATCAACTAGTCAGTTTAGGGAGTTAATTCTTCTATCATGCAACCAAGAATGTTTCAAAGTATAAGTGTAGTCATCAAAATTCTATGTGAAATTATGGCTATCAACTTCCACATGTTATTTTTATGTTTGGATTCTTAATTAGTGGTTTCACAACTGAATAATATCTATGTTGTGATCAATTAATTTATTCTTAGAAAGTATTTGAGGGTATAACTTCTTGAGATAAAATTTGAGGTTATTATTTATGACCGTGTCCCTAGAATTTTAAACACCTTGGCTAATTCATTGGCTATATATGTGTTGGATTGGAATTTTTTTCATTAACAAGAGAATTTATACAAACAAGTATCCACAATAAACTTGGTAGATAAATCATGATTATTTAACTCATGAACAAAAATTGAACCATATGTATAAATACGATAAATTATCAATACAGTATGTCTACAAAATATGCAGTGTACAAATTCAATTTACACGGCCCATAATGATACAATATAGAAAAATATCAATTCTATAATATGTAGATGCTACAAAAAGGAAGACTTTCATCTAGCCATCCCAAGGCACGTCTATCTCATGGTAACACACTATCACATTGGCCACCCCCTTACTAGACAAATAAAGGGTCATGGTATAGTAATCCCATGGAATTGTAATATTTGGGGCACATCATCTACCCTCATCATAGACACACCCATATTAAACCCCTTTAGATTACTTTTCACCTTACTAAGGTATTAACAAAACATATAATATCCCTCCTCCTCATCTAGACCCTACTCCTCCTTGGCTCTGAAATATTTAGGATCCATCCCTAATAGTTGGATTGGTCCCACATATCTGTCATGCATTATGATTAAAAATATCATTGCATAACCAAAAAAATATTATATTTTTAAAATAGGAAAAATGTGATAACCTTATAAAAACCCAAAAAAACCTTCTACTCTTTCTGATCCAGGTGGATATTGGTGGCCACCCACCTATTCCACCTAGACCTCCAGTCAGTTTCATCAGTTTCCTTTTTTATAGCAGCATTTACTATTTTTAGCATTTTTTCGGGTCATGAACTTTCAGAGCAGTTTTCACCCCCTAAACGGCGTTTTTTGAGGTATGTAGTAGGTCCATGAAAAAAACCTGTAGTACTTATAGAGACATTTCTGATTACATATCGTACACAAAAAACAGATATAATATGACCAAGTTACGACCCCGGGAAGTTGGATTCCCAACTAACCCCAATGGGGCCCACAAACTCTTGGTGTTTCATCTCCTGGGGTTAAGGTTTTGGTTATTTATAGTTTTATTTTGTTGTTAAATAATAAAAAGGCCCTTAAGCCTCATTGTAACATAGTTCAAAGGCATGTATATGCTACATCTCTTCTTAGAGATAAGCTACCAACGCCCTAGCTAGTTTTTTTCCTTTTTGTCTATAAGCATAGTTCAGTTATTTGATATTAATGAAATGAAGTTTTATTTCTGTTGCATCTCTGTGTTTATGTGTATTTTATATTTTATTATGTTCCTGCATAATTATGTATCATTGTTATCAGAGCGGCCTGCTCTTTCTTGATCCTTCTTTACATGTCCCCAACAAGGTCAGGGTATAAGGAGTTGGGGCTCAATCTAGTGGAACCTTTACAAGATCAGCCTCGCAAACCCCGACGGTCACCCATGGTGGAAGAAAAGAAAGATGAGGGAGCAGCAGATCCTATTAAAATATTGCTCGAGGAGGCCCTCAATAAACAAAGGAATGTGATGGTGGATAACTTTTCCCAGATCCTTCAACAACTTCCTCCCGGTGACGCATCTGCATCCAGCAGCCACTATGGAGGCACCACTCTTTTTAAGGTACAAGCAAACTTTGACATTACCATATTTGAGAGCCTAATAGATGTAGACGTCATAGATAGATGGTTGAATATATTAGAATGATATTTATCGGTTCATGAATTTTCCAACCGGGAAAAGATTACATTTGAAGTCCTCAAAGTCGCCCACCATGTCAATGACTAGTGGGAAACCTACTGTGAGCAAAAGGAGGAGAGGAAACCCTCTATGTTATCGGTGTTGTGTGTGGAGCCTAATTATCTTGTTTATTTTGTATCACAACATTGGAACCCTATACCTTAATGGGGCGGCAACGTCGCCTGTAATTAAACGTTGCCTGGGGGCTCCAGTGGGGGCGACTGTGACTTTATGTAGCCCCCCTTGGCAGGGGGTTTCGGGGGTAGCGCCCCCGAAGCTAAGAACAAATGTAAAATTGCCTTGTAAAATTATAGTAATTTCTAGTCAATCTGGGTCGTTCATTAGGCGGATGATCTGACGGTAGAAGTTATGTTTAATTTAGGGTTTTTTTCCCTAGAAGGCAGCCCCTCGCTATGTATGAGGGTATTGTATTGCGGCTTTGTATGGGATGTGTATTCTCAGAGCGAGAAACATATAGGGAGACTGTGAGAGAGAACATAGGATATTACAGTGGATCTGTTGTAGGTTGTGTCTCTTCATTTTTTTCTGGATAATAGAAAGGAAGGACTGGCTGTTCGGAGTGGACGTAGCCCAAACTGGGTGAACCACGTATATCTTTGTCTCTCTGGTTTTATGTGTTTTGTGTGTTTGTGTTTTCTGCATATTTTAAGTTTCGCATTGCTCTGCAATATATAATTTTCTAACAATCGGTCGCACCCACTTAGGATTCTTTCCAAGACACCATCAAGGAAAAATGTTATCCCATGGGGAGATATAAGTACAAGTACATACAATGGAATATGCTACGGTAGCAAAGGGATCAAGATGTGCATGAGCTAAAGAATATGTTCCATACCTTGCGCAAAAATTTGGGTATCAAAGATTCAGAGAAACATTTAGTTTTGAAGTACCACATTTGTTTGCATAGATACATTCAGGAGGAAATGGAGTTCCTTGACATCTCCTCACTTGGTGCAACATACCGGTATGGTGCCAAGATTGAACAAAAATTAAAACAGAAGAAGAGATACTTTCGATCTGCAAATCAGAAGCAAGGGAAAGGTACTCCAAACTGCAGAACAAATGACAAATCCAAGGTGGGGCGAACCAGGACAACCCACCAAAGCCCGCAAGAAAATAAAAACACTGTCAAGCCAAAGAAGGACACAGGAAAGTGTTGTTAGTTCCATAAGATCTCCACTCACAACACAAGTGAGTGTTGGGCCAATCAATCCCTAGTGGCCAAGCTAAAGGCTTTTGAATCAAATTCATGCTCTGACTCTAAATCAGAACCCGATAAGAGGAATGAAAAATGGAAGTATATTATCGATTTTGAGCCCAACACTATCGTTTCCACCACAATATCCAAAATGAGGAACCAAAATATCCAAAGAAGGGGGAGCGCCTCTTCCATTTCGAGATGTGGGTAAAGGGTTCTCCGCTACAGATCATTTTCGACATCGGGAGAAAAAAGAACCTCATTTCAGCAAAGGTCATGAAGCAGTTGGGCTTGCTGACCATAGCACACCCACAATCATACACAATCGGGTGGCTTCACCAAGGATGGGATCTTTGCGTCAGCCAGAAGTTTTGCCTTCCCTACAGCATCAACCCCTTCACGAATGAGGTATTATGAGAAATTTCTCCTCTTGATGTTTTTGATGTGTTATTAGGCCAACCATACTTGTGGAAGCGACATGTCATGTATGAGTCCAAACCTTGCATTGTTATTGTTACTTTGGGCAATAAGTTGTACATGATATAGGAGGTAGCACTGCCTTCCGCCATCTCTTTGGTTACTGCAAAATAATGCAGTAAGCTCATTTCCAAAACTGGGAAATTTGTTTTCTTGATGATCCACCATCAGGGAAAGAATACTATTGTGGCCACGACCCCCAAATAGGGATCCTACGCATGAAAACAATAGATGGACAAGGTCGTGGAGGATTATGGGGACATCTTTACCTCACCCGCAGAGGTTCCTCTGCACTGTCAGGTCAAGGACTCCATCGATCTGACCCCAGGTGTGTCGCTGCCTAGTGGAACATCTATCAGCACTATGTTCTGGAGAACGATGAAATAAAGAGGTAGATTAGGAGATGTTGCAGAAAGGTCACATCTGATTGAGTTCATCGCCCTGTGGGAGCCTAATCATGTTGCTACAGAATAAGGATGGGACTTGGAGACTTTAGAATGATTATAGAGCATTGAACAAGATCACTATCTAGAGTAGGTACCTGATCCCATGGATTGATGACCTTCTTGACCAACTCAAGGGGGGAAATATTTCAGCAAGATCAACTTGAAGTATGGGTATCACCTGGTAAAATTTGAACCCTCTGATGTGTGGAAGACTTCCTTCAAACCCAAGTAGGGTCTTTTCAAATGTTTTTTCATGCCTTTCAGGTTTACGAATGCTACCGCAATATTCATGAGGCTAATAGATGACATCTTATGGCCATTCACCAACTCATTTGTGGTGGTTTACTTGGATGGCATCCTGATATTCAGCCAGACTTGGGAAGAGCACTTCCACCACATCTAACAGATCCTTCAAACACTAAGGCAACATAGTTGTGTGCAAATTTGGAGAAGTGCACTTTTTGCATGACCCAGGTTCAGTATATGGGATACATTATTGATGATAGGGGGTGCATGTGGATCTAGCCAAGATCCAAGATATTTGGGATTGGCCAACCCCAACCACTCTAACATAGCTCTACAGCTTTCTAGGTCTTTCGAAATTATACTGCAGGTCCATGTTTGGATTCTCTCATATCACTTAGCCCTTGAGTCAAGTCACCAAGGGAGGAGAAAAATCAAAATTCTTTGGTTTTAATCTCAATAGAAGGCATTCATAGAATTTTAACATTTCCTCTTCTCTATGCCAGTGCTCACATTACCAGACTTGCAACAACCATTTGAGATCGAGACGGATGCCTTTAACTATGCTATTCGGGAAGTTCTTACTCAACATTGGCATCTTGTGGCATATCACAGTGAGACACTTTCCGACACAGTTCGTAAGTATCCCACTTATGACAAAGAGATGTATTTCATTGTGCAGGCTTTCCAACAATGGAAGCATTACATTTTGGGGAAGGAAACGGTCATCCACACAAACCACCGACCCGTGAAATTCATACAGAAATAAGGGAAATTGTAGAATGATCGCCATCAGAAGTGGTCCACATAGCTACAATAGTTTCATTTTAACATCAAGTACAAGAAGGGATTCACCAACAATGTTTCAGATTGCCTCAGCCAATCACCAATTGTGGTGCTAACCACCATGCTCAACTCTTGTGGGAATGAGACTTACGATTTGTCGCTTCTCTATAGAAGCGATCCAGAATTCGGCCACACATACAAGACTCTCTTGGCGGGTAAGCAAGTTCCAAATTTTCACCTCCAGAATGCACTGTTATATCACCTGGGACACCTTTGTGTTCCTTCAAGTGAGCCTTCCAAGATGGTTTGGGAATCACACTACAGTCAGGCCGCTGGGAATTTCAGGGTCAAGAAAACAATGGCAGTACTGTAGAAGTATTTATATTGGCCAAACCTTCGACGAGATGTCTAGAAATACATCTGATAGTACACTTCTTGCTCCATTACCAAACCGACCATCAAGAAGCAAGGCTTCTATACTTCGTTGCCTGCCCCTAGTTGACCTTGGGAATCCATATCCATGGATTACATGCCAGGCCTTCCTTCTACTAAGAATGAAAATGACTGTGTTTTTTGTGGTTGTCGACAGATTCTCGAAGATGGCCATTATGGCATCCTACAAGAAGAATATCACAGTAGAAGCCACTGCTAAACACTTATTTGAATGAGTGTGGGTATACTTTGGGATCCCACATAATATCATCTCATATCGGGATAGAAATTTCCTCAGTAAATTTTGGTCTAGCCTCTAGTCGATGATGGACACCAAGCTCACCAAGTCCATAGCTTTCCATCCCCAAATCGATGGATACACATAGGTCATCAACAAGATGATCGTACAAATTCTGCACATGTAAAAATAAAATCATCCATGCACATGGGATGAGACCCTCCCCTATCTACAACACAACTATAACTGAGCTCTCCACATATCAATTAGTCACAGGCCCTTTCAGGTGGGCTTGGGATTCTAGCCACTATGTCCCATTGGCGTAGCCATGCCATTTGCAGCTACTCAGGTAGATTCGGCTCATGTCCAGTCTGAAGCAGACAAGGAGAAAAAATTCATTAAGCACATTCAGCACATCTCCCAATAGGTTCATGACATATTGGACAGATCCAATGGTAATTACAAGTAATGACATGATCAACTTCGAATGCCACACAACTTCCAAGTGGGTGATGTGGCTAAATTTGTAGAAGGAGCACCTCATTGGACCTCACTGCAAGCTTCACCCACTTCGTTATGGGCCATACACTATCACCAAGGCTATAGGGCACAATTCCTTGGAGCTCATTATTCCACCATTCCTTGGTCTACACCCAGTATTCAATGTGGACCTCCTTCGGCCCTACTTTCCACCTCTATTGAACACATCAGTCATGGTAGAACAACTCACACCAGCAGAGTTAAACCCACACTGCATGGAACAAGCCACAACTAATATAATCATGGACAAACATATCAATAACATGTGCAAGTAGATGATCTAGCTATATCGATTTGTCAAAGTAGGCCAACTCCTTCACCAAGGCAAGTGGTTCACCAAGGACCAGGTTCAACAGAAATTTCCTCACGTCATGGAGGCTCTAAACGCAATGTGGGCCATTGCTTCCTAAGGAGGGAGGAATGAACCAGGTGAATATTGGTGGCCACCCACCTATTCCACCTAGACCTCAAGTCAATTTCATCAGTTTCCTTTTTTATAACAGCATTAACTATTTTTAGCAGTTTTTCTGGTCTTGAACTTTCAGAGCAGTTTTGACCCCCTAAACAGTGTTTTTTTAGGTCTGCAGCGAGCCCATAGTCATAGGAATGGGCCTACAACAAAACCTATATTACTTGGAGATATATTCCTGATGATATATCATATGTGCCAAATGGAGATAATATGACCAAGTTACAACCCTGGGAAGTTGGTTACCCAACTAACCCTAATGGGGCCCACAAAATCTTGGAGATTCATCTCCTAGGGTTAGGGTTTTGGTTGTTTAGGGTTTTCCTATGTTGTTCAATAATAAAAATTCCCTTTAGCCTCATTGTGACATAGTTCAGAGGCCTGTAGCCACCACATCTCTTCTCATATATAAGCTACCAACGCCCTATCTAGCTTATTTCCATTATGTCTGTAAGCATATTTCATTTACTTGATATTAATGAAATGAAGTTTTATTTCTGCTGCATATCTATGTTTATGTGTATCTTTGTATTTTATTGCAGTCCTTCATAAGTCCATATCACTTTCATACGTGTCCCCCATTGTTCTTTATGAGGGATTACCAACTCATGATCATGAAAAACGTTAGTGTCAACATATGGGTAGTCCTCTATGATGACTACTTGCTCATCCCACTAGTAAAATAAATCCAAACCAAAGTTTCTCATAGATAGTTCACCCCTACTATGAGCCATACAATATTTCCAACTCGTTAGTGTGGGCTTAGATGGCCTATTAAACTAAATCAACACATTTGGATGCATCTAACGGACTCACTCTAGGGAGAAAATAATGAAGATCGATCCATAAACAAATTATTTATGTATTTCAGTGAATGAGGATCAATCCATAACTAAATTATTTATGTTTATCAGTCTTACATCTAATCAACTTATCTCTTATGTTGACCACTAATCCAATATATCATATAATGTGGGCCTCAAGCACTTTGATGCATGGTGAATATGGGCCCATGAGGCCAAGTGGGGAATTGTGGATCTAGTGATCTAAGTGATTGTTAATAGAATGGTTATGTAGGGGGAATTATTGGGAATTTTTTATATCTAAAATTGGTTGTTGCTCTTTCTTGACCCTGGTTGACAATGTGCAACAATACTTGTCTATGGTGCTAGTAGCACTACATCTACCACTTCTTTTCAATACTACCAACTCACCATGGTTGTATAGCCCTATAATGAAGTATATTTCATCCACAACTACGTGTAGTATCTCATGGCTAACTTGGATGCACTTCTGGTCATGATCCCAAAACCCTACAAGTAATTGCAAGAACATACTTTGGCTCCCTATGTTTTAGCTCCTAAAGAGATTTAGCAGCCTATAGTCTCTTAGTGCACATAAATTTAACTATTCATTCAATGTGGACACATAAATCAACCCATGCTCTCATTATTTCCACTCAATCATCCTTATTGGCCTTGCACACATTTAAGGAAAAAGTTGTAGATCAATTATCATTCAAGTTTCAAAGTGAAATTTTTGATTTTTTCTTCTTTTTTTAAAGCATGGTTGTAGATATTCCTTGGGGAAAATGTGGGTTTTTGTGGGTTTTCCATGGAAAAATCATTTTTAGGGCCTCATTTCTATGTTTGTTTTGTGTTGAACCCATAACTTTGTAGATGCAATTTAAAATACATTTGACACCTTACAATCTTTAACCTAAAAGTAAATAATAGAATAATGGAAATGGAGAGTAGGAATTGAGGCCTTATTGGTCCAAATGGAATGGAATTTTATCAATTTAATATCTTGCAATATGCCCTAAAAATTTTTGATATAAAAAGGGTTTTTCATTAGAGGTAATTTTTAGCGAGGTAAAATGGTAAAAAATAGCTCAATTGCCCATATATAGACCAATTTTTTACCCTTCTGGGCTAAAAAAATAAAAATTCACCCTTGTTGAAATGAATCCCATCATCACTTCTATTTTGTGCTTTGAAATCATTTTATGATATTTATATTTCATTATTTGAAACTTGGACCGGTTTTTGATAGTTTTTACAAGACTACTAGATCATTTTTTGGTACTTTCACGCAGTGATTTTTGGTCAAATTTGAGGCAAATGTCAATTTTTCATATAACAATAGGGTTTTCCATAAATTTTGATTTTACATTATTTACCATTATTTGTACTAACACCATGCTTCGGGCTCAATCATGTCAAGTTGTGACATTTCCCTCTCTTGTCTTATGCAAGTCATAGCTTGTTGAGTAGTGCCTACCCTCCATGGGTTGCTCTAGTTAGCACTCCTCTTGCCATTCAGTTCCCATGTTGAGTTATTATTTTTAGGTTTGGGAACCCTTATCTATCCTTGTCATGACTCAATATTTGGGACTTGTGATTCTCTTTTATCTATTTCTGTTAATTTCTTGAAAGGTTATTTTTGTTGCTTTATAGTTTCACTTGCTTATTGTTGCTCGTGTCTTTGTGGATGATGTTACTAGTTCATTATGGTTATTTTCATTATATTCAATTTGAACCTTAGCCATTTTCAACTATTGCCTTCATTTTATGACCTATATTCTTGGAGAAGACACATTCATTATTGGACACAACTTGACACACACATATTTTGGCTTTGATTTACATAGGCCTATTCCATGTGCTTAGAATGTAGTTCCATGTCATTGAGCCACTCATTTTTTGTATTGCGGTGAATTTTATCTATTTATGTGCTTTCTAGAACATGAAAAGACACCCAAAAAAATCAAAAGCATAAAAAAAGAAATGGGGGGAAAGAATTTTGAACTATGTTTGATTCAATTCGAGTGGTAGCCATCAATTATTGTCACCCTTGAACATGGTGTTAGTTGTCAAATCAATTCAGTGACAAAAGAAAATTAAAAAGACATTCACTGAGGATCTAGTGATTCTCCCACTTTATGCTGGAGACCGGCCCTCTCCAACCACAGGGGGTATTCCTTGAATTCAATGTAATTTAATAAAGCTTTCTATGCAAAATAGATATATTTTGCTAGGTTATAAATAAAAGAGTGTTTTAAATAAAGTAATATTCTAAGAAAATATAGGTGGTAAGACTTTTAATATGTGAAAATTATTAAATAAATAAACCATTAATGATTAAAAATGAAAATTCCAAATATGCATCACAATCCATACCAAATACAATGGTTAGAAATGAAAAATAGAATTAGAATAAGAAAAAAAGTAGAAATAAGAAGAGTTGGAACATGTTGGCTTATATATATCCAATTGTGATGTGCAATAGAATCATATGATATCATGTACCTATATCATTGTAAACTACAGCAAGTCAATTATAATGTTGACTTTATTCTTTCTAAATAATATATATTTGAAAAATATTATATCAATAATATGTATGAAATATTAACAATGTGATCATGTCATATCATTCTTAATCTTTCATATATGTCAGTAAAATAAGATAAAACGAAGTAAAACAAACAAGAAAAATGGAACGAGACTAGTATTATTATTATTCAAATGAAACCTACAAGGAAATTATATATATTGTGTAACAGTACAATTCCTAACCGCAACATGTCACTCAAATCTAATTTAACTCCCATAAATAATATATATTTAAGAAGAATTAAATCAACTTATGTATGAAACATTTACTATAATATCATTTCAAATCAGTGATCTTTCATGTTTGCAAGTAAATATAAATACAAAACAAACAAGAACACATAAAAGGAAAAACATAATGAATCATGATAATATGAATTAAAATCTCATGGTAAAAATGAAGTAGGCCACCACAACATGTATGTTATGCTTCAAAACAATAAGGTTTCACCTCAAGCCTACCATCCCCCCTTTTTGTGGACATTTTATGATTATTAATAGTGTTTAGTTGCATTAATCACTTTATCATTGTTTTAAACATGTATGTGTATATATAATAATATGTGATTAATAATATGGTTATATAATTAAACAATTATTTATATAATATACACATACTTATATTGATATGTGATGTTATTCAAATAGGGTCATTTATATCATTAATGTCACTCTTTATGGTTGAAGTTTTGTTTTAATTTTATTTACTGATAATCATTTTGATTAAAGGTCGACTATAAGGAGTGGGTTTACATGTCTAATATGAACTTAGGAAGTCAAGTAATACTAGTGAAAATAGTGTAAAGGTTCATGTGAGGGAAAATGTATAACAATAGCCCAGTTTTTTAAGGAGGGTATGATTGGGCTACAACATTTTGCTCCTATTTGGGATGGTTCCTACCCGTGAGGTAGCAAAAACCATAGACCACGTACCTTGAAACATTGGGCATGGAGTTGGTTTGAATTTGAAAATCAAGACCTCTTGCTCAAATGTATTAATACCATGCAGTATATTAGTAGATAACTGTAAATGATAAACGCCTTAAGAATATCTAATAACAAATAGGTGAATGTGTCGCAAATACATAAAATTCACAATTTTACCTGTAAATATTCATACTCATGCTAGAGAGACCATTTTTAATCTGAAAGACTTGCAACATTGTTAAAGAAAACTATTTGACTGCAAAAATGAGGTTTGGAGAGTTATCAGTTTCATAACTCAATTTAAATTTTTACCCTTGTCCCAGAAGTGTGAAATTTCTATTTAAATGTCATGCAAGTTAGAATTTGGCGTGATTATTATTGTTAGATGGAACCATTCTCAACCACCCGATCTCATCGAATCAAGCGTTGTGCGTTAAATCCCACACTTTCCAAATCCGATGGAAATGTTTACCAAACTGCACATAATTTCAAACAATTTAGCACATAGTTTGATGAAAATAAAAAAATATGTCAAAAAGGAGAAAAGGTTAGTACCACCTATTTTCGATTTTGGCAAAAAGATTACGTCATTTTAGAGAAATAAGACATTCTTATATTTTTAAACCCTTAATCTATTAACAAGGAGGAGGAAAGGAATCTTCTAATGCATAAAAATACAAAACCTAATCTATCATAAAAAAAATTGAAAATCCTTCGCAATTTAATGGCCTATATTTCCATCAGCTAGAATGACATTATGATTAAATCATATAATATCCCAATATAAAGGTAGAGGATCCCCATCATTATTAATATATGAGACATTCTTCATACCCTTTAGTCTACTAGGATCATTATGGTAATGAATTAGATCACATCAATCATAATTTGATATGTGTCTCATCCTTCATGGGGACATTTCAAAACCATATATAAATTATCTCATTGTTAGAGTTACTAATTAAGAGATTGTAAAAATTATGGTACTAGTTTTACAAGCATGAGTATGGAATTCATCTCAGAGTAAACTTCAACCAAACTATTGAGACTAGTTATTAGGGATTTTTGTTTCCCCATGTGTTTCAACTACATGAATTTCCAAAATCAGACATTGCTTTGTTGACAGCAAGTTTCCATAGCCCCGACGGAGTCATCCACTATCTTGACTAAAGAAATTTAATCACTTTTTCATTCACATATAATCTCATGTAATAGAAGTTTAAATATTCTTTCATTGTAAATAATTATGGGATGATTATACATTGGGACTTGGCCCAATACCACTGACCTTGTTTTGTGCTAGTGAATGTTCATAGCCCTGGCAAAGATATTAGCATTCCCCATTTTGAAGTAATTTAAATGATTATGGGATGCTTATGCACTGGGATAACCCAATACCATAGATATTTATTCACTACCAACGAGAATCCATAGCCCCAATGGATTTATCTGCATCCCCCATTCGAAAAAAGGATCAGTATCTATTATTCAAGAATAGTATGGTGATTAAGGAAGGTCACATGTATGGAATATGTTTATAAATAACTAGTACAACAAATAGATTTAGTATTCATTAGATTTTGTGAATATCAAATCTTGTGTTTATAAATTTAATACTCAAGATGTAATATAATCTCTCATGAGATTCATGTGCAATAAGTACAAATAAAATAAAGATGTGATCAAAAAATTTCTCAACAAGAACTTTGATACTAGTAGATGAACGATGTTTGAGCCTTTTAGCAAAATTAAATACCCTTCAACCTTACAAATATTTAATGATATTTCCCAAACTCATTAGTATGATATATAGTAGGATATTTTCAATCCATAGCTCATTCTTGCACATGTCACCTAAGGTTTTTAAGATGCAAGGAATTCATATTTATTCATGCTAAGTTTTATACCCATAAAGTATGTATAATAAAAATTGTAAAAGGTTTATTTATGTACGTAGTCTATATACATGTGTTTTTTTAATAGAAAAACTATTCGAAGAAATCAAAGAGCTAATGCAACCAGGTTAAAAACCTACTAGCCACATACCTCCTAACTCTACGCTTCATTCCTTGAAAAATAATGATACGTTCAACTGTTGAAAGAAATAGGGAAAAAAATTGTTTACCATGCCTTCAAGAAATATGTTAATATTAGATTGATAACATGTAGAAAATTTTTCAAAATATTTACTCATATATTCCTCAATGAAATCATGTAGCCCTGTATGAATCTTTGATAGATAAACCCTTGGAATATTAGCAACCTATTCATGAAGATAATTTGTGTATGTTTCTATCTCATGGATATTCATTTCTTTTGAAGATGAATGAAAGAAGGAACCTAGTTATAAGACTTTCATATCACTCAGAACATGTATAAACTGTGTGATTTTCTGCCATATCATGTTCAATGGAACATTTAGTTTGTAGAGAAAAAGAAAATAAATGCAGTTACTTGAAATCATCAAGTTTGTAATCATCTTGCAAACTTAAAATTTCAGATTCGTCATTAAAACCTTTGAATTGGGATTCTTTATCACTTTCATAATAGTGGTTTTCTTGAGATTCTAAGTTAGCATATTCATCTAAATCACAACAATTGTGAGAAAGCGATTCCATTATATATATAACTTTGTAATATTTGAAAAAGATAGGATGGAGATCTCTTAGGGAGGAGATACTAGTAGGAGGAAGTCTCCTATACTATCGTCTAGTGTCTCCTTATAAATACATCATAAATAATTTCATAAGAACATCCTCGTGATAAACCCTAACCTTGAAAATGAAACCATGAAATTCCATTAGATGTTGAGCATGGTCGTCATCATCATCTTCTCAAAAGAAAAGAAGGTGTTTGTACCATAGATATGTCTCAGGCATCTCATTGGGAAAACCAGGTATGATATAAAAATCCAAAGGGACAAATTGTGTGGATACCAAATAAGCCCAAGAAAAAACTATTTAAATAATATGAAGATTTCAAATAATTTATGGAGTGGCCCGGTGAAATATTAAGCAAAGAAATATTTTCTTGAAACTCATGAGGTGCATGTTACTATGCTCTATTCACTACTAGGTCACAGATTCAACCATTTTTCATTTTCCATGGAAATGAAATCTTCACACTTCGTTCCTAGGAAACGATGCAAAAAGAATATTGGTTCTCAAATTGTTCCGATGACAAAAAAATATCTAAGAAGACATTCACTAAGTATCTAGCGATCCTCCCGCTTCAGTCTCCAACCATAGGGGGTATTCCTTGAATTCAATGTAAGCTAATAAATAAATCTATGCAAAACAAATAAATTTGGCCAGGTTATAAATAAAAGTGTGTTTTAAATAAAATAATGTTTTAAGAAAATATAGGTGGTAAAGCTTACAATATGTGAAACCTATTAAATAAATAAATAAATCATTAATGAGTAAAAATGAAATTTCCAAATATGCATCACTATCCATACAAAATATAGTGGTTAGAAATGGAAATTAAAATTAGAATAAGAAACAAAATAGAAATAATAAGGGTTAGAACATGTTGGCTTATATACATCCAATTGGAATGTGCAGTAAAATCACATGATATCATGTACCTAGATCATTTTAACCTGCAACAAGTTAATTAGAATGTTGACTTAATTCTCTCTCTCTCTCTTTTATATATATATATATATATATATATATATATATATATATATATATATATATATATATATATATATATATATATTGAGAAATATTAAATCAATAATATGTATGAAATATTAACAATGTGATCATGCCATATCATTCTTAATATTTCATATATGTGAGTAAAAGAAGATAAACGAAGTAAATTAATAAATAAATTATTATTATTATTATCACATCCACAAATAGAACAAGATAATAATTATTTTCGAGTTTTATGTTATGATGATAATAATTTTGATGGATATGTTTTATGATTATGTTTAATCATGTGATAAATTCAATACATTGTTTGTTTACATTAGTTCTTGCTCATGGTTAACAAAGATGTTGATTATTATGTCATGGAGGTGATTTAGCAAACACGAGTATATTGGTGAGTAATATTGTGTACAATTACTACTGATGATTATTGAGTGTGACAGGAGACTAGCCAGATACACTTACATATGACAAGTTACAACCCTTATTTTGATCTGAATTGCATCTATTGTCTATAAAAAAAAAGCTCAATTTAATTTCATGTTGTGAATTCTAATGACATGTTAGTTGGTTGCAGGCACAGGTTAGTTTTTTGGCCAAATGACTCACACATGGGTCATGGGGATGTATATATAGATGGTACTTCATGGGAGGGGTGGGGCAGTGTCCCTGATTCGACCCTCCGGCACTCCCACCATGACTTGGACTGAAAGGTGTCGGGATACCCTTGCCTTGAAGACCATGATGTCATGGGGGCAGATCCTTTATTGGGTCACTTAGAAGGATTTTACTAGGAAACACATCAAGACAAATTTTTTGATCTCTAACACCATTAGTCTCACTATAGAGGGAGACATAAGAGAGGATAGTGGTCTCCATCATCACACTTATTTTTTCCCCTCATAGTCACTAGATGCTTTAAGGGAAAGTGTGGAACCTTTGGAACTTCAAAAGGGAAGCTCTTGAAGGGAATGACCGACTTGGCACCCTTGGAATCAATAAGGAATTTATTGGTGTGGCACCCTTGTAAATAAAAACGGAATTTCTTGAAGGGAATGACAAACTTGTCACCCTTAGCATCAAGGAGAAACTACTAAAAAATAATTAAGATGTGGTGATCATATTAATTCACATAATGAAGTAAGTGGATTTTAGAACCAATTTAATTAAATCAAGTGAAAAACCTTGGGGTAAATAGAGAAAAGGAAGAAATAAAAAGATTGAACCAATTGAGAACTATATCCTTCCCATGTTTGGAAAATATTAGGTAGATAATGTGCATATAAAGTAACTCCAAATTATGTAATTTTTTAATAAGCAAAGGGGGGAAGGGACATAGAGGTAATTAGAAACATTAATTGAATAGTTTAACCTCATTAAGAAAGAGGGTGGTGAATGAGAATAAAAAATAATAAATTTAATTAGAGAAATTTAATTTCATCAAAGAAACTCCATGTGGCAAGAGCCAACACAAGGATCTCCATCTAAGAGTCAATTTGAGTTAAATTAGGGTGTAGTTGGGGGGGCAAATCTAAGACCTTCCAGTTGAATACATTAATGAACACGAAATAAGGATTATAAAAGGGGGATGTAGAGACAAAAAGGAGAAGAAATAGGGAGTCATATTGAGGTGAGGAAAAAAAAAAATTTTAATAATAATTTAAGTAAATAATTTAGGAGAGCCTAGGTGAGAGGCTGGCACATGGGTGGGTGAATAATCAAACTTTTATATTAATAAAAATAATTATTTCCGCATGAAGTGCCAAATGTCACCTATGAATCCTCCTATAAAAGAATGAGAAAACTATGGGAGAGGGATAACCTTTTTCCTTATTGTTGTATGGATTACATAATGCTCTTGTGAGAGACTATGAAGCCGAAAGTGAGTTTGGTAAGGTGGAGGTCATTAGAGAGGGAATTATTGATCTAAGCTCTCCTCCATCGACTAGAATTATTACTCTAATTTATAGTCCCATTCCGGGTCGGGGTTCCATTGGGAAGAAGAGTGCCCAAGGAGTAGGCGGGAGGTCAACTAGTGAGTTAGAAATGTTTCGTTGGGATGCATAATCCTTCACACATGAACACAAAGTACGACAAGGAAGTGCAAGTAGCAACAAGTTGAGATCAAATCTCCACTTGTTTGGTGAATGATACCTCATTTTTTGATAAATTTATGTTACATTATTATTGTGTTATATATAATTATCATATTGTAGGAGTGAATGATATGATGGTTGAATTGTAAATTTATGGGCTATTGACGTGTGTACCTTAAAATTTATGTGTTTTCAATGTTGATGTGAATTTAATTACTATGTGAATTTCATAATGGATGTGGTTAACGAATTATTAGTTTAAAAATTAAAATATTTATTTGCTTATAATTGAAACACGATAACTTAAACTACATTACTTATTGGTTAATAAAATACTAGCATGATTTCATGTATCTAGTAACCTCTTGCTATTATCTTGAGTCTGACTTAAAAGTTTGTGTAAAAAAAGAAACGCCCTAAGGAAGATACCTACACCTGGTATCATAGCATATATAGGTTCAATCTTTAGGACCTATGGACCCATCAACATTTGGTACTTACACAACAAAAATCTATTTTTTTCTCAACAACTTATGAAAGTGAATATCATGCCTTACTTTGAATCTGACCTCAACGATCTTCTATTTTATCCTCATTTTGATTTGTGACATTGCCAGAACAATTCCATACTTGTGTTGTTAAATTATGAGTATGTTCTTTTCTCAGAGGGTTAATCATGAATGAGATTCATAATATATATATATATATATATATATATATATATATATATATATATATATAAAACTAGGATTAGAAAAAATATAAGGTTGTGTCATCTTGTAATGAATTTGAAATCTCCCTATATTTATCTTTGAGAGATTTAAACCTTGTGCTTTCATCTTACTAGATAAAACCATAGCATTACTTGCAAATTTTTTGATTCAATTTAATTTTCTTAAATCGCAAGCATAAATCATCGACCGGAGTCAGTAAACTGATGAAGTGCAAGTGCACTATATGTGCTAGAAGCCTTTGTTGTTTAAAGTGAGATTTGAAATTTTGAGATTTTTGTTTTAATTTTTGAACTTATGGATCAGTATTAAATTCCTATGGATCAGTGATGTTTTTAAAGTGATTTTATCATCTATGTTAAAATTTTATTTCTATGGTTACTTTCTATTGAATTAGTTTTAAAAATATTTTGTCAGATGACGCTTTTCAAAAGAAATAATCAGTTGCATTTTTATCAAGTTGATTTTAGAATTTTATGTTGCAGCAAATAATGAACTAATTCTAAATTACAAAAGCATGGAATATGATATAGTTCTAATCTTATGAAAACATGAAATTATAAATGCTATGGAGATGGAAATAAACTAAATTCTACTGCAAATTCTAGTTTGAAATATAAATGAAAAATAATTGAACTAAACTATATGAAATATAACAAAATGAATTCAAGAAATTATTCTACATAATAACACAACAAAAGCGTTGAACTATAGAAACTTATCTCTGAAAATAAAGCGGGAATCAAAAGCATTTACTGAATTAAGAAATAGCAATGTGGTTGAGATGCATAAAAACTGAAAGTAAAATGACATGGTCTGCTTGTAGGGGCCCTCCTCAATGCAGTAGGTTCTTAATTATATCAATGCATCAAATTGAACGAAATGGAACTTTAAATTAACATAAAAATATTCAAACAAAATGTTCAGGAAATGAAAGTTTGGTGTGCCCAAAATACACATAGTTCTTATGATTTTATAGAATGCATTCAACAATAAGCGAATTCTAAGCCTATGGATATTCTATTGGAATACTTATACAACTTAATATCAAAAACGAAATATCGCTTATCTATCAATTTGCTATTTAAAAATCAAATTGACACAATCGTGTTATTTCCAGACTTTGTTCCTGGACACTGCAACGTGTTGACTGCTATTTTTTATTGAGGGAATGCGTGATATTTTTATGAATAGGCTCGGGTAAGTAGGAGTAAATCCATGAGTGGATTATCCTCTATCCATCCATGTATTTCTTTGTTGAGATGATGCATCAGAACCCTTATAACAATGAAGGTAGTTGTGGATCTGTGGAATAGTTGTAGAATTGTATCAATTCTGTAGTTGAATGTAATATTTAATGAAACAATAGGGTATGTGAAAAAATATTAATAATAGCACACAAATATACTTTACCTTGTAAAAATAATGTGTTTTTTTGCTTTATTAGGTTGACAGTGATAGGAAAAGAAGGAAAATATGATGCAAAAAGGGGTGTCAAAAAAAAGCAATTTTGGGACTCTACATTCCCCCATACTGAAGGCTTTGTATGTCTTCATACAACCACAAAATTTGTCATTTATGTTTAGTCACTGCATATCCTTATATGCTTCTGCCATCACATCCAATTTCATCATTTTCACCCTCTTTCCTATTAATTCCATCCTTCGTTTCTTCATGGGGATTTTGTATTTCAGGTTAATGATTTTTCTCTCCATGGCTCCGTTTTATTCCTTCAAATTCTTGTTCTTTTTGTACCACAGATTCAAATGTAGGAGGAGGTTGTCCCTCTTGGAAATTTGAACTTCAATCTGAGATTTCAGAGATTGGTATTCATTTTTAATATACCTGTTTAATATTTCCAGTTCGAATATTTTATTCTTGAGGATGCCGAGAACTGGAGGTTCTTGTGGTTCATTAAATTGGTATTTCTCTTCACTTAGATTTGGAACTTATTTATTGGCTACTTCTCTTTTCTCTACTAATTCTATGTAATCATAAATCTCATGTTGTACTAGATCAATTCCTATCCTTTGTCCTGGAATTCAAGGAGGTGAAATGTAGGCAGGTGGTGATGCTCTCGAGGAATTTTCCATGGTTTCATCTGCTTTTAAATCAATGTGTTTTTCATCTTGTGAGGACACTTCCTTCATTGTTTTTATTCTGGTACTTCTTCTCAATCCTATTAAAAGGGTCTTTGGGGTTTTAGGCTTCTCTTTTTGAGACAAAACCTTTATTTTGTTGTTGGCTTTATTTCTTATAACATCCTTTGTATCCATTTTCTTTAAAATTTCCGCAATTGGCATGTCATCCTCTGAAAAATCTTGTTATTGTGGTTCTTGTTCCAATGGCGTCTCCATTTTTCTTTTCTTCTGAGTTCTGCTACTACTTGGTTTTTTATTTGTTTCCTCTTCAAAATTATTCACTAGAAAAGCTTCACATGTATCCCCTATACTTTGAAGATGGAATTCAACAAGTATTTTAACAAGCCTCTGATGATACATTGTGTTTTCTATGAACTCAATTTTCTTTTGAACACTCCCTGACATCTTTTTAAGACTATTCAACAAGAAATATGGAAGGTTCATTTCATCATATTAGGGGAATTTTGAGGTCTAAAATGGGCCTCCTAAGAAAAATGTACAACCAAAATAAAATTTATGAGAACCAATAGGATTAAATATGATGATGTCAACCATGGGGGATGATTCACCATTTTTTAAGTAAAATGGTAAAAATATTTAAAAATAATAAAATGACAAAACTACTTTTTCAACTCGTATTTTCAAATTATATCCCAATTTTTTTACTCAAATTTCCAGCAGGAGTACTCATTGGATGAAAAATTTAATTCCTCGTCCAAGGAGTACCCATGTTGCATACTTTCCATGGACCCTACTACATGAAAAATAAGAAATACATGAAAAATGTGATTGCAATCACGTTTTTCATGTATTCCTAATTTTTAGTGTAGTGGGGTCCATTGAAAGTATGCAACATGGGTACTCCTTGGATGAGGAATCAAATTTTGCATTCAGAAAGTACTCCCGCTCGAAATTTGAGTAAAAACTTTGGGAGATAAGTTAAAAATATGAGTTGAAAAAGTAGTTTTTTTCTTTTTTCCCTCTAAAATTTGATGATGTAATCAAATCTTATTTTATTATTTCCACTATTATTTTATAATTTCCTGATGAGGCCCATTTTAGACCTCAAAATTTCCCTAATCAGTGTTCATCAAGAAAATTCATCAACAATCTTATATGGTTGAAAACACACAACTGAATCGTCCTTCACAAGTGACAAATTTTTGGAAGATTAAGAGTAAATTCCTCCACTTACATTTTAATGTTGAACTGGGAATGCCTTTCCTGAAGACAGTAATTTCCATTCTTCGTTTCTTCAAGAAAACCCTTCATTCATCTCCTTTGATTTCTATGTTCTTGAACCACTTTTTTCCTATACGTAGCAATCTGGTAGCTTCTACAATCAGAGACTCTATCACAGTGAATTTGATGTCTCCTATCTCCACTTCAATGCCATCGAAAGCCCTTGCAAAATTATTGCTGACTTCTTTGTGAAAACCATCAAATTTATCCATCAATTCCAGCCATTGTGCTTTCTATATTAATTCTCTTGCCTGTGAATATCCTTCCAAAAATTTCTTTCATGTTGGCTATGTTCAGACAATTACACCCATGATTGGAAGATGTTTCACTTCTAGAGATTTTTTTGTTGACAGGGTAACAAACTTGGTAGGGTTTTCTTCGGAGCAGAAATGGAAGATGATGATGGAAAAATGAGAGGGAAGGTAGGTATGAAATGGAGGTATAAGTGAGTGAATTATCCATTAGCCATCCATGTTTATGATTGAGGTGGTGATCAAACAAATGAATCAGGACTTTGAATCGCGTTATAATGATGAAACGGGTATGGCGAATTATGAGGGATTTGTTATAACACTGTCACCTTTGATAATGATTTTGATGTGCTCGGTAATGTCATGTCCATATAATTCATATATTAATATATTGACCCCTATTTTTAAATTAAAGTACTACATATATTTGATTTATTAGCTTGCTAACCTCTGATTGTCATGTTGCAGGTGTTCTATTTCATGAGGAGTCAATCACTTCTCCCTTTTATCCGATCATCAAATGTTCCTGTCAATTAGTTGTAGAAACTGTCAAGGTTTCATAAATCTATCAAAGATGCAAAACATCATCAATTTTGTAGCTTAATTATTTTAAGAAAAGGATTCTTAGAAGAATGGGAAAAAAAAATATAGAAAACATGGGAAAAAAAAATTTAAGGTGCCAAAGAATTTTGGTTTTCACCTTGAATTTTCTATATAAAACATGCCAACAATTTGTTGGTTTTCATGTTCATAAAAAAAATTATTGATTCTTTTTTTCTTTTTTATTATTTTTCTTTCTTTTTTTTATGTAAAAGAGAAAAATAATTTTCAAGGTTGAGAAGAAGAATTCTTCTCAACCAACTTTAAAGTAGAGTTGTCTTGGAAAATCTTGACAAATTTCTCTCTTTTCATTGGCTTTTGATAGATCTTAAGTCGGTTTCGATTTACTAATAGAGTAATTTTCTCTTCATCAATAGTGTTGACTCTTACTGCTCCATTTTCAAAAACTTCTTTGATCTCATAAGGCCCAAGCCAGTGAGTTTGGAAATTCCCTTGGAAATTCTTGAATTTTGAGTCGAAGAGTAATGCCTAGCCTCCTGGATCAAATTTCTTTTGCTTGATGTATTTATCATGCCATCTAGGTATTTTTTTTATAACCAATATAGTCTTCTAGATAGCATATTGTCTTATCTCATCAAGCTCATTGAGTTGTCCCATCCTTTGCTTTTGTGCTTTTGACAGTCAAGTCCCAACTTGGCTATTGTTTTAGAAGTCTAGATCTTGAACTCTATTGGAAATAATACTTTCCTTCCATAATTAATTTCGTAGGGAGTATGTCTTATAGTGCTTCTCCATGTAGTTTTGTAAGCCTGTAAAGCTTCTGGAAGTTTTTCTTCCCAATCCCTTTTGTGCAAATGTACAACCTTGGTGAGAATGGCTCATTCACTTTGTTTGTAGACTCAACCTATCCATTTTCTTGGGGATGGTCTGGAGTGGAATTCCGGTGCTTTATTATGTATTCTTCCACCATCTTCTATACTACTCTGGATGTAAATTGTGTTCCTTGATCTATAAAAATTTCCCTTGGGACACCAAAACGAGTGAAGATATCCTCAAAAATAAATGAAACTATAGCATTTTCAGTAGCAAAAGAAAGTGCTTTAGCTTCTACCGATTTAATAACATAATCAGTACATACCAGAATATATTTCTTTTGTTTAGAAGGTGGATTAATTGGACCAACAAAATCCAAGGCCCATTTCTCAAAGGGTTCAATGGGTACCTGAGGTTGCAGTGGCATTTCACTTGAAATAACAGGTTTCCCCATCCTTTGGAAACTGTCACGTCTCTTAACATATTATTTGGCATCCTTAAAAAGGGAAGGCCAATAATATCCTAAGAGAAGGATTTTATCAGCAGTTCTTTTGTCAAAAAAGTGGCCTCCGAACAATTCATCATGGCAAGCTTTAAGTATCTTTGGTATCTCATCATCTCATACAAATATTTTGATGATGAGATATGGTCCTGTTTTGTATAATTCTTCATTGATCCATGAATAAGAAGCACTTGTTTGGATTATTTTTCTCTTTTCTCTAGGAAAAAATGAGATGGTAATTTTCCTGTAGCCAAATAATTAGCAATATCTGCATACCAAGGTGATTTAATAGATATTGAAAAAATATATTCATCTGGAAATTTATCCTCTACAAGCATATCATTATTATCATTTTTAATCCTAGACTAAAAGTCAGCAATTGTATTTTTCTTTCCTGGTCGATCTAGAATGGTGATGTTAAACTCTTGAAATATTAATAGCCATCTGGATACCCTGCCATTAGTGATTGGTTTGTTCATTAAATATCTGATGGAAGAATGGTTTGTGTGAATGAAAGTTTCATAGCCAATGATGTGAGGTTTGAGCTTATTAATGGCATGCACTACGGCTAAAAACTCTTTTTCAGTTACATTATAATTTAGCCCTTCTGGAGTTAAATTTTTACTGCTGTAATACATGGTATAAGGAGTAAGATATTTTTGTCCCAATATAGCCCCTAAGGCTGTATCTGAAGCATCAGTAGATATTTGGAAAGAAAATTTCCAATTAGGTCCTTTTAGAATAGGTGCTTCAAAGACTTTATTTTTCAAAGTTTCAAAGGCATTTTGACAATTAGAGTCCCAACTAAATTCACAATATTTGGTACGTAATTTGGAGTGGAGATGTTATTTTTGTGAATTTTTCTATAAATATTATATAATACCCAGTAAAACCAAGAAAACTCCTAACATCTCATTGAAAATTTGGCACTGATAATTTTGAAATAACCTCCACTTTAGATGAGTCTACCTTTATCTCATTTCCTGAAATATGGTGACCTAAAACAATTCCCTCATCAAATATCATAAAACATTTTTCATGACTTAATGAAAGATTTGCTTCTTTTCATATTATTAGAAATTTTTCTAAATTTTCTAGTGCTTGTTCAAAAGAATTACCATAAACTGTGAAATCATCCATATACACTTCCACACAGTCATGAATAAGATCAGAGAAAATTTCGACAAATACCCATTGGAATGTTGTTGGAGCATTGCATAACCCAAAAGGAAATACCCCTTAAGCATAAGTTCCCCATGGAAAGGTAAATGTGGTTTTGTTTTGATCTTAAAGTGCTACCTGAATTTGATTATACCCATTGAATCCATCCAAAAAAAAGAGTATGTTTTCCCTGCTAATGGGTCTAAGACTTGATCTATGAAAGGAAGTGGAAAGTGATATCTTAATGTTTCTTTATTCAATTCCCTGTAATCGATGCATACCCTCCATTTTCCATTTTTTTAGTAACAATTACTAGGGTGAAACCCATTGACTGTCTGATATTGAGTAGATAAAATTTACATGCAATAGTTTTTGTAGCTCTTCTTTAAGAATTTCTTTTAAATTTGGGTTCATTCTTCTTTGATATTTTCTAACAGGTCTAGCACGTTCTTCAATTTAGATATGATGCATACAATTTTTGGGATTAATTCCTTTAATATTTGTATACTCCCATGCATAAGAAGAAGAGTGTTTTTGCAAGGTCTCTACCAGTTGAAATTTTTGTAATTCTTCTAGATTTTCATTAATATTCAATGTTTTCCCTAGAAAAATTTATTGAAGAATTTCCAAATTTTTCCATTGAATGTAAAGACATTTGTCTAGATGACGAATATTCAATATTACATTGTTCTTGAAACATTTGACTATTGTCCCAGTATAAGGAGGATTCATTATTTTCTATTGAATTTAAATTTGGTCCTCCTCACTTGTTTGTGCAATAGTAAAAATGGGTTGTATATCGTTATCATCATCTATCCATTCTTCACTTTCTATATCTAATATTGTTTTTGTAGGTGGATATAATGTAAATTTATTTGTTGAATTAACATCTAAGATCAACATGTCTCCTAATCTACAACTGATGAAAGCATCGACTGTAGCTAACCAAGGTCTTCCTAAAATTAATGGATATCCTCCTAAATTATTCTTGGGTATTGAGACCATGAAATCGACAGGATAATCCCAAGAATATAAGGATACAAATATATATTATTACAAACCATCAAGTTTAATTACTAACCTGTCTGCTAATTGTAATAATTTTGGTGTGTATTGAAGGTTTGGAAGTTTTAGCTGATTCACAATTTGTTTACTCATTATGTTTATTTCTACTCCCAAATCAATCAGTGTGTTTGGTATTTAAATTACGTTTATGTGAATTTTCACAATGGGGCTTCCTGAAAAAAAATATTTCTGCATTGTTTCCTTCCCCATCATGATATCTGCAATTCTCCCAACTAACTGGATTCTTTTTATGTATTTTCTTTATCTTTGAGTACTCAATTCCTTAATTATTTTTTCAAAAATTGGTATTTCTTGTATAGCTTGCAATAAAGGAATTTTTATACAGATATTTTTTAATTCATCCATCATATCATAATCAGGCAAGGTGATTTTTTTTCTACTCCTTCATCAATTTTCAACCTTTCAGGAAAAGGTGGTCTAATATATACTGAAGTTTGTTCTATAATAGGAGTATCATCAGATATTATGGGAATATTTTTTGTTTGATCATTTTTTCTAAGGAAGTGAAGTTTCTTCTTCTTCAGTTTTATTTCTATTTTTTCGAGATTTTTTCTTTGTTTCCTGAATAACAATAGAGGGTTTCTTCTTTTCTATACTCTACCATATCTTAATTAAACATTATTTATATCTAATGGATTTATTATATAAGTTTGAGAATTTTGGCTTTCCATGTTGTAAACAGGTTTATTATTTGGATTTGGAAGTGGTTGGACGATAATTGGTTTGGTTTTTCTGTGAATGGTAGAGAGAGTTGTGGATTTGTATTTTGAGCTTGAGCTTGAGCTTGAGGTATTCTATTATTCTGAGAAAAGAATTGTGGTGGAAAAGTTTGATATGGTGGTGGATATGGTTGATATTGATCATATCTTCCATATGGATTTTTCCATCCTTGATTCCAAGGTTTTGGTTGAGCCCAAGGCTGCATGGCATAGGTGAATTCCAATTCCCTTATGTATATTGTGCAAATTATTGGGAATAAAAAATTTTATTTTTATTTTGAAGATTTTTCCATGGTCTTCTGGCAATAGAGTAAAGAGGATCTACCTAATTTGGCATTCCCTCTTCACTATATACATCCCTAAGACTTGGTATATAGGTACATTCTTTAGTATCATGATTTTCTATACATATTACATAGGCTTCTATGGTTTTTAATTCTAAAGGACATTCTCTCAGAGCATGTTTCTTTCTTTATCTAGGACAAAAAATAGATAATGCAACATTTTCAGCTTTTTTCTTGTTTTGTATTTTAAGGGTGTCAATTTTCTCACTAAGACTCCATAAAATATATGTTTTGAAATTTTCAATCAAATTACCTAATTTTTCCCTACTGACTGTACCATCTTCATATTTATTTATTCTTGATAAGAGAGGATCTCTTAGACTTTTCCTGGTTCGTGATTTACCCCTTGAAATATGTACACATACTTCACAAATTTCTTTGAATGGTAACTGAGAAATGTCACATTTCCCCATTACATTGATAATATAAATCCACTCATCTTTGATAGATTTGAGTAGGAGAGCTTTTAAAGTTTCCTCATCCAGATTCTCCATATTTTCCTTCTTAATGTTATAAACAAGTATTTCGACAAGATCTTTAAGATTTTCATCTTCCTTTTGTACCATTTTAAAAACTTCATCTTTCATGCTATGTGGCATATATTAATCCTTATATTTATATAATAATTTATCTTTCATTTCTGCCCATGTTCCTATAGAATTTGTACCTAAAATCATAAACCATTTTAATGTTGAATCCTTTAAGGTAGCAGGGAACAGTTTTAATTTTTGAGTGTCATATAGATAATCATATGATCTACATATACTTTAAATTCAAAGAGAAATGTCTATGGGTATTCACTTCTTATTCCATGAAAGTTAGGGAGGATACTAGGTGAAATATTTTTCATTGTATATGTTGTATCCTCATCATGGATAGGGAATCCGAAGGGTTCTGGATCTCCTCAACCTCTACCTCTACATCCTCCTCCTCCTCTTCCACATCCTCTATTTCATCCTCTTCCTCCTATAATCCTAGGTTGTTCACCATTGAGATTATGTATTTCTCCTTCTCCTTCTTCAACCATGATGGATTCCTCAGAACTAATGTAAGTATCTAGTTCTGCAATAGGACTTTCTACTTGTTTTGGTTCTTCTATCAATGGATAATTTGAATAAGTTTCTTATTCGTATTCTTCATTGAGGACTTATAATTCATGTCCTAGAAGTATTTCTCCTATTGAATATAGAAACAGTATCCTGTAGTTGGATATGGGGGGTTTTCTTTTTCAATTGAAGCTTCAATACATGAAGTAGGTGAAGTAGGTTCGATTTCATATCTTATGATTTCAGGAAGTCTATGTGGACCACCTACGTATGGAATTCAAGTTTGAGTGGGTGGTGTAGAACTTTGAGGTCAGGGTGGAGTGAGTGATGATGTAGGAATCAAACTTCTACCTCGTCCTATAAACCTACCTTTAGAATCTCTCTCTCTCTATGCATATCATGTTTTATTTCTAGGACTTCTATTTACACTTCCCAAGAAATGGCACCAAAAATTTTAGTCAATTTAATGTTCTTAAATTGCAAGCATAAATCATCTACTGGATTCATTAAACTGATGAAGTGCAAGTGCACTATATGTGCTAGAAGCCTTTGTCATTTAAAGTGAGATTTGAATTTTTTAGAGTTTTGCTTTAATTTTTGAACATATGGATAGTATTAAATTCCTATGGATCAGTGATGTTTTTAAAGTGATTTTGTCATCTATGTTAAAATTTTATTTCTATGGTTACTTTATATTGAATTGAGTTTTAAAAATAGTTTTTCAGATGACACTTTTCAAAAGAAATAATCAATTGTATTTTTATCAAGTTGATTTTAGAATTTTATGCTACCGAAAATAATGAACTAATTCTAAATTACAAAAGCATAGAATATGATACGGTTCTAATCTTAGGAAAACATGAAAGTATAAATTCTATGGAGACAAAAATAAACTAAATTCTACTACAAATTCTAGTTTGAAATATAAATGAAAAAGAATTGAACTAAACTATATGAAATATAACAGAATGAATTCAGGCAATTATTCTACATAATAACACAACCAAAGTGCTGAACTGAAATTGATTTCTGAAAATAAAGCAGAATTCAAAATCATTTACCGAATTACGAAATAGCAATGGGGTTGAGATGCATAAAAACTGAAATTAAAATGACATGGTTTGCTTGTAGGGACCCTCCGCAACGCAGTAGGTTCTTAACTTTATCAACGCATCAAATTGCATGAAAGGGAACTTTAAATTAACATAAAAAATATTCAAACAAAATGTTCAGGAAATGAAAGTTTGGCGCGCCCCGAATACACGGAGTTCTTATGATTTTATATAATGAATTTACCAATACGCGAATTATAAGCCTATGGATCTTCTATTGGAATCCTTATACAACTTAAAATAAAAAACGAAATATTTCTTATCTTCCAATTTGCTATTTAAAAAGAAAATCAACATAGTCATGTTATTTCTAGACTCTGTTCCTGGACGCTGCAATGTGTTGACTGCGATATTTTACTAAGGGAATGTGTGATCTTCTTGATGAATAGGCTCGGGTAAGTAGGAGGAAATACATGAGGGGATCATCCTCTATCCATCCATGTATTCCTTTTCTGAGATGATGCACTAGAACCCTACTAACAATGAAGGCAGTTGCGGATTTGTGGAATAGCTACAGAATTGTATCAATTATGTAAGTGAATGTAATATTTAATGAAACAATAGGGTATATTAATAAATATGAAGAATAGGACACACATATACTTTACCTTGTCAAAATCATGTGTTTTGATGCTTTATTAGGTTGACAATGATAGGAAAAGAAGGAAAATATGGTGCAAAAAGGGGTGTCAAAACAAAACAATTATGGGACTCTACAATCCTTATAATTACTTTATGCATATATTCAAGCCCATCACTCTTTGTATCTTCGGATAAATTAATAACGACATAGTTATCTATGTTTTCTCTGGTTAAATCCTGAATTACAAGATTGCAATTGACAGCATTAGGCTACAAGCCTTCTTACCTCATTTGGGAGAGTAAATTAAGATCCTTTTGTATTCATCATTACAAGCATAAGAACCAAGAAGTGAATTGTAAATTAATGCTACCACTGGCTTGCCTTTCTCTCTTAGCTCATCCATTAGTGAGAATGCCTCATACATTTTGTCGCATTTAGTCAATTATGATATAGTACATGAGTTTGTAAGAGTAACAAAGATTATTCTTTCGAATCCAATTTAGGACTTTAGTGGCTGCCACATAATTTTCAGAATTGCAGTCACTGGTACTGTGCCATATTTTTCCACATATTTGAGTTGCACTTTGCCCAGAATCGAATTTCCCAGCGCAATTTCCATGTCCAAAAGTGTGACACCCCTGGTCCTTGTTCCCCTAATTTTTGTAATGTAATAATATAATGGTATAAAGCATGAGACCACATATCCATGATCTAAGAAGGAAGAGGAAAGATGAACCCAAGTGGGATTAGTTAGAACCTTACAATAATTTTGTGGTGTAAATAATGAGGAAAAGAAAAGAGGAGGAAGATTCCAAGAGGAATATGAAGAGACCCTTGAGGAAATAATAAAAAGTCAAATGCACAACAATATGGGGTTGGAACTCTTCTTAGTGGAGCTCATGAGTAAATTTGGAAGGAGCTATTAGATGAGGTAATGGGATTCCTTGAAAGAGATAATTGTGACCATAACGGCAAGAGGATAAAAAGGTAATAGAATGGGTGCTTGTTGTGAGTTGATAAACCACGCATTGAGTGCTTGACACAACTGATAAACTAACCTAGGTGGCTTGCTAGGTTTTATAAACCACATGCTATGGGTGCTTATTGTGGGGTGATAAACCACTCATTTAGTGCTTGACATAGCTGATAAACCACCCATGGTGCTTGTTAAGGGTTGATAAACCACTCCTAGAGTGCTTGACCTAGTTGATAAACCACCCATTACTGTGAATTTTGTTGTACTTTAGTAACTGAAAACCCACACATTGTCATATGTATTTAAAATCCTCTATGTATTTGAAGATGGCTTCCTGTTGAGGCTTTTGAAAGCAAATTTCCCCTTTGATAGTGGATTTGGCTCAAGGGTAAATGTTGTAAGTAATTATTGATATAATAGGTCTATGGTTGGGTGGAAAATTGAAGTCCCACCTTCATTTTGCCCTATTTTTTAATTGTGTATGAAGTGATATGAGTTGAGAGATGTGGAATTATATAAGTTCTTTGTGAATGTATATAAATCTGAATAATGTTGAATGGTAGTATGATGTTGGTGCATGGATATTATTGATTCAATTCTTGACTATCTTATGGTTATGTTGATTAATTTTTTTTATCATGCAACTGTAAGTTCAATGCCTTGGAATTTATTTGTTATTTCATATAGAAAGCACTATGTGTTTGTTATGGTGAAAGATGGTCTAAGTGCAGATAAGTTCCTTTAGCTAAAATTTATGATATTAAGGATTGTGTCTTGCCAAAGCTAATATATATAGCTCTATGGATTATCGTATGGTTGTACAAATTGGTACATGAAATTAATTGGTTAAATTTTCCTTGAAATGATCTATGGATTTCATAAATATATACTAGTGATTTGTAAGTTAAATGCTTTAAATGCATGCGTAAGTTTATTGTGTTATATGTAGTCATGTCAGTTCTATGACCCATATTTGTTTCATACTTGATTTGTATGTCAAATACAAGACTGTTAATCTTGTTCAATGTTGCATGTGTAGGGCATAAATATGGTTTTAGTCTTAGTGGAGTTGCAGTGTTGGTTGTAAGTTTGTTGTTAAGCGTTTAATGTTTTAGAAGGATCATTTACCTATGTGTAATTGTTCTTTGCATGCCCTATTTTTTTTTATTTTATCGATTAGACTAGCCAAATCGAAGTCAGACCCTAATTTTTTATTTAAGTCCTTAATCTCTAAATAAAGTAGGGTCGAAATGGAGAATTTATGAGAGAGAAGAAGAATGGTTAAAATCGTAAAATTGACTAAGTGTTGATAGTCGGGGAAGTTTTGGGGTCAAGACCCATTGAGGTTATGTTATGGATGGAAGTTCCCAAATGGCTAGGCACGACCTTACTCGGGGTTGGGAAGGAGGAGAAAAAATTTTAAAATTTTCCTAGACAGAGTTCCAACTAGTGGTCTAGTCCCAACCTTAGTCAGGGGTTAGCATTTTAGCAAGATTGGAAGTAGGGGGTCGAGACCTCAGCGAGATTAGAGGTCAGCGTCAAGATCTCAATGATTTAGGAGGTCATAGGTCAGGACACAGTCCATGTCAAGGGTTGGGCCTCGAAGGTGTGCGCTATGGATTTCATTGCAGAGAGGTCGACCTTGACATCCTTAATATTGGGCCCTAGGCTCAAGTCGCGTGGAAAAGGCCACATGGCAGGGGATGTGAACCATCGGATGAGGTGGAGCACCACACAACTGCTAGGTAGTAGCACTCTCGTTGGCGTAGTTAGGATGTTGTTTGGCCAAACTTTAAATGGCCATAACTTGTGATCCAAGAGTTGGAATTCGATAAAATTTGTATTCTTGGAAAGCTCATGGAAATTTGGTCGTGGTGGTATTTTTTGTTTATGGTTTCGAATAAGTTGAAATTCGATGGATTTTATGACCTCATTTATATAAATAAACATTAGAGGTTGGGTCATCGTAGTAATTTCTTCCTTATACCCTTACTATGGGTTATGGGTGGTAAAGGGGTATGTTACAAAATTTTTAAGCAACACATCTAATTTTTATTTCTCGATTTCATAAGATTTTTTTTTACTTGAAATGGCGGATATGGAGAGTGATTCTTTTACAAAAGAAGAAGAGGGGCAACAAATAACAAAGCCATGAGAGCGGAAAATGCGTATTTGATGTAAAATAATACTAACTTGACAATTCCATGAGTGCCTTGGATATATAGATTTCGCTATATTGTCTTTAATAACAAAATTATTTTCAATATATTTTCATAGTGGAAATTGGCTCATTTATTTGAAACAAAGTGGAAATTGATAGTGGTTAGTCTCCATCAAAATTAGGCATGCCTTGTGTAAGCTTGAACTTGAGAAGCACATGGTTTATGGTCGAATTGTCTAATAGAGTGTGTGCTTTATGGCTATATTTTATAAAATTTTACGTGATTTATGACCAAATTTTCTAGTAGATAACGTGATTATGACCGAGTATTCTAATACTGTGTATGGTTCCAAGAGGGAATTATTATGACATGAAAATACTTATAATACTAATTTGATCCTTCAGTGGACTATTAAGATCTTTCTTATCATGTTTCCTATTCTTACTACTATAGATGGAAGGTTTCACAAATGCTTTTATGGAATAAATAATCCCTTGCATTCCTAGGATGCCCTCATTACGTGTCAAATAATTGAAGCTCCCCAATAATAATTGCGAAAATAAGTATATTTGTTAGGAAAGAAGAAAAAAAGGGATCTTCATTTAAATCAATAATATCATCACAAGCATATTTGAAGAAGGACATCTCTAGAAGAAGCATTGTGATCTTCAAGGAAGCCATCGTCATCAAAATCAAGAAGCCCTCAATTTGAAGATATCACCATCAAAGGAGCATCTTCACTTGACAAGTGAGTATCCTTATATTTATGACTGAATATACTATATAAATGACTTCATTCTCAAGGAGAGAAATAAATTGGTTGGGTCATCAAATTTCCTTACATGGAAGAAGAAGATAGATTTGGTCCTCCTAGAGAATGAAGTCATCGGACATATTAAGGGTTTAATTTTCGAACCACCAAAGGAAGAAGCTAAAGCTCTAGAAAATTATATGAAGGGGGATATAAGGGTTCAAATAATTCTTATAGAATTAATCAAGGATTCGCTCATCCCTTATGTAGAAAAATTGTAGAATTCAAAAGGCATCTATGACAAGTTCGTATAATTATTCCTCGTAACCACTGCATGAGAAGTAATATCTTTGAGAAATGAGCTATATAGGATGAAGGTATCAAAATAATAAGGAATAACCTCATATCTTATGATGGTGTCACAAATAAGAGACCAACTACAAGAGTTGGGGGAAATTATGTCCGACAAAGAGATGACCATTGTTGATGCAGGAGCATTAGGCTCAGAAAATCCTTTGTATTTTAATAGACATAGGGATATTGTGTTTTCAAAAGAATATTGGTTTCTTATGTAATTATTAATGTTTTTGAGTGACATTTAGAATAGGAATTAATTAAATGTTGAGAGAAATTTGTAAATGTTCCTGAATGATTGGAGAACATGAGGGAAGTAGGATAGTTGAGATTCCATAGGAAATGAGAGATTTGAAATTTAATTGTAATTCCTAAAGTAGAATTGGTTCCATGATTTTATGATTTTGAAAGGATTTTTAGGGATAAAGGATAGATTTTAGGACTTAGAGGATTTGGAGGATTTTGTTGAGATAATGGAGGATCTGAACCTAAATTGTTTCATAATATTTTGTATAAATTGTAAAGCCTCAAGGCAAAAGGGGATAGTAGAGGCAGAGAGATTTAAAAATTAGGAAATTAGAGCTTGGATTGTAAGCCTACGGGCAGTAGGAAGGAAAAGGCCACTAATTTGAATATCAGGCCAGCAGAAAATTATTGTATATTAATATGGAGAACTCGATTTCTAAGTTCATGCTTCATTATTGAGTTTCTATTGGGTGCAATGAATGACTGATTTTTAATTTTGGGTGTATCAATGCTTAGTCATCGATCATAGAATGGATCGATGACATGGAAGAAGAACTGTGATCTTGAAGTTCGATATACAAACACCATTGCATAGAAGTGTGGAGAAGACTTTGATGGAAGGTTTATTGAATGAAAGGGAAATTTTATTTCCTCTGTACCTAGACAATATAGGCTGACTTATTTAGGGCTGAGGTTTTATATACAAGATGTTATGGAATCTGTGGATCGATAGAACAATGAAGGTTGATTTCGAAGGCCGATTTCAACTAAATTGATATTGTTGTGATCGAGCACATGAAGCAGGGTTTTAATTTAAGCCATAGGATCAAATGCATGGAACCTGTGTTTATTATACAGTTCCTTAAAACCATCAGTTGAATGTTGAACCAGAACCTCAGGTGAAGAGCGCACAAGAGTAAAAGGGTTTCCAACCAGGAAGTGGTATCTCACATGCAAGAAGAGAAAAAATTTTGAGGGTTGGACCGAAAGTTAGGTAGCGTCACAGTAAATGAAGAAATCCATAAGAGAAATTGAAATGGTTGAAGTCCGTGTAAATTTAACTTATTGTGTAAATGAATTGCGGCAAACCTGAGAAGAGTCAAATGGAAAATCAAATTACCAAGAGTTCAAAGCGGAACCATGAATCAATAGAAGACGGAACAGTGAAAGGGTTTTAAAAACCAACCAGTGGTTTTCGCGTATATTTTAGATGGTAAGTGGTAAATCCTGAATTGAACATGACAGCGGTTAGGAGTTAACACGTGGAAATTAAAAACCTCTTATTTAGCGTAACTTTGGAGTGATAAAGTGTGGGGGCTATTTCTACGCGATAGTCGTTCGATCAAGGGAGGCAAGGATCTTAACGGTGTTCACATCAGAAGCTGTGCAGAGGTTATTAAGGTGGGACCGACTATAATATTATGTTGGTGTTTGGGTTTGTATCCAAATTCAAATATATGTGAATAGCGGGAAGGTGAATGAATTGGTAAGCATATGGCTGAACATTAATATATGTTGAGATCTTTGGTATTTATTTAACTGAAGTCGGATACATGGATACATATTTCCGGTAAGGTGAGTTGGTAAAGTTGTGGGGCCAATTATATGAATTATGTTGGTACTTTGGGTTTAATGGAAATTCAAAATCGTAATTACATAAGGTGGGTGATTTCATGTTGTTTATAAACGTAAATTTTATAAAGAGGATGTTTTATTATGTTTGACAACAGAATTGGGATAAGGTTTTAAACCTTGGATTGGAGAAAGAATAATGCTTCCGCCAATAAAGTTTATCGTTTGAGTTTTGAACCAAAGTCAAAGTCAGAAAGATAAAATGTCAAGGTGGTTATTTTATTATGGTTGTTAACCATAGGCTATGAAATGGGAATAACTTCCGATAATGAGGTTACCTCTATCTGAGGTCTATTTGAGATGTTTAATTTGGAAACACATTTTTTTATATGGAGAATGTGGGTTTTTGCTGTTGTGGCAGCATCATTTTGGTATCAGAGCAGGAAAATCTCTTTTGAAGATTAAATTTTTTTTTGGAATGCATGTGCGATGAAGGAAATAAGGAAAGCTTAGATTTTAAATTTGATTGACAGTAATTGTAGATTTGAGCAGATATGCAGTGAAATTATGATAATGAGGAAACTCAGATTTGCAGAAGTTGGGTTTAAAAGAAAATGTGATTTGAAGATTTACCAAGTTATGTTTTGAAAGATGTGAACATAGGTATAATGGTGATGGCAGAAAAGGAAAAAGAGATCAGATTTGAATCTGACAGACAGCATGCAGTGTAGTAGAATATTGGAAGAATTTGCAGAAGCAATTACAAGACGATGTTGAAACAAACCTTGAAGGTGAGGTATTTTAATTTTGTTGAAGATTATGTTTGCAGAATGCAGATTGCAGACATTTGAGGAGCATCTCAGCAAGAATATCATAGCTTTAAAGAGCAGTGATGAAGGAAGCCAATAAAGGTTTCTAAGAGAAAGAAGAATGTGGTAGAACCTCGAGGAATTCCAATAGAGGTTGGATAAAAAGAATAGTTGTGTTCTTAAAAGGGTGTAGATGTGTTGAAGCCTAGAAGGAGCAGAGAGGAATTCTCAAGAGGTTCCAGAGAATAGAGAACCAGTGCTTGCCAAAATACCAAGTCCAGAAATGGGATTGGTGAGTTAAGTGGCAGCAAGGAGGACTTGCTGTTGCAGAGGCTTTAGTACAACTCATGATGAATGAGTGAGGAACTCATGAAGATATAAATGGAGAAGAATATGACTACTGATAGTCATGATATAAATGACAGAGGTTGTGAGAGAGACCACAATAGAATGAAAGTGAAGAAAGAAGATGCCAAGACAAATGGCATACAGAGACAGTTGAGTAAGGAAGAGTATGAGAGAGAGTTAGCTGAGATAAGAGAACGATTTAATAAATTGAAAATGATGATAGAGGAAGACCAGAGGTGGGGTTTTCTTGTAAGAAGAAATATAAAGTGGCATAAGCTACAGATGAAGAAAGAACAACTGATAAATGATCGGCTGAAGGAAAAATTACTCAGAATAAATGAGTATTTGGAGGAAGACTTGAAGACTGAAAATTAAAGTGAGACCAAGAGGTTGCATGATTTTAAATCTGATAAATTTTGTATGTTTGTAGGAAGAACATGTGGAGAAGGACAAACTACTGATATTTTCATAAAGGAAGAAAATGGGATAGCCAGATCTTTTGTAAATGTCCATACACAGTTGGGGAAAAGTTTTACTTTTCAACATATTGGAAGCAGAGGAAATTTAAATTATGATGATGGCCAAAAGTTGAAAATTAAGCAATCAATCGAAAAGCTTAAGGGGATTGAAGAGAAGACCATTGAAGAATTTATGAATTGTATAGAGGATTTGGTGATTAAATCGTCAAATGGGACCATAAGGTCTTATGGTTTTAAAACTAACAAGTTATGTGTGAATGCAGGTATTGCAGAAGAAAAATCATGTGATGAAACTGTATTGAGTGAGGCTGAAAGTTTCCAAGAAAAATATGATGATGATTATATTTCATATGAAGATCAAATTGAATTATTGCAGCAAAAGGAGTTCATAAATTCCTTGTTTTGTGAAAAGAATTGTTTCAATGGAGATATGATAGTTATGTATGATGATGAGAAATTTGTTATTGGTAATGACAATGAGAAATTGATTTTATTAAATGGGCAAATGAAGAGTGGTAGATAGACAACTAAAACTATTACAAAGATGGAGGATCAGAATTCTATTTTGATGAAAGATGAAGAGATAGTGTCACTAGGAAACTTGAATTATGATAAATAAGAAGGTAGTGAAGATTGTACAAATATGTTTTCAGATGAAATGATGGATTTTTGGCATGAGTTAAGTATTCTAGAGAAGAGGCTAGAGAAACAAAGGATAAGTGTTCCGATTGTAAAGTCAGATCTGAATGAGAATGAAAAGGTTCATTTTTATGAACCAGAGCAAATAAACATCCTTGAAATGGATGATGTGGAAGAGAGAGTAGCTGGAAGTCTCGAGAATTATTTGAAAAATTGGAATCAGCATATTGATGTGCTGATAAAGGAGGAAATGTCAGAGCAGCAAATTGAAATGTTGTCGGAGGAAGAAGAGAAAATCGATCTTAATGATTGTTTTATGATTGCAGGTACTGATGAAAAGACTAAAGAATGTTTCTCCCAGGGGAAAAAATTAAAGCAAAGAAAAGAAGATGACAGTGAGTGGAAAACTAAATACCAATCCAAGGAATTGTTGAAGTCATAAAACAAAGAAATTGTCATAAGTGGCAATCAAGAAGAAGTTATCAGTTGCAGAAAACAAGAGGGTAAGGATGAAAGGGTGGCAGTAAAAATAGAAATTCAGCAATCAAGAGGTAGAAGTACGCAGCAGTCAGAAGATATATTAGACAAATAAATTCAATTGATAAGAAAGCTAATGGTATAAGTGTCTCAGAAGAAGACAGCAGCAGGAAAGCAAAGAAACAACACCAACAAGAGAAAGACAGTAGCAGAATGTGAAAGCATAGCAAGTCGGAAGATGCAAAATAAAGTATGGAAACCTGGAAAAGTGCAGTTGAAGAATGATGAAGATAATGCAGCTTATGGAAAATAGCAAAATAGAGTATGGGATCCAGGAAGAAAAAGATTAAAAGCACATGATCAGGAGATCATGATTATTTTTAACCTTGGGAGTCTGATGCAGGAGCATTAGGCTCAGAAAATCCTTTGTATTTTAATAGAAATAGGGGTCTTATGTTTTCAAAAGAATATTGGTTTCTTATGTAATTATTAATGTTTTTGAGTGAAATTTAGAATAGGAATTAATTAAATATTGAGATAAATTTGTAAATGTTCCCGAATGATTGGAGAACATGAGGGAAGTAGGATAGTTGAGATTCCATAGGAAATGAGAGATTTGAAATTTAATTGTAATTCCTAAAGTAGAATTGGTTCCATGATTTTATGAGTTTGAAAATATTTTTAGGGATAAAGGATAGATTTTAGGACTTAGAGGATTTGGAGGATTTTGTTGAGATAATGGAGGATCTGAACCTAAATTGGTTCATAATCTTTTGTATAAACTGTAAAGCCTCAAGGCAAGAGGGGATACTAGAGGAAGAGAGATTTATGATTTAGGAAAGTAGAGCTTGGATTGTAAGCCTATGGGCAGTAGGAAGGAAAAGGCCACTGATTTGAATATCAGGCCAGCAAAAAATTCATGTATATTAATATAGAGAACTCGATTTCTGAGTTCATGCTTCATTATTGAGTTTATATTGGGTGCAGTGAATGACTGATTTTTAATTTTGGGTGTATCAATGCTTAGTCATCGATCACAGAATGGATCGATGACATGGAAGAAGAAATGTGATCTTCAAATTCGATATATAAACACCATTGCATATAAGTGTGGAGAAGACTTTGATGGAAGGTTTATTGAATGAAAGGGAAATTTTATTTCCTCTTTACCTGGACAATATAGGCTGACTTATTTAGGGCTGAGGTTTTATATACAATATGTTATGGAATCTATGGATCGATAGAACAATGAAGGTTGATTTCGAAGGTCGATTTCAACTAAATTGATACTGTTGTGATCGAGCACATGAAGCAGGTTTTTAATTTAAGCCATAGGATCAAATGCATGGAACTTGTGTTTATTATACATTTCCTTAAAACCATCAGTGGAATGTTGAACCAGAACCTTGGGTGAAGAGCACATAAGAGTAAAATGGTTTCCAACCAGGTAGTGGTATCTCACATGCAAGAAGAGAAAAATTGTTAAGGGTTGGACCAGAAGTTAGGTAGTGTCACACTAAATGAATAAATCCATAAGAGAAATTGAAATGGTTGAAGTCCGTGTAAATTGAATTTACTGTGTAAATGAATTGCAGTAGACCTGAGAAGAGTCAAAGGGAAAATCAAATTACCGAGAGTTCAAAGCGGAACCATGAATCAATAGAAGACGGAACCGTGAAAGGGTTTTGAAAACCAACTAGTGGTTTTCGCGTAGCTTTTAGACAGTAAGTGGTAAATCCTGAATTGAATGCGATAGCGGTTAAGAGTTGACACGTGGAAATTAAAAACCGCTTATTTCGCGTAACTTTGGAGTGATAAAGTGCAGGGGCTATTTCTACGCGATAGCCGTTCGATCAAGGGAGGCAAGGATCTGATGGCGTTCGCATCAGAAGCTATGCAGAGGTTATTAAGGTGGGACCGGATGTAATATTATGTTGGTGATTGGGTTTGTATCCAAAGTCAAATATATGCGAATAGAGGGAAGGTGAATGAATTGGTAAGCATATGGCTGAACATTAATATATGTTGAGATCTTTGGTATTTATTTAACCAAAGTCAGATACATGGATACATATTTCCGGTAAGGTGAGTTGGTAAAGTTTTGGGGCCAATTATATGAATTATGTTGGTACTTTGGGTTTAATGGAAATTTGAAATCGTAATTACATAAGGTGGGTGATTTCATGTTGTTTATAAACGTAAAGTTTATAAAGAGGATGTTTTATTATGTTTGACAACAGAATTTGGATAAGGTTTTAAACCTTGGATTGGAGAAAGAATAATGCTTCCGCCTATAAATTTTGTCGTTTGAGTTTTGAACCAAAGTCAAAGTCAGAAAGATAAAATGTCAAGGTGGTTATTTTATTATGGTTGTTAACCATAGGCTATGAAATGGTAATAACTTCCGATAATGAGGTTACCTCTATCTAAGGTCTATTTGAGATGTTTAATTTGGAAATGCGTTT
The DNA here is from genome assembly GCA_034641835.2 of Pinus albicaulis. Classification (NCBI taxonomy): domain Eukaryota; kingdom Viridiplantae; phylum Streptophyta; class Pinopsida; order Pinales; family Pinaceae; genus Pinus; species Pinus albicaulis. The sequence continues at coordinate 663,879,619 of CM076577.1, read as the reverse complement.
TTTTATATGGAGAATGTGGGTTTTTGCTATTGTGGCAGCATCAATTGTGGTGCTTAATGGACTACCTAATGAATGGGGAAAATTTGTATCAAGCATATATGGAAAGGAGGAGTCCACCCCATTCAGTGAACTATGGTAATTTTTTAATATTGAAGAAACTAGGTTAAAGGCAAAAAGTGATGTAGGACCAAGTGAACAATTTCAAGCATTTTTTCCATGGCTAGGAGAAAAGGAAAGTTTGGGAAGTTTGGTCCTTAGAAAAACAAGAAAACCAATACACCAAAGATCCAATTCTATGGATGTCAGGAATATGGGAATTCCGAGATATATTGTTCAAAAATTGAGAAAGACAACAATAAAAGGAAAGAAAGGAATGAAGCCCTTGTCACCAAAGAAGTGGAAGAACTTGAGGAGAAGAAATCAAAGAAGGAGGAAGTGAAGGATCTCTACAATGACTGAAATAATCTCCTTCACTTATTTCTTTTCAGATTTTGTGAAAGATAGCTATCACGGTAGAAATAATTGCAAGTATGATAGGATGCATCATATTAGGAGATGGCATCATCTTAGAAGCATACGATTGAAGCAAGAGCTCATGATATCATTATAGAAGCCTAAAAGGATGGTTGAAGTAGAATTCTACGCAGATGCAGCAGTTATCATAAAGAGGAACTAGCCCTTGGTAACCTCATTGAAAGGATGAGTAGTATATATGGTTGAAAGAAAGTAATCTAACATGATAGAATATAAAAAAAATTCATCATACATCATCATCATTAGAAAGGAGCATTTACAAGATTAGGATAATCAAGATCCTTTGTTGGAATCTTCATTATAAGGTTCACCTCTACTTGGAAGAATCAAATGTCTTGATGATCATTTCACCTTGTGTTGGATACATTATATAGAAGAATGATGGTGTGGTGACAAAGGAATGCAACATGTCATTATGTTTGAAGTACTTTCAATCCCGGAAATAAATTTGTTGTAGGAAGTCTAGATGACCAAAAGGATAAAAAAGGTATGTATATATTTGATAAATTAAGTTATGTCATCATGTAGTTGCAAATAGCATTGGAAAATTCTCTAACTCATTAGCATGGTCGAATAAGAAGGATCTCTTCCTTTGGAACGATGCATGAATGCATAAGTTTTGAACTATTTTACTTATCTACAATATGAAATAAGCATAATATGTCCTCATATGGAATATGAGGTGGTTGACAAAGATGAAGGAACTATGTATAGAATTTCCTAGGAACATTATGTGAAGAAAGGAAGAGGAGTTCGTAAGAAATGAAACTATTGTCATATAATATAAGATAAGTGATCAACATTCGACGACTAAGAGAATTGGCTAAAACATCTCCATGGAGAAGGTATGAGTACACTAATAAAGTTTGTAAATTAAGGAGACCCTTGAAATTGAATGTCTTGGAGATGTATGTATGAATGTGCAAGATTTTGATGTTTCAAGCAAGCAAATGTCATGATGAAATTCAATCATAAAAGGTAACTTTTATTTGATGTTAATTTTGACTTTTGAACAACATCTGGTTGGGTTGAAAAAGGGCTACCAAACAAGAGTTGTAGATGTCACCTACAATTTGTACTCATGAGAATGGATGGAAGGTCCTAAAAGTAACATGACTTGGAAAAGGTAGTTGGATGAAGAAAAACCATATGTGGAATAGAATATCACTTTGTGATTAAGATAATGATGACATGATTGATACTTCAAGCCTATGGTTCGTTGAAGGAAAGTGATGGTTTGGTGGAGATTCATGACATCGAAAGGTGGAGCTCTACAAGCAGCTGAAGGTACCATGATCTCCACCAAAGAGCAGTGATTTGTTGTCGGAAATTAGTCTCTAGTTAAGAGGGAACTTGGAATCAAGTCCCTAGTTAAGAGGGAGCTTGGAATCAAGTCCCTAGTTAAGAGGGAGCTTGGACAAGTCCCTAGATAATAGGGAGCTCGGGTATATTCCTTTTATAGGAATGAGTATATCTTCCCTAGTTGAGAGGCAGATATAGACACATCATTATTATCTTCATATTGTGAAGAAAGAATGGAGGATTTCATAAGCATCTGAGATTGATTCTGTTACCCATTGAGGATGTGGTAGGGCATCCAAGATGTAAGAGTAGTCGAAGATGAAATTCCTTGAGGCGCATGTTTTATTCCAAGACAGGAATTTTCCTAAAAGGACACACCCTGTGAACACTCAGGTAGGGTATGTTCCTTAAGAGACAATGATCATAGTGTTTTTCGGTCATTGGTCTCGCCAACATTGTGTTTTGATCTTGTGGAGAGATAGATTTTTTATTCAAGGCCTAGCTATGTGAAAATGTTGATTGGTATGATAAGATTCTCTCGCATGAGCTAGGAAAGTATCTTATGAGATGGCTTACCAATCCAACTCTTCTTATGAGAATTTTTCAATTTGAGAACATACAAGTACCTTGTATTGATTATGAATACTTCCCTAGTTAAGAGGGAGTGTTGAAATATGTAACTAGGTTCAGTCTTCATAATGACATATGTAATCATGATGTATTTGTTGTAAAGAGAAAAATAAATTAATGTCATTCTTGAGGCATGGGTTTCATGCTCAAGGGAAAATAATTTTTAGGTCAAGCACCAATTGAATGCTTCTAAGGCATGTCATTTAATTCTACAAGTCAATTGAGTCATTGTCATGTATGGAAAACCCCTTTGGGCGTGATATATATTGTAAATAAAAAAATTTAGAGTCAAAAGACCCTCGAAGACCTCTTCATAATGCTCCTAGAAAATTCGGCCTTTCCAAGTGTCAAGTCGGCTTAGAAAAAATGACAATTCATCCTTCAAACTATAACAGAAAGACTATATATATAAGGTTATTCAGAAATTTTTAAAGGCATCCATCCACACAAAAGTAGCTTGATCTGAATCATAGAAAACACTAGAAGGTCTAGTGAATAAAGGAGAAGACAAAACAATGAAGTTAGATTTGTTGAGGTATGTTTTGGGTAATCTCTCACATGCGAACTATAATTAGGACATCATTTCACCTACAACAAGATCGAATTACATTCAGGTTAAGAAGCTAAGTGAAGGGTTAAAGAAGCATCTCTAATCAAGACAAATTGTTGGAGAGAGATTTTATGCTCAATCGAAGGAGAATAGAGACTATATTCACCATATTTTTGTAACACATGCAAGTTAGGGTTGTTGTAGGAGGTACAAGAATCACAGTCAACAATAATTTTCTGTAATTGAGGTTGAATATGCAACAACCAATTGTTGGAAGGCTAGTTTTACTATCATTGGCTTTGTGGAAGAGAATCTCATCCATGAGTGGTTTGACTTAGTCTTTGAGGGGCCTTGGTCAAGGGTCATAGGCCTTGGAATTCATCATTTGAAGTTTTATAAGAAGAGAATAGTTATTGTGGGTTTTCCTCTCAAGTGCAGAGGTTTTTGCCTTGGATGATCGCCTATATGTTGTGTCCTCTTGTCTCATTGTTCTTTATGATTTGGTAGTTATTTGATGGTAAAAACACTAATTATAATCAAGTGAAAGAAGAAGCTAATTAATTTAAGTAAAAATACATCACAAGTAATTATCAATGTAAGATAAATCATCTCTTTTATTTCTCTATATTTCTCAACATATCTATACTAGAAGAATTGCCAAGTCGATATGGTAGTGTTTCCAATTCTTCAATCAAGGATGACAGTTGGAATTCCCCTGGTAATTTTCTTTGGGTCACCATTTCAAGATCACTTAGTTTGCAATGTCTAGCTCACCAAGATCGAATTGCTTCAATGGGCACAAGGGATAACACTTTAGAACTTCTTTTTGGTGATAGTGGTTGGGTGCAACACAGGAAGAAAGAGGAATAACGTATTGTTTGATGCAACAAATTTTATGTTTTCCTATAGAAACATACCATGGAAACTTCAAATGGACAAATGAGACTACATAAATGAAATATGGTAAATTTATTTTTTGTAGTTGGATATTTTTTTTTCTCTTCCTCTTAAAAGTTGGTGCAAAACTGATATATGCTTACAAGTGGAATCTCAATGCATTATTTTCTCTTCGGCATAACATTTTTTTAAATGGTGTTAGATATTAGTGCATTATTTTGGAGGGCAAAAACCACACCACAACTCCAAAGGAAGTTGCGAATGGGGTGTACCATGGCCTTTTTCTAAGTAGCAAAATTAGTTGGTGTACAACTATACTATTTTTGAGGCCTGAAGGGGGCATATTGCATATGCATGGGAACATAAAACTCTGAGGAGGAGTCCTGGTTGGAGAATATCACGTTGTCAATAAATACATTTACACTTAATGGAGGATATATATGGAAGAAGAGGAATGAGCATTTTTGTTATGAAACCAGCTCACAAAATAGAAGAAAAGAGAGATCGACGACTTAGAAATCAACCTCTTCAAGGGGGAAACCTCCTTTACATTACATAAATGAACAATTTTTGGATGATACAAATGAAAAAACCTCATTTCTATATATAGAGGTTCAATGGGTCACAATATAATCCTATCCGACATAACAATAACAATGTAAGGGCACAACAATAAAAATAGTGGGCTTCTATGGGGCACAATAATAACAATGTGGGGACTACATGGGCACAAAAATAACAATAAAGGGGTTATACTAACAATAAAAATAAGGATATGTATTAGTATTATAGGGACCTAACATGCCCCTCTCCTTCAAAAAAGTGTTATCCTCAACGCTTGAGTAGTTATGGATGCTTAACAGTATAAAATTTTCATCCTCCCATGTCGAATCTTCAGTGGGTAAGTTCTTCCACTTTATGAGATACTCTGAAATTGATCGATTTCGTAGTTATTGAGTTCTTGTTTCTATGACTTCTTCCAGTTCCAATATGATTTTTCGTTCTTTATCAAGTTCTGGTAATATTGTTTTAACTGGGAGCTTGTCACCTATAACCTTCTTTAAGCATGAAACATAGAAAACTGGGTGCACTCGGGAAGATGCAGGGAGCTCCAATTTGTATGCCATAGTACCAACATTTTGCAACACCTTGTATGGACCATAATACTTTGGTGATAATTTATTATCCTTCTTAGTTTACTTGAGTGACATTTGTTTGTATGGTTGTAGCCGTAAAAATACCCTGTCGCCTACATCAAAACTTATTTTGCTACGATGTTGATTTTCCTATTATTTCATTCGATTCTGTGCCAAAGTGAGGTTATCCTTTAAGAGTAGGAGAAATCTTTGTTGATGCTCGATGTGATATTCCACTGCTTGAACCTTAGAATTTTCCCTTAAAGGTGATGTGATGGACAGTGGATAATATCCATAAAGTGCTATAAATGGGGTCATTTTTGTTGCATTATGGAAGGAAGTGTTATACCACCATTCAGCCAGAGTAACCACTTGACCCATTATGTTTTTTTATCATATACAAAGCAACGATGATATCCTTCCAAACATTTTTTCACTATCTCAGTTTTCCCGTCAGATTGAGGAAGATGTGATGAGCTATGAGCTAATTGAGCACCCAAACAAGAAAATAATTCCATCCAAAAATTTCATGTAAAAATGGATATGTCGCTTACAATGATCTTTGGGTTTCCATGTAGATTTTGAATTGTTTCCATAAATGCAGTAGAAACTATAATGGATTTAAATGGATGAGATAACGTACAAAGTGTGCATACTTGGTAAGTTTGTCAATTACCACCATGATGATATTATTTCCTTCATAATTGGGTAAACCTGTCATAAAATCCATTGAAACCTCCTCCCAACATTGACTTGTAATGGATAAAGGTTGTAACAGACTTGGGGTCTTAATTGTCTCAACTTTATTTTGTTGGAAAACCAAACATTCTACCACAAACTTTTGAATATTAGATTTAAGGACATCCCAAAAAAATTCTTTCTTGACCCTGTGGTAAGTTTTTAAAATTCCTGAGTACCCTCCTAATGGAGACGTGTGAAATTCCAAAAGAATATATCACTTGAGTTGGTAATTCTTACAAACATATAGGCGATATTTGTAACATAATGAATCATTTTTCCAGCTACATGTTTTAGATGTACTAGGATCTTGCTAAAAATTTTAAATGAGTGTCCACACCTCTTCATCATTCTTCCATTCATCCCTTGCTTCGGTTATCCACTTAGGTTGGATAATATAAATGGCACAAATAAATGCTTCCATGTCCTCATCCTTTCTTGAGAGTGCATCTGCAACAACATTTTGCTTCCCTTTTTTGTAGATAATTTCAAATTCATAACCCAACATCTTTGTGACCCATTTTTTATGCTCTTATAAAGATAATCTTTGTTTCAAACAGTATTTAATACTATCATGATCTGTTTTTACCTTGAAGTGGCTTCCCATTAGGTAAGGTCACCATTGTTTTAGTGCATGTAGTATTGCCAACATTTCTTTCTCATAAATAGGCTTCTGTAAATATTTTCCTTTGATTGGATTACTTTCAAAAGAAATGGGTCTTCCTTATTGCATTAAAACTGCACCAATTCCATTTCCCGAGGCATCACATTCCACAATAAAAAAATTTGTGAAGTCTGGCGTAGCTAAGACCGGTGCTTGGCACATTGCCTCTTTAATATGTTCAAAGGCCTTAGTTGCTTCTGGAGTCCAAGAAAATACATATTTATTCAGTAATGATGTTAGAGGTGTCGATGTTCTCCTATAATTCTTAACAAAATTGTGATAATACCTTGTGAAGCCCAGAAATCTTCGAATATGCTTTATGGTTGTGGGGATTTTCCATTCCTTAATGGATTTAATTTTGTTAGGGTCTACCTTAACACCCTCATGAGATATAATATGACCCAAATATTCCACCTCCTATACTCCAAAGAAACATTTGGAGGTTTTTTCATATAATTTTCTCTCCTCCAATATTTTGAGCACCCTATCAACATGTTGAACACGATCCTTCCAAGACTTGTTGTAGATTAGTATATCATAAAAAAATACTTACACAAATTTTCCAAGGAAGTGTTTGAAATTTTCCAAGGAAGGGTTTGAAAATGGAATTCATCAAACCTTGAAATGTGGAAGGTGGATTAGTAATGCCAAAAGGCATGACCAAAAATTCATAATGACCCTCATGAGTTTTGAATGTTGTTTTCGAAATGTCTTCGGTATTCATTCTAATTTGATGATATCCAGAACGAAGATCCACCTTGGTGAAGTAAATTAATCCATGTAATTCATCCAATAAGTCATAAATGACCTTCTTGTGCACCAATACTACTGGAGCAGAGAAAGAAATTTGGCTAGGTTGAATTATACCAGCCTCTAGAATTTTTCCAACCATACATTAAATCTCATTCTTTTGAGCATAAGGATATCTGTAAGGCCTAATTTTTGGAGGAACACTTCTGGAATCAAATGAATAGCATGATCATGATCATGAATAGGTGGGATTTCTTAGGGAGTCTCAAACACCTTGGAATGGTTGTCCAATACTTTTTGGAGATCTAGAGAAATAGATGATTTTGATGTTTGAACCTCTATTGAGCATAATTGTGCAATTACACCTTGTTGTTCTTTATTCAGAAGATTTTTCATGTCATTAGAGTTTATTATTTTTCTCAGCTTCCCTGTGATACCTCGTAATTCAACTTCCTTTCCTTCCAAAAAAAAATTCAAGAAAATTTCTTGAAAATCAAAAGCTATTGTCCCCAAATATTGTAACCATTGTACTCCTAATACAACATCAGCACCACCCATTCGAATGGAGAGCATTGGACTATTCAATACATATTCCCCCATGGTTAGCTTGAAATTATGGCACTTTCTAGAGCAATTTATAGTTCCTCCATTTGCAACCATCACTTGACGCTCTGGTGTTGGGTATAGGAAGCAATTCAATTCCGTGGCTACCTTACAATGAATAAAATTATGGGTACTACCCGAATCAATCAACACTATTACATTTTTCTTCTCGATATGTCCTTCTATCTTGAGAGTTTGAGGAGTGGTAATTCCTGCCAATGTGTTGTAGGATATGGTCGAATTCATCTCTTCTTCCTCAAAGGTTGGTTCCTGGTGTATATCCTCTTCTTTTGAATTTTTCTTGTTCCTTTTATTCCTCCTCTTCACAATCTATGTAAAATAATTTCTTCTCAACGCACTTATGACCTTCAATGTATTTTCTATCACAACTATAGCAAAGACCTTTTGCTCTTTTTTCTTCCAATTTTTTTGTTTTCAACCTTGTATTTTGTGGAAGTCTAAGAGTAGCAACAATTCCATCTTTATAGTTGTGAATGGTAGGCTTCCTTGTCACCATAATTTTGCTTTCAATTTTTCTTGCCAACCTGAATGCCTTCTCCAATGAATTAGGTTCCCAAAGGGGAACCTCATTTTGGATGTTATCCTTTAAATTCCCTATGAAGACATCAATATTGTGCTCCTCTGGAATATCCTTTACCCTTATATTTAAGTTTTGGAAGTCCTCAATGTGCTCCACCATTGAACCCTTTTGTTTGAGATTTATCAATTGGCTAAAGAAGGTGTTTCTCTTTGTATCCTTATAATGTTCTATCATTTCCTCCATAAAAATTGACCAAGTTACAATTTGTTTATGATAGAAAATACATCGATACCATACAAATTTTTTGGGTTCTAAATATAAAGTTGCAATGTGTGCCTTTTGTGTGTTTTTCACATTATGGAGATCAAAGTATTGCTCCATCTGTAGTATCCATGTTACGGGAACCTTGCCATAAAAATTCCTCATATCAATCTTTTAAATATGATGGGCCTTCAACCCAACATTAGAGTCTATGAAATCACGATTAACATTTATTTTGTTCTCACCATGAGTTTCCTCTACTACATTTTCGCCATAAGGAATCATTTCTTGTAGCAACTTTGTCAAACCTTCCTTCAAACCTTCCATGTTTTCTTTTAGATAATTCTTCATGTCTTCCATGTTTCCTTTTAATTTTTATTTTATGCCATCAATCTTATCTTCCATTCCATCCATCTTAGCTTCCATGCCTTTCTTTAAACCATCCATCTTAGCTTCCACTTCATTTTTGGTTACTTTTTGCGAGAGAAAAATTTGTTGCACTTGGTCTCATAATTTTGATATATAATGTTGCACTTCCCACTCCAAGGGTGATGTCGTTCACGGCATCGGGACCCACACACAAAAGAAACCCGACACCAAAACATGTTTGACACATATGAGGAGGGGTGCCCCCATAGGTGGTCTGGAGGGAAACCACCATCAAAAAATCAACAGTCGATATCTCACCAGCATCAAGTCAGGGTGAAATCGTTTACCACCACAAGTGCCACTGTGAGCAGTAAACGGTATTTGCTTGATCTTCAGAAAACAAGTGGGGAATTGCACGTGAGTGGGACTACCACTCTTCCATGAATTTTCCACATCACTTCTCTGCCCCTCCACCTCATCCACCATGCCACATCACCTTGCACCTCACCACTCCATTTCATCCCCCCCCCCCCCCCCCACGTCATCATGTGTCACTCTGTCATACATTTTTTCCACACTCATTTACTCTACTTTCTCTCTTTTCTTTATAAAAACCTTGTTTTCTTCGCTTAAGATATTTTTACTATTGATTTCTCTAGATTTCACTAACGCCCACCTGCCATATTTCCAACTTAAATCCTACTTCAACCACTATTTCTCAGGCGTTTATTCGACCACACAACTTTTTCCAATTGTTCAAATGTCAAAAAAAACTTTTTTGGCAGGTTCTACAACCCATATCCCATTTATGGACATGGAGAGAGATATATTTGACTTTGTATTCCCATTATATTTAATGTAACTTCACCATAATGTCTTGGTTTTTCAATTGGAGTCATACGTCTTCTCTAGGGTCGTCAAATCCGGTTTATTTGCTGCAATTGTCTCTCAAACATACCCTTTTCTTAAATTCATTACCTGGTTAACTTCATCCCTATATCCTAAGAGTTTTTATGTAATGAATTCATTAGGAGAAAACAGTTTTCAGGTCTCTACACTACTAATTCAGCAAGCCATGGATCATTTTGACCAATACACTTCCTTTTCTGAAGAAACCATTATGGCCATTTTTCAGAATCTTTTTGCGAAGGAATATGCTAAATTTTCTTTTCATATCATGCCACCATGGGAAAATTTGTCACTAGAGCCAATCTTGTTCCCTATAGTTACTTTTTCCAAGGGAGTTAGACCAATTTTATGGAAAATTTTCAAGGTTTTGGGAAAAGATGACACTTCCATTGTTGATTGAGCAGCCATAGCAATGTTTCATCTAGTCAAGCAGCCTAATGTAATTCACAATATACCAGAATTTTGGGAGGTTTCCATCAATACTCAATTATTAAATTTTAGTCTCACAGGGTGTTTTAGATTAACCTCTTTGTTAATCTACCTATTCTTATATGTTCATGTGGATAAATTCATGCATCTGGGCTTCAACATAGTGGATCCCAACAAAAAGAAATAGTCAGTGGTCAATTGGGCCGATTTCAGTAGTTTACACCCTTACTAACAATTCAGTTCCACCTAGTAGTTTTCCCAAATCCCATTCATTCTTACAATTGAGTAAATATTTTAAAGTAGGAGATTGGTTTGCTTTTGGAGACTACACAGAGATTAGGTTGTATGGAGCATAAGTTCCCCCATATAGGCTTCCATATTTTGTGCCCATGAGGTTGTTTTCATTAGAGTTTATTAGGAAAATTATAAATGTGGACCAAGTGCATTTTTTGCCAACTAAGAAAGGCTACTTGTTCAAGTTGCCCAGGATTGTTGGGCCTTTTATTGTTAACAATAGGCGGGCTACGATAAAATGTTACAGGATATGAATTTTCAGCAAGGGGACACTACAAGAAAAAAATACATTGGTGAGGGTCATGCTTGTGATGGACCTTTAAGGTCCGTCACCAATGTCACATATGGTGACGGTCCTTAAAAAAGTGTTGTTGTAAATGCATATAGTGACAGTCATTTAAGGCTTGTCACCAAAGCCATTTTCATTGACACTTTTGGTGAGGGTTGTTAAGGGCTCGTCACTAATTCTCTCTTTTGTGACACTTCTAGTGACGATATTTTATACCAATGTCACATATGGTGACGGTCCTTAAAAAAGTGTTGTTGTAAATGCATATAGTGACAGTCATTTAAGGCTTGTCACCAAAGCCATTTTCATTGACACTTTTGGTGAGGGTTGTTAAGGGCTCGTCACTAATTCTCTCTTTTGTGACACTTCTAGTGACGATATTTTATTGACCCTCACCAATGCTCTTTTTGGTTACTTTTGGTGACGGTCGAAAAATGTTCATCATCATTGATCATTCCAATGGGTTTTTGATGACGCTATGTGCATGTTACTATATTTTTTTTCAAAAGAGAATGATTTAAGACCATTGTTGTGGAGTCTTTTTCATTATGTATCTAAGGCCATATAGTGGTTAGAGTCAGTTAATTTGTTAAAAAGTAGTTAGTTTGTATCATTACCCTCAAGTAATGAGAATATTGTTTTCCTATGAGCCAATACATGATTCATCTCTATTATGTTTATTATATAACAAATTCTCTTTAGATAAATTTCCACTAGTGTGTGTGGAAACTATATTATTTAATACATAATCAATATTTTTCAATTATATTGATAAGAGAGATATAGCACTCCTCAACACTCTTGGCACATCTTAACATGCTTTGGTACACACTAACATTCCTTGCATCTCGCATGTATTAGAACATCTTTGTACCTAGAAATATCTTGCCATGACTAGGACACCTAAGCACATGTTGGCAGTCCATAGCATAGCATAACACTCTCCTAGGATGTGTTGGCATGCCTTGTAGTCCCTAGCATGCACTGGAACACTTTGGCATGCACTAACATACATGAGCACTTAGCACACATTGGAACATGGCATGTATTGGAACCTATTATTATTGTGCCTAGCATGCCCCTTTTGAAAAGATAAAGTCTTGGCTTATTAACCCTATTATTTGTTCATTTCCTTGCATTTTAGATTGGTTCTTATTTTTGTTTCCTTGATACTCCTTAACACATATTAGCATACCCTGGAACCCTACACATCCTAGCATGCCTTAGAATATTGCATGTCTTGGCATCTTGCATGTCTTAGCACTATTTGGCACATGTTAACACACACTAGACCTCCCTAGCACACTCTGGCACTTCTTGGCATGCCCTGATACTCCCTAACATGCCTTACTAGTGCTTAACATACCTTGTCACTCCCTCCTTGGCATGCTATCTAGAACTCATTGACACTCTAGGACACACCCTCATATTCATTCACTTCCATGCATTTTGACCTATTTATACCTTGTGTTTCCCTAGTACTCCATAACACTCCTCAACATGCATTAGCACATTATGTCACTCCTTGGCACTCTTTTACATGCCCTCCCACTTCATAACATGTGTATCACTCCCTAACACATATTGGCTCTTGGCACGTGTTGGTGCTTGGAAAGTATTAGCACATCTAGAATTCATTAAGATGCCTTGGTATGCTTTTGCAAGGTTTAATATTAAAGTTATTTGACATTAATTATTGGAAAGTAGATGAGAAGTAACAGAGGATGATTTGGTACTTAAAATTCACTAACACTTAGCACCTATTTCCACCTAGTGTTAGTGTGGCTAACATTCCCCTCCTATAAAAGGTAAATTGATGACTTATTGACCCTCTTATGTGTTCATATCCTTGTAGTTTAACGTGTTTCTCCTTTTTGTTGCCTTGATAGTCCCTGGCACATATTTTCACACCCTTGCACATCTTGGCATGCCTTAACACTTGACACATCTTAGCATATTTTACATTCCTTCAAACTATCTGGCACATGTTAGCATTCCCTATCATGCCCTCAAAACTAGCCTTACATTTTTTCACGCCTTGGGAACTGAATCAAGTCCTTAGCTACTGCAGTTCATGTGACATTGGCCTGCTTCAGCCGCAACAACTTGACCAATTGCACCTACTACAAGTAGATTGATCCTTGTTTACCTAAGAACAACCTATACTTCATCTTAGGCCACTAATGTCCAATTTGAACTTTTCCCACTTAAGAACTTACAAAGTCAAGGATCATATCTATCCATGGCCATAAAAAAACTAAGCAACATAGCTTACATAGGAAATATTTCACATGTATGTCCCGTTCATATAAACAGTAGACCATTAAATGAGAGTTTGAAAGAACCAAAAGATACACAAGACAGACAAGATATAAGTTGACACAATTTGAGTGCCCCAAAACTTATACACAAAAATTTACAATATGCAATTTCCTTAAATATTTTAAAACATGAGCATTCGACCAAAGTGTGCCACATGTCATATAAAAATAATAGATAAAGGAAAAATGTGTTGTGCCTAGCACAAAGTCTCCCTTTGTCTAAAACTGCTTTTTCGATCCCCTTATCGTAATCATAGTCTTGCCTTTTGAAAATCCTATTATGAACTTATTCTAACACACTTCATCCTTGCCACACTTGAATTCACTAACACTCCTTGGCACACACTCTTATTTGTTCATTTCCATGCATTTTAACCTAGTTATGCCTTGTGATGCCTTGACACTCCTTAACACTCCTCAGCACTCATTGACATTGTATGGCATGTGTTAGCATGAATTTTCATTCCTTGGCATGCCCTAACCCTCCCTAGATATCATGCCCTCACAACTACCCTTACTTAATTTGCAACTTGGGAACCCAACCAAGTCCTCGCATGACTACAAGAGCTTAACCAAGATACAATTACTACAACTAGACTATGTTGTTAAATTGTGTAGCTTGGGAGGTACTCCACAAGCCTAGTGACATGGGTTTGTGTGAGTTTGGTCACAAAAGGCTTTATTGGCAAAGAAACCAAGTGAAGGGGTTTTGGACCCAAGATAGGGTTTAAAATCTAAAAGAAAATTAAAAAGGAGAAATAATGTTTCCTAATGTCTAAGTGGATAAATCTTGTAAGTTCTAGAGGGCTCTTAAGAGTACTAGCTAGGAAAATCTATTTAAGGAGGCCTTAGTATGAAGGAAAGAACATCAAGTGAGAATGATCTCATTTGATCAAGGAGGTCAGGATAGATGTAGTCCTAAAGTAGGTCAAGTTAGAGGGTTGAGTAAAGGTTGCTAAAGGGAGGCCATGATCATCCACCAAGAGCAAGATCAGCATGTGAGAGTTCACAAGAAATCCACATACCTTAATGGGTTCGAGATAGGAAGTAGGATGGCATACTATTGGTTCTCTTATGGCAGATCGAGCTCAAGAGAGGTGGCTCATGAGAATTTGGGCATGCTATTTCAGTGGTGTTTCTGTGTGAAGGTCGCATCAAATTTTGAAATAATAAATAGGGTCGAGACCCTATATTTTGGTGGTTATTAGGTTGCAAGATTTGTGATAACGACCAACACAAATGGAGAAGGGCCTGCACTAGAATTTAGGGCAAGAAAAAAAGTAGTCGTATGTGTAATATTGAATGAGGTAACCGTAGTTTGAGGGTCATAGATATCTAAAGTTCAGGTCAAGACTCAATCAAAGAAACACCTAGAATCTATGGATCCATATGAGCTAGGTCGAGTCCCTTATGGAGGAAAGAGTTGTTGTTTTTGCTATGGGTGAATAGGGTTTTTTCTAAAAAAATTAGAATGGAAGTATAATGCCCTAGTTAAGAAGGTTTCCTACCATGTTCAATCCATAAGGTATGCTCTTAAGACTGTGACAAATCTGCATAGAAGAAGAGGGGTTGTGACCCTTAGAGAGAGGTTTATCTCTCCAATATATACCACATATTTGGAATATGGTTTGCAAAAGTAAGTTTAGAGATAGAAAATCAAAAGGAAGGTGGAACTTTAGTAGAATATTCAATGGATTGTTAGTGGATTATTTATGACCCTAGTTCAGTCATCTACAAATTGTTATAAGGATGATAATAGGATTAGTTCAGAGTTTTTCATATAATATTGGACAACAAAGAAATTGGTACACAAAAATAGTGATTTTGAGAGGACTCAAATCACTATTAGGTGGCAGATTTGAAGAGCCCTAACTAACGACAGTGTTGTGGGAACTAGATCAGTAAAATAAATGATTTTCGTTCGGAAAATTGATGGTAGTCTGAGTACAATTGGAGGATTTTTAGGTGAATATCAAAGAAGAGCCCTAAGTCCTGTACTTGTGAAGGAAAACAAGATTGGTATAAGGGTAGGTGTATTGGGCCTAAGGACGTGCATACTTTGAAGGAATAAAGTAGCAATCAAGTGGGCTAGCCAACTAGCCCTAGTTCACTATATTGTAGATAATTGAGTTAGTGAGAAGAAGAGAAACCTCCATATCCCTAGACTTGTCATTTTGGAGCAGGAGTATGGAAAAATTGGGCAGAACAAAGAGCTGTTCACAAATGGAGTTGTGAACAATTGGTCGAAAACCCTAAGCATTGCAGACCTTAAAGAAAAAAATAGGTAGATAGAGGGAGAAAAAAAATGATCTGAGTTTAGTAACCTAAAGGAGTTTAGTTCATTTATAGATGCAGATTGAGGAGTTGCATAATGGGAGGCAAGAGGACCAACCAGATGTGTTCAAGACACATGGAATGAAAGGGCTATGTGTGGCCACCATCAAAAAGTGGTTCAAGTGTTGTCAAAGGAATAACACCAAGCCCTAGTTGTATTCCTTGTATCAGTGTGATTGTAAAGGGCCATGATCCTTGGTACAATATCTCTAGCCTATTCTATTATAGTTTGTAATTTAATGAATAACAGTTTGACAAATTTAAAAAAATTCATGTGCACTAGTTGATTCCCTGATGTATGTAGATTTCGTTGTGAAAAGTACATATGTTGTGGTACTTGAGTGTGTTTGCATCAAATATTCGAAGACCAAACCCAGATTCTCATGTGTCATGGAAATTCAACATATGCCTTGTTCACTTAAGAACTACTTGTAACTCATCTTAGGTTACTCATGTCCAATTTAACTCATCCCACTTAACAAGTTACCAAGATAGGGCTCATTACATCCAACTGTGGTTGTAAAATAACTAAGAAACACAATTTACATCTTGACATGACATAGCACCTCGCATGTCTTAAATTCCTTGGCACTATGTGGCATGTCTTAAATGCCTTGGCACTATGTGGCATGTGTTAGCATCCCCTACATTACTTGGCATGCTTTTACACTCCCTAACACACCATAGAACTTCCTAAAATGCCTTGGTAGTTTAGCATACCTTGGCATTGCCTAGCATATAACCTTGTCACTCCCTCCTTAACACACCTAGAACTCATTGAAACTCCCTGTCACACACTCTTATTCATTAATTTCCATGAATTTTGATATAGTGCTTCCTTTTGTTTCCCTAACACTCCCTAACACACCCTAGAACGCATTGGCACACCCTAACACCTACCACATCTTGGCATGTCACCCCACCACTCTAGCATTCATTGGCACTACCTAGCATACCTTGTCACTCTCTCCTTAGCACACCTAGATCTCATTGACACTCCCAGTCACAAACTCATATTCATTCATTTCCATGCATTTTTACCTAGTGCTCCCTTGTGTTTCCATAGAATTCCTTAACACTCCCTTACACGTGTTGGCACACCCTAGCACCTAGGACATATTGGCATGTCGACTTGGCCTCTAGCATGCCTTAACACTGCCTAGCATACCTTGTCACTCCCTTTTTAGCACACCTAGTACTCACTGACACTTCCAATCACAAACTCTTAATTTTTCATTTCCATGCATTTTGAAGGAGTTCTCCCTTATGTTTCCCAAGCACTCCCAATTACACTTCCTTGCATGCATTGGCACATCTTGGCCACATGTCACCCTAACACTCTAGCATTCCTCATCACTTCCAAGCATGCCTTGGCACTCCTCCTTAGAACACTTGGAAATCATTGACACTCCCTGTCACTCACTCTTATTCATTAATTTCCATGCATTATGACATAATTCTCCCTTGTGTTTCTCTAGCACTCCCTAACACTTTGTGGCACACATTGGCACACCCTAGAACTTAGCACATCTTGGCATGCTTTTATAGCACTCTATCATACCTTGGAACTACCTAGAATACCTTTTCACTCCCTCCTTAGCACACCTAGAACTTGCTAAAATTACCTATCACACACTTTGATTCATTCATTTCCATGCAACTGAAACTAGTGCTCCCTTATATTTCCATAGCATTGACTAGCATGTGTTGGTGCCACACCCTAGCACCTAGCATATCTTGGAATTCCTAACATGCCTTGGAAATTTCTAGCATGTGTTATCACTTCCTGGGATTCCCTACACACCTTTACACTCCCTAGTTTCCATGCCCTCGTAGATAGCCTTACTTTTGTTTGCGACTTGGGAACCCAACCAAGTCAATGAAAAATAGTTTTGTGTCTAGCCAAAAATATCCCTTTGTTTGAAACTTCTTTGTCCATCCCCTTATCACAATCGTAGGATTTCCTCTTGTAAGTCCTATTATGAATTATCTTAACACACTTCATCCATGGGGCACTTGGAATTCACTGGCACTCTTTGGAAGACACTCTTATTTCTTCGTTTCCATGCACTTTGAACTATTCCTCCCTTGTGATACCCTGACACTCCCCAACACTCCTCGGCATGTATTGACACTATCTAGTATGTGTTATCACACCTTTTCATTCATTGGCACACCTTGTCACTACTTAACTATCATGTCCTCATAAATACCCTTATTTTTCTTAGACTTGGGAACCCAACCAAGTCCTGCCTCGACTACAACAACTTGACCAAGTTGCATTTACTACTTGACTCATCTTAGGCTACTCATGTCCAATCTTAACTCATCCCACTTAACAAGTTACCAAGTCAAGGATCATGGCCAACCATGGCCATAAAACAACTAATAAACATAGTTTACATCTTGATATGCCATAACACCTGGAACGTCTAACAATCCCTTGGAACTATGTGGCACATGTTAGCATCCCTTGCATTACTTGTCATGATTTGGAACTCCCTAACACACCCTAACATTACCTGACATTCCCTAGCACTCTAGCATGCCTTGGTATTGCCTATCATATAACATTTTCACTCCCTCTTTAACACACTTGGAACTTGCTGACACACCCTATCACACACTCTTATCCGTTCATTTCCATGCATTTTGAACTAGTTCTCCCTTGTGTTTTCATGGCACTCCCTAACACTCCCTAGCACACGTTAGCACACCCTGACACTTGGAACATATTGGAATGTCTCCCTGGAACTCTATCATTCCTTGGAACTACATAACATACCTTGTCACTCCCTCCTTAGCACACCTAGAACTCGCTAAAAATCCCTATCACACACTCTTATTCATTCATTTCCATGCATTTGAAACTAGTTCTCCCTTTTTTTTTCCTAGCACTCCATAACACTCCCTGACATGCATTGGCACACCCTAGAGCCTGACACATCTTGGCATGTTTCCTTGGCCTCTAGAATTCCTTAGCACTAGCTAGCATACCTTGTCACTCCCTCCTTAGCACACCTATAACTCACAAACACTTCTTGTCACAATCTCTTAATATTTCATTTGCATGCATTATTTTCACCTAATGCTCCCTTGTGTGTCCCTATGACTCCCTAACACTTCCTAGCATGTGTTGGCACACCCTGACACCTGAAACATCTTGGCTGCATGCCACTTTGGCACACTAGCATGACTTATTGTTGCCTAGCATACCATGTCAAATAATTTTCCATAAAATATAGTGATATAATAATAAAAACTATACACTTGAAATAGCCCAGTCCCTTCCATAGAATTAGAGGCAAAGGCTGTGATTGTTTTAAAAAAAAATCAAACACTAACATTTACCTTTTCACGCTAGAGAGAGCAAGGGTTCCCTCCCTCCCTGCATCTACATTTTCCCTGAAGACGAAAACAAGGTTCCTGATTCTTCATGTTTTGTTTCTGAGCTTTAATCTTGCTCAAGCTTTCCCAGTACAAGTTATTCAATTTTACAAACATGTTGTGATCAAGGTGTTTGTAGGTAATGAATGCATAGTTTGTTCATTTTTTATGTTAGTTTCATCATATGTTTTAACATAAATAAAGAAACCTAGAGGTTTAAAATTTAAAACCGTAACCCTAGAATCAACCTTCCAATGGTGCAATTTTTTCATAAAATCTCTATTTGGGGCACACAATAATTCCATTTGAAAGAATTATATTTAATATTACAACTTTTGGTTGGGCCTAGGGAATGACATGAAAACCTTTGGACCCATAAATGGCAAAAAAAACATCATTTAGGGTCTACAAATTACCATAGAAGTTCAGAACCCGAAAACCCATAGAAAAAATGATAAGAAGATAAAGAACCATTGAGTTAGTGGAAGAGGTGGGTGCCCACCAATATCCAGCTAGATTAGAGTGCCACATAAGTTTAGGCTCGAAGATAAGGTATGGTTGCATATGTATAAATAACACCTCTTAAGATCCTATTAGAGCCTCAATCTACCTCAGGCTGAGGAAGGCAGAGTTCAGGGTAACATCAAACCACGCTCAGTCTGGTAGCTAGCCCTACCAGAACAGGAGAGGTCTCTCTCCGAGTCAATCTCAGCGAAAATTAATCAATAGGGCTTGAGATGAATGAAATGAAAGCTAATTTTAGGCTAGGTATATAAGTGAAGGATTTTGATTAAGTTTTTGAGGGTTTTCGTTGGAAAAAGGGAAAGGCAGTTTTGGGCTTGGGGATGAGGCCAAATTCTTGCAGAGTTCAAGTTGGGGCAAGGAAGGCAATGGCTTTGATGTCTTATATTGAATGAATGGATAGAAAATACTGCTGAGGAGCTGAAGAGGGCAAGAGGCTACAAGGATCCTCTTCAAACAGAAGAAAACATATAAAACTAAACAAAAGTTTTTAAGGCAGAGCACCAGCAAACTAATGAGTTCTACCTTAGTCACTCATTTGTTTAATTTCAGAATAAAAGAGAAGGGAAATGGCATAAATAAAAAATTATTGAACTTACAATTACATGGAGAAAAACACCATCAAAACTCAGAGCCACAAGGATCCCAACAAGTGCTGCAAAACCCTGGTCTTTCCTTTGCCAAAATTGCATAAATGAATATACAATGAGGTGCCAAACTATTCCCAAGAGTCCAACCCTGAAAATGTCTCAGAAAATACAATATATAGACAAGTATAACCCTTCCACATGCCTCTAGGGGTCGAGCTCATCCTTCTAGGAGCTGTTTCAACCAATTCTAAACTAGGAACTGAAATCTAGGAAATCAAACAACTTGCCTCTATATGGTAGGAAACTGATTCATTCATTTAATTTTAACTTTTTAGTGAATGAATCCTCTATAACAATTAAAAATGTGCCAAATCTAAATAATTATCATTAAATTACATCAAGGTAGATCAATAGTTACATGAAAAAGTGAAACTAGTCAAAACTGGGCGAAATTCTGAGCTGAAGAGTGAAAAATAAGCCAAAATTCTCTATGCGCCACGCCCAAAATATGTATGCATAGCACAAGTTTGGATCTGATTTTGAGGTACTTCCCAAAGTCCAAATTGAGATCATGATAGCTCGTTGGAAATCCCTACCTGTCTACTTTCCAACCCAAGTGGAATTTCTGGATTTGGTATCCATTTTCCCCTCCAAAATTTCAATCTCCCAAGACTGGTTCCTGTGTGTGTAAAAAGTGGCAGAAAGGCCATTTTCAAGGTGTTTTTGACCTTTTAGACAACCCAAAACTTGATGAAATTCTTAGGCCATTCCTGAGCATGCAAAAATTTTCATAAAAAATCTAAAAATGTAAAGTTTTCTTCCTGCAGAGCTGCCAATCATAAGCACGCGCAAGGTGGCGCTATGCGTAGGGCAGGAAAACCTATTTTGTGACCAAAAATTCAAAATTGACAAAATTTTCACCAAATTTTCTGAAATTTGGACTGAAGGTCCCCCATCAAGTATCATGCTCAGCCAAAGAAGCTTCGGCCAAGATTCAGAGTTGATCCTCCCTTTTCCGACGTTTCAGTGCCCTCCTTAGCCTTGCTTTCAGGATTTTCATGCGCGCTTTGCAAACATGAGTGTGCACCCAATAATGGTTCTTCATATGTTTGAGCATGTCCTTGTCCTTTTTTTCCTTCGCCAATAGTTTCTCGAGATGAAAAATGACCCTCGTAAGCCAAATCTCCCGCTCAAAGGGTGTCATGTCACCTTGCCTTTTTCAGTCCAATTCCCGGTCTTCACGGATTTTCTGCAACTCCATGAGTGTCTGCTGATCCTCCAATTGTTTATTCTGTTGCACCAAGTAATTTATAACCCACTGAGCTCTCTGCAATTTCTCGTTCAATGTGTCGATCTCAGCTTCCTGCTCCTGGATGATTTCCTTCAGTTTTGAGCTAGGAGAGCTCAAATCAACATCAATGAGTGTAAAATCAGTGTCTTGGCCTCCTGAAGGGCCCTCATCCTGCATAGGCCTCTTGCCTCTGTCCTGTACCTATGCTGATGTAAAAGGTGAGACCCCTTCCACCCCAAGTGGAGATATTACTCGCGCTGCTGATGAAGGTAACGAGACCCCTTCCACCCCGGGTGGAGATAGTACCCGTCATGCTGCTGCAAATAAGGCTCTGGTGCCTCTCTGATAGGTAACACATACTGGAACACTGATAGGCTCTGTCTCAGAAACCTCAAACTGATGTGAAGGCTCACCTACACCATGAACAATCTCCGGAGGAGGGTGATGGGCTGTAAAAAATTCATGGGAAATGAAATCCTCCCATGCAATGCCCTGCAATCCAAGCTGATGTACAACAATGATCTTGATGAGCGCATAATGATAAATGTTGTTATGCTGATGCTCGGGAGTCTTCTTCTGCACAAGAGTAGTCATCCGCTCTATGTTTTGACACATGAAATATGGAATGCTCATCATCCTCACTCTCGTGAAATGCATCAATAATCGAATATGGTAAGCATAAAGGCACGAGAACCGGCCCTCACAGATGAAGTATCTAATGATGAGTTTCATCAATGGTGCATAAGACTCCTTCAATAATCTGAAACGGAACACCCTGCTGAGCTGCCTCAGATAGCCAGGCCTGATGTATGGCTTGTAATGAACTCTATCCACCTGTTGTTTCTTATTCCTCTATTCACCCACATTAGGTATCCCGGTAGCCTGTGAAATGGTTTATGGTGTCAAAGTGAAATTTACACCTACAATATTTACATGACTATCATGCAAATGTAATACGAACAAGCGAGCCAACTCCTGATGGTAACCAACTCTAGCAATCATCTCACAGTATTGATAGCATGACTGCTGCTGAAAACAAGATATTACAAGTGGGCAGGCTTGTAATTCAGTCAAGGAGGTAGGCTCTTCTCTGACATGCTTGCCACCTTTACGAGGCCTTCTTGGTACATTAAGCTCAGTGGTAGAGTCACTGTCTTTCTCATAAGATGAATCTGTGTCTGTCATGGTGTTTGCAAGTCTATACCAAATGTATGTTTGGTTTGTTAAAAATGAGGAAAGTGAACTTGGTGTTTGTTTTCAATGCCAAATGTCCCAAAGGGAAATGAGGGACTGTGAGGAATATGGAACAGTGGGAAAAGTGGAGTTATGAAGTGAAATTAAGGTGTAATAACAGTCACTTGACTGTTGGGGATTGGGGATTTTGGGAATTTATAAGTGAAATGAGAGAGGGAGAGTAATAAGGAATAGTATGGTTTAGGGATAGAGAAAATGGGAACAAGGGATATAAGTGTTTTGGGACAGAGGGGAATAGGGGAGGGACTGTGATAATTGCAAAACAGTGAAAGGAAGTAAACCAATGGAGAAGGTAATGTTTGGCACAAAATTGTTTTTTAAACCACCAATTTTAAAACCCTAAGGAGCAGATTTGGATATGAATATAGGGTTTATATTTTCACCATTTAAACTTTCAAATTTCTCCCTCCAGCAACACCCAACACAAGCTAAAATCAATAGCCAGAGCTTACAAACTTACTTGGAGCAGAATAAGTGGAGTTGTTTTGGTTTTTGATGAAGCCATGATGAATTTCTGCTTGGAGGCTCTGTGCGCCGCGCGCACACCCAGTGCGCCGCGCCAGATATATGCGTCGCACCAGAGCAAATCAATACTGCGGAAAATGGATATGTGTGCCGCGACATACCAATGCATTGCGCCTTCTCCCAATGCGCCACGCGCACTCCAAACACACAGTCTCAGCTTCAAACTCACAATTTCGCCCTTCCACAATTGCAATCGACTTCTTTGATATCTCTTGAGTGAAAATTATTTGATGAACATGGAAATATCTTGTATAGTCATGGATTTGATTTTTTGTTTTTCAAAAACCCACTTTCTTATGTTTTAGCTTTGGCATTTTTTTCACTTTTAATACAAACTCTGTTTTTGTTTCCACTCTGACTTTTTGACTGAAATGATGAAACACTTGTCTATTTTTTGCAAGGATGATTGGCATGTGATTCGGGCAAAGGAGACCAGGGTTGCGCCTGAAGATTTGTAGAACTTGAAAAACCTTAAAAATTACATATTTATTACAAAAAATAAATTTGACGATTTCTTCTTCAAAACAGAGTTTTGAAGAAGAATCATTCTTAGCATTATTGATGATGAAAATTTTGGAATGAAAACTTATTAGAAACATCCTCATGTGCCTGCTGGAATTATTTGACATTTTTGAAGACGAAACCCTAGACCTAATGACTGAAAAGACTCTTTGCTGACCAAAAGACCATCCATGACTATGAATGACTGTAAAATTGACTTTGATGAATTTTGATGAACTTTAATGATCAGACACAAACCAGTAGATACATGACATGAGGCAAAATGAGAGACAAGACCCTTACATCAGATAATCTATGCTTCTAATGGAATGCAACTGATTGGATGAATGAGACACCTAAAATGAAATGCAACAAAGAGTTTTTGATCTCTGACGGAGGTATAACTAGATCGACTCTAACATTAGCTCCAATGGGGATGGTAGCTCCTTGGAGGTGCCAAGAACTATAGATCTCTACGAGAGTAGGCAGTGCCTTCTTCCATTAGGCTATGGAGTCCATTATTTTGAAGAAACAACAAAAAACTGTTGACTGGTTTATTGACTGAAAATCTGACTTAAACCGAATCAAAATTTGACACTGAAATGACTAAACCAAAACCGACTTGACAAATTCGAACCAAAACTGAGATCCTTCTTCAGAATTATAGCCTTCACTTCGGGCCCCAAACTGAAGAAAATATCACAGTACACACTTGCAATGAAAATGAAAGAAATGGTATGTACAATGACAATGTGATCAGCAGAAAACACCTTAGAAGTGGTACCACTTGAGTAGCCGACCATTGACCGGCCCTCCTAGAAAATCTTCCCCATTCATCTCCTTCAGAAGAAAAGCGTTTTGACCTCGACATGCAGCAATCCTAAAGGGACCTTTCCAGAGATTTTCAAACTTACCGTGCTTACCTTTATCCTCATTTCTGGCATCCCATTTCAGCACTACCTCCTCCAATTGGAATTTGTCCGCCTTCGCTTTCCTGTCATAGATCTTCTTGATTCTCTCCTGCAACTTGAATGTGTTCTGAAAAACTTCATCTCTCGTTTGCTGCAAATGAATCATCTGATTTATTCTTCTCTGCATATGGTTTTCTTCACTACCAGCTTCCTGAAGAAGCTTGACCACCGGAACAACAAGAGAGGTAGGAAACACTGTCTCTACTCCATAAACTAACTCAAAGGGGGACATACCAATGGATTTTTTCTGACTTACTTGGTCAGCCCATAGCGCATTGACCAGCTTCTTATGCCAACTCTTCTTGTTTATTTCCAGCAACTTTTTAATGATGTTGACTAAAGATTTGTTGGAAGACTCCACCAATCCGTTGCCTTGCAGATGATAGGCGGTTGAATGCCCCAAAATGATTTTATAGTTGTCACAAAACTCAATCATCTTTCTTGATTTGAAATCTGTTGCATTATCAGTGATCAATTTATTCGGGCAACCAAAGCGAGACAAAATGTTATTCTCAAGAAAAGAAATGATTACCGAATCCGTAGCTTGTCTGGTGGGAACTGATTCAATCCATTTTGTGAAATAATTTGTCGATGTTAGGATCCATCTATGCTATCCTGAAGAAGGAGGATGGATCTCCCCAATGAAATCCAAACCCCACTGTTGAAAAGGGGTGCTTACCTCAATAGGCTTAAGCGGAAAAGGCTATAATTTCTATCTTCCTTCAAAAATATGGCACTCATGGCAGCTTTTGATAGTCTTATACACATCAGCAAACAATGTCGGCCAATAGTATCCCGCTCTCAAAATATTATTGGCTGTTGTTTTCCAAAAAAGGTGACCCCCGCAGTCTCCTTTATGGAAATCCTTCATTACCCGCTTTGCTTCTTCTTCCACCAAACAATTCAACAAAACACCACTAGGATCTTTCCAATAAAGTACAGAATTCAAAATACAAAATTTTGCAGCCTTCAATTTCAGAGTTCTACCTTTGTTTTTAGTCATGTCGGGTGGTGGTGACAAATTTTGAAGAACATACACAATATCTGAATACCATGGAGAAGCAAAAAAAATTTCCGATACCTGAAGTGGCGAATTGTCCTCATCCTCATCAGACATAGCAGCAATCAGATTTATGTCTAGTGCATGCAAATTAGATTCAGCCATAAGCTTCGCCAGCCCCTGTCCTTTGATAAGCTTCGTGGGCTTTATCTCCACATCATACTCCAGCAAAGCTTCAATCCACTTGCCTCGTCTTCCTTCCGGATCAGTTTGTACTAAAACATCTTTCACGGAAGCATTAGGAACATAAGCCAAAATATGAGAATGCAAAATGTATACCTAGAAATCCTTTAATGCTTTTACTAGTGCCAGAGCTTGCTTCTCAATGATATTATATTTCAAGGCTGTGTCTCTTATAGTTCGACTGAAAAAATCTATGGGCTTCTCATGATCATCTCTTTTCTGCATTAACACAGCTGCCATGGTATGCTCCGAAGCAAATGAAAACAAAATAAAATCTTGGGTGTAATCTGGGCTGATTAAAACTGGAGCTGAAGATAGTGCCAACTTCACCAAATTAAAGGACTTTACAGCCTCTTTAGTCCACTTCACTTGGTTGTATTTTTTAAGCATATTTGTAATCTCCCTTAGATGTTCAGCAAGATTAGGCACAAAGCGGCGTAAAAAGTTCATCTTACCATTAAAAGACTGAATCTCCTTCTTGTTCCGGGGAGGGTGAATTTGCTGAATTGCTTCTACACATGTTGGATCAATACAAATGCCATCCTTTGAAATAATGTGACCAAGTAGTTTGCCCTCATCCATGGCAAACAAGCTCTTCTTTGGATTAAGTGACACACCATATTTTCTGCACTTTTGAAAGACAACTTTCAAGTGATACATATGCTCTTCATCAGAATTGGAAAATACCGTCAAATCATCAAGGTATATAACAAGAAAAACATCCTTTTCATTTGCAAAAGCCATGTCCATCACCCGCTGAAATGTCGCACCAGCATTCTTTAAACCGAAAGGCATCTTGGCATAGTGGAAAGTTCCCCACGGAGTGGTGAATGTTGTTTTGTCTCTGTCGTCCTCATGGACCAAAATTTGGTTATACCCGGAGTAACCATCGAGTAGTGACATACGAGATGCTCCAACTACTCGCTGAAGTATATGATCCATTTTGGGCAATGGATAATTGTCCTTCAATGACACCTTGTTCAAATTTTGGAAATCAATGCACAACCGAATCTCACCTGTCTTTTTCCGCACTGGCACCAAATTGGAAATCCAATCAGAAAATCTGATGGGAACAATGATTCCTACTTTGTACAACCTGTTTACCTCCTTCTCAATTGATGGCAGCAAATTCGGGTTGATTCTTCTTAGCTTATGTCTGAAAGGCTTCTGATTAGGCTTGATTAGAATAGTGTGCTGAATTATATTCATATCATACGTCTTCAAGTCTGAATAGTCCCAAGCAAACACATTAGCAAAAGAGGAAAACAAACGGATATAATTAGCCTTTACCTCTGGTGGCAATGCTTTTGACAATTTCACCATCTTTGGATTGTCAGCTAATCCAATGTTTACATCTTCAACTCCCTTTTCAGTTGGCCGCAAGGTTGGTTTTTTAGCTACATCATCCTGATCGAAGAGCTCTTCTAAAGGTATCAAACCTTTAGGAATAACATTATCTTTCAGCTGCAACACTTCCATTTGATTGACTTGCACATCAACTTCACCATCATCATATTCTACATCAATTGAGGTATCTTTGAACTTACCTTTGTTTTGCAAAAATTCATTAATCTCATCATCATCTTGGAAAACTTGCCAACATCTTTGATTATCCGGGATGGTAGGACGGTGCTTCACATGGATTTCGAACTTATTACTTGAATTCATTGGGATCTTCAAATTACTTGCTGCCTTAGCAAGTGCATCTGCAATTCCATTTTGAATGCGAGGAATACAAGTCAAGGTATAATCTGAAAACAGCTTCAAAATATCAAGAACAGCATTTCGGTAAGCCCGCATTCGGGGATGCTTCGTTTGGTATTCACCCTTCACTTGCTTAATCACCAATTTGGAGTTGCCATAAACTGCAATTCTCTTAGCATTCAGCTTTCTAAGAATTTTTAGGCCAGCAATCAGAGCTTCGTACTCAGCCTCATTGTTCGAACAATCGAATGCTAACTTGTAAGAACAGACCCGTACATTACTAGGCACCTTGTTTGGAGCGGAAAAAGGACTGCGTACCCAAATACCAATTCCAGCACCATCATTTCCCACTACACCATCAAAATCCATGGTCCATAGACCCTCTTCATCATCTTCTAAGTGCTGAAATTGTGCTAGCTCTATTTTTTCTGCTTGTTGTCCACTATCTTTAGCTGATTGCTCAACTGTGCTTTCCGGTTTTTGCCTTTCTTTCTTCAAAACTTCTCTGAAATTCTCGGTAATCTCTGGAATATCTTCTGCTTGAACTAACTGACTATCTACATCATTGAAACTATCGGCATACAAAACAAAAGACTCTAAATCTGTATGTACATAATTAATCGGATGATTAACCGGTTTCTCCTTGCTTGTAATCATGTACTTCATTTTTTGTTCCTGGTACAACTTTCTCATTTGGCCAAACACGGGAATCGTTGCATAGGAGAAATCTAATTGTAATGTCCCTTTCAATTTTTCTCCCCAAGATCTGGAAAGAAACATACCAAATCTCGGAGGAATGTCTGCTACAACAACGTCCATCAAAACATTCTTTGTAGGAATCTGATCCAAACTAACAACCAAGTCTTTAATGAGCCCAATACATCTCACTCTGCTAGAATCAAATGAATAAAGATCATGGTACTTCCTAGTGATGTCCAAACCCAACTTCTCCATGATTGCCTTCGGCATAAGATTATGGGAAGCACCGGAATCAAACATGGCATTATGCAATACAAACTCATGCAATCGAAGACTGATATAAAAAGGAGGCACTTCGCTATCTGGAGACTCACCATCTAAAGCTGGTC
The DNA here is from genome assembly GCA_034641835.2 of Pinus albicaulis. Classification (NCBI taxonomy): domain Eukaryota; kingdom Viridiplantae; phylum Streptophyta; class Pinopsida; order Pinales; family Pinaceae; genus Pinus; species Pinus albicaulis. Next base: position 663,850,992 of record CM076577.1, on the reverse strand, counting down.
CAAATATCAGTTCAGGTTGATCATCTTCAATATTCACCATATCAGACATAGGATCGAAATTCAAAATTTTAGAAACTTGACCTCTATAACTGTTGTTCTTCATTATTTCAGTCAAGGGAATGGATACCTTTAATTTAGAAATCTCATTCTCCAAACTAAAGGCTGAAGTCTTTTCGATCTCTTTGGCTGGAACATCTTTCTTTTCAGCCTTCTCCCTCGATGTAATTGGCTGATTTGATTTTTCTGCTGATGATGACTTGGTGGCAGCGGGATCAACTATCTCTTTTGCTTTCTTTTGTGCAACAGGTGAATCTTTTTTAGGTGATGAAACTTCCTTTCTCTTTTGGATTGGGTTGATAGGCACATCTCTATTTCTAAGAGAATATTGCTTCTACTGGGCTGACAAGGCATTCATATAACCTCTCTGATACTCATCCGACTCTTCCTCAAGAGCTGCATCTTAGCCAAGATAAAATCCTCATCTCTTTGTACAGCTGAACTTTCTGCATACTCCTCATCTTCAGTGATATAAATGGGCAAATCATCAGGAGTAAAGAAGTGATTTTCCTCCCCTACTACATCATCTTCATCATCTGAATCCTGACCAACAAAATTCTGCTGAAGAGGTGTCTTTACTTGTTGCTGGACTGCTGGTTCTTGTGCTCGCTGCTCTTGTTGTTTGATCCTGAATTGTGGCTGCTGCTGACCACGGAAATTGGGATTTCAGATCTGCGGTTTGGGCTTATCAAGTGTCATTCTTTCAATCATTTTTTCCACCTTGCGGAGTAGCTGATCTGATGTAGAAGCTTCTTCCTTTATTACAACTTTCTTCTCAGCTCTCAATCTAGCTCTCTTGTCATTCAAATTTGCCTCAACACTCACCGCAATCTTCTACATGTCCTATAAGGTGGGCGGATCTCTTTCTCGTAATGAATAGGCCATTTCCGGATCAAAACCATCGGGAAACTTAAGCAAAGCTGACTTCTTAGATGGCCTCAAATCATCAGGAATAGCATTATAAACCGCATTAAATCTAATAATATAGTCTTGGACAGACTCACCAACATTGCGCTTGATCTTGGTATATTCAGAAGTGATTTGAAGAGGATCTTTCTTTATTTCCCACCGATCTAGAAACTGTCTCTGAAGCTCGGCCAATGTAGCAATACAGCTGGGCTGCAAAGCTCTGAACCACTTACGTACCTCACCTCCAAAAGTTTGCACAAACAATCTCATTGTGACAATTTCTTCATCAATTTCATGGAGATCAAAGAAGTCTATCATTCTATCAATATGCTGCTAAGCAGGAACACTCTGAGGAGTTCCATCAAATAATGGGATCTTACTCTGATAATCAGCGGGCATGGCATCCAAGTTCTGGGGCAAGACAAGAGGTGTGAATCTAGCGGCCATTGCTCTTGGTGGATTTATAATCTGTCTTGGAGAAACAGGTGGAGTAGGAGAAGTAGATGTATGAGGTGTATGTGGTGGAGATGGAGGAGGAACTACTGCAGATTGCTGATCAGAGATAGATGGTTGCACGGGAATGGTAGGAATGAAATAAGGCTCGGTGTGAACTTGTGAATCAGAAGTAACTGCGGATGGACCAAGAGTTTCAGAAGCAGATTCGATAAACTCAGTAATATTCATTGCCACAATAGAGTTTTGAATGTTCAAGATGTAACTATCAATGGATCTATTAGCTTGTTCAATCTCAAGATACTTGATAAACTTAGGATTTATGACAGTAGAACCAGTAGCACTTTCCGACTTAGTTTCAAACAACGACAACTCAAATTGATCATCAAACTCAATATCTTCAAGGTATTCAAATACAGTAGGGCATGAATGAGATTTAAACAAAGGGATCACGGGACTTTGTCGACGAAGGATTCTTGAAATCAGATTTGGATTCTCATACACTGGAGGTGGATCGAGATTCGGATTTGCTCTAGTATGTCTTCTGGAAGCCAGTGTGTTGATCTATTCAAAAATCAAAGGACAAAACCAACTTGTTTCAGCCTATCAAATTCTAGACTTAATCACCCAAAATTCTAGAACGGTCTGATATACTGGGGTAATTCACAAGCCAAGTTTCACGTTCACAAGCTAGACCGGAGATTGACTGAAGCAGCGTTTATCTACTTCCGCTAATGCAAATCAAAATCGTTTTGAAGGCTACCTGGCATAACTTCAGGCTCCGTCTGTAGCTTATGAAACAAATAACACCAACAAGAAAACCATTTTCTTCCCCAGTGGAGTCGCCACTATGTTAGAGCCTCAATCTATCTCAGGTTGAAGAAGGCAGAGTTCAGGGTAACATCAAACCATGCTCAGTCTGGTAGCTAGCCCTACCAGAACAGGAGAGGGCTCTCTCTGGGTCAATCTCAGCGAAAAGTAATCAATAGGGCTTGAGAAGACTGAAATGAAAGATAATTTTAGGCTAGGTATATAATTGAAGGATTTTGATTAATTTTTTGAGGGTTTTCGTTGGAAAAAGGGAAAGGCATTTTTGGGCTTGGGGATGAGGCCAGATTCTTGCAGAGTTCAAGTTGGGGCGAGGAAGGCAATGGCTTTGATGTCTTAGATTGAATGAATGGATAGAAAAGACTATTGAGGAGCTGAAGAGGGAAAGAGGCTGCAAGGATCCTCTTCAAACATAAGAAAACATATAAAACTAAACAAAAGTTTAAGGCAGAGCACCAGCAAACTAATGAGTTCTACCTTAGTCACTCATTTGTTTAATTTCAGAAGCAAAGAGAAGAGAAATGGAATACATAAAACATTAATGAACTTACAATTACATGGAGAAAAACACCATCAAAACTCACAGCCACAAGGATCCCAACAAGTGCTGCAAAACCCTGGTCTTTCCTTTGCTAAAATTGCAGAAATGAATATACAATGAGGTGCCAAACTATTCCCAAGAGTCCAACCTTGAAAATGTCTCAGAAAATACAATATATAGACAATTCTAACCCTTCCCCATGCCTCTAGGGGTCGAGCTCATCCTTCTAGGAGTTATTTCAACCAATTCTAAACTAGGAACTGAAATCTAGGCAATCAAACAACTTGCCTCTATATGGTAGGAAACTGATTCATTCATTTAATTTTCACTTTTTAGTGAATGAATCCTCTAGAAAAAGTAAAAATGTGCCAAATATACATCATGGTCATGAAATTACATCAATTTAGATCAATAGTTACATGAAAAAGTGAAACTAGTCAAAACTGGGCGAAATTCTGAGCTGAAGAGTGAAAAATAAGCCAAAATTCTCTATGCGCCGCGCCCAAAATCTGTATGCGTAGCACAAGTTTGGAGCTTATTTTGAGGTACTTCTAGAAATCCAAATAGAGCTCATGATAGCTCGTTGGAAAGCCCTGCCTGTCGACTTTCCAACCCAAGTGAAATTTATGGATTTGGTATCCATTTTCCCCTCCAAATGTTCAATCTCACAATACTGGTTCCTGTGTGTGTAAAAAGTGGCAGAAATGCCATTTTCAAGGTGTTTTTGACCTTTTAGACAACCCCGAACTTGATGAAATTCTTAGGCCATATCTGAGCATGCATAAATTTTCATAACAAATCCAAAAATGTAAATTTTTCTTCCTGCAGAGCTGCCAATCATAAGCGCGCGCAAGGTGGCGCTACGAGTAGGGCAGGAAAACCTGTTTTGTGACCAAATATTCAAAATTGCCAAAATTTTCTCCAAATTTGCTGAAATTTGGACGGAAGGTCCCCCATCAAGTATCATGCTCAGCCAAAGAAGCTTCGGCCAATATTCGGAGTCGATCCTCCCTTTTCCGACGTTTCAGTGCCCTCCTTAGCCTTGCTTTCAGGATTTTCATGCGCGCTTTGCAAACATGAGTGCACGCCCAATAATGGTTCTTCATATGTCTGAGCATGTCCTTGTCCTTGTTTTCCTTCGCCAATAGTTTCTCAAGATGAACATTGACCCTCGTAAGCCAAATCTCCCGCTCAAAGGGTGTCATGTCACCTTGCCTTTTTCGGGCCAATTCCCAGTCTTCACGGATTTTCTGCAACTCCATGAGTGTCTTTTGATCCTCCAATTTTTTATTCCACTGCTCCAAGTAATTTATAACCCACTAAGCTCTCTGCGATTTCTCTGTCAATGTGTCGATCTCAGCTTTCTGCTCCTGGATGATTTCCTTCAGTTTTGAGCTAGGAGAGCTCAAATCAACATCAATGAGTGTAAAATCAATGTCTTGGCCTCCTAAAGGGCCCTCATCCTGCACAGGCCTCTTGCCTCTGTCCTATACCTGTGCTAATGTCGAAGGCAAGACCCCTTCCACCCCAAGTGGAGATAGTACTTGTGCTGCTGATGAAGGTAACGAGACCCCTTCCACCCCGGGTGGAGATAGTACTCGTCGTGCTGCTACAAATAAGGCTCTGGTGCCTCTCTGATAGGTAACACATACTGAAACACTGATAGGCTCTGTCTCAGGACCCTCAAACTGATGTGAAGGCTCACCTGCACCATGAAAAATCTCCAGAGGAGGGTGATGGGCTGTAAAAAAGTCATGGGAAATGAAATCCTCCCATGCAATGCCCTGCAATCCAAGCTGATGTACAACAATGATCTTGATGAGCGCATAATGATAAATGTTGTTATGATGATGCTCGGGAGTCTTCTTCTACACAAGATTAGTCATCCGCTCTATGTTTCGACACATGAAATATGGAATGCTCATCATCCTCACTCTCGTGAAATGCATCAATAATCAAATATGGTAAGCATAAAGGCGCGAGAACCAACCCTCACAGCTGAAGAGTTTCATCAATGGTGCATAAGACTCCTTCAAGAATCTGAAAGGGAACACCCTGCTGAGCTGCCTCAGATAGCTAGGCCTGATGTATGGCTTGTAATGAACTCTATCCACCTGTTGTTTCTTATTCCACTGTTCACCCACATTAGGTATCCCGGTAGCCTGTGAAATGGTTTCCGGTGTCAAAGTGAAATTTACACCTGCAATATTTACATGACTATCATGCAAATGTAATATGAACAAGTGATCCAACTCCTAATGGTAACCAACTCTAGCAATCATCTCACAGTATTGATAGCATGACTGTTGCTAAAAACAAGATATTGCAAGTGGGCAGGCTTGTAATTCAGTCAAGGAGGTAGGCTCTTCTCTGACGTGCTTGCCACCTTTATGAGGCCTTCTTGGTACATTAAGCTCAGTGGTAGAGTCACTGTCTTGCTCATAAGATGAATCTGTGTCTGTCATGGTGTTTTCAAGTCTATACCAAATGTATGTTTGGTTTGTTAAAAATGAGGAAAGTGAACTTGGTGTTTGTTTTCAATGCCAAATGTGCCAAAGGGAGATGAGGGACTGTGAGGAATATGGAACAGTGGGAAAAGTGGAGTTATGAAGTGAAATTAAGGTGTAATAACAGTCACTTGACTGTTGGGGATTGGGGATTTTGGGAATTTATAAGTGAAATGAGAGAGGGAGAGTAATAAGGAATAGTAGGGTTTAGGGATAGGGAAAATGGGAACAAGGGATATAAGTGGTTTTGGGACAGAGGGGAATAGGGGAGGGACTGTGATAATTGCAAAATAGTGAAAGGAAGTAAACCAATGGAGAAGGTAATGTTTGGCACAAAATTGTTTTTTAAACCACCAATTTTAAAACCCTAAGGACCAGATTTGGATATCAATATAGGGTTTATATTTTCACCATTTAAACTTTCAAATTTCTCCCTCCAGCAACACCCAACACAAGCTAAAATCAATAGCCAGAGCTTACAAACTTACTTGGAGCAGAAGAAGTGGAGTTGTTTTGGTTTTTGATGAAGCCATGATGAATTTCTGCTTGGAGGCTTTGTGCTCCGCGCGCACACCCAGTGCGTCGCGCCAGATATATGCGCCGCACCATAGCAAATCAATATTGCGGAAAATGGCTATGTGCGCGGAACATACCAATGCGTCGCACCTTCTCCCAATGTGCCGCGCGCACTCCAAACACACAGTCTCAGCTTCAAACTCACAATTTCGCCCTTCCACAATTGCAATCGACTTCTTTTATATCTCTTGAGTGAAAATGATTTGATAAACATGAAAATATCTTGTATAGTCATAGATTTGATTTTTTGTTTTGCAAAAACCCACTTTCTTATGTTTTAGCTTTGGCATTTTTTTCACTTTTCATACAAACTCTGTTTTTGTTTCCACTCTGACTTTTTGACTGAAATGATGAAACACTTGTCTATTTTTTGCAGGGATGATTGGCATGTGATTTCGGCAAAGGAGACTAGGGTTGCGCCTGAAGATTTGTAGAACTTGAAAAACCTTAAAAATTACATATTTATTACAAAAAATAAATTTGACGATTTCTTCTTCAAATCAGAGTTTTGAAGAAGAATCATTCTCAGCATTATTGATGATGAAAATTTTGGAATGAAAACTTGTTAGAAACATCCTCATGTGCCTCCTGGCATTATTTGACATTTTTTAAGACAAAACCCTAGACCTAATGACTGAAAAGACTCTTTGCTGACGAAAAGACCATCCATGACTATGAATGACTGTAAAATTGACTTTGATGAATTTTGATGAACTTTAATGATCAGACACAAAGCAGCAGATACATGACATGAGGGAAAATGAGAGACAAGACCCTTCCGTAAGATAATCTATGCTTCTAATGGAATGCAACTGATTGGATGAATGAGACACCTAAAATGAAATGCAACAAAGAGTTTTTGATCTCTGACGGAGGTATAACCAGACCGACTCTAACAGATCCCATTGGAAGTGCCCACCCCCCCCCCGACTCTCCATTCTAATATAGGCTTTACACCAACACAAAGGTTGTAGGTGAAGATGCTTCTAAATCAGATATTCCCTTTTATTTGGCTTGACCTTATATTTAATGTGGAGCTACTTCAACCATATTTTCCACCTCTCATAGGCACCTCATGTTCCTACTTTGGCGCACGTGTCTCACTAGGATCCATATTCATCAAAAGTTTCCCCACTTGACAAAGGAACTCGACACAAAATGGACCACTTATTCATAAGGGGGGATAATTGATTCAATATAATACTAGTGACCACCCACTTGTTCCATTGACTCAACATTATTCCACGTCTTGGTAGTTATATTATAACGTTTTAGGTCTCAAACTTCTGGTGTCTTTTTTTGGCATTTCCCTTGCATTTTTGGCATTCATCATAGGCTAAAGACACATAGTATGGATTGTAATGGTCCAATAAATGTCCTAGATGGAGTTTTAATGCAAAATTTGTAGCCTCGGGAAGTTGATATATCAACTAGCCTCTTCATGCCCACATCCTTTTTGGCACGTCATTTCCTAGGGCTAGGATTTTGGATTTTTGGGTTTTTAATCTTAGGACATGATACTTTATGTTCAAAGGTAGTTTTGACATCTTGTAATTTTTTCTTATGATTAAGAGTAGTTGCCACATCTCTCTTCATAGAGAAGCTACAACCATTCCAATTAGTTTGTATCACTTTACAATTTATAGTTTTTTTTTCTATTTCATTCATTAATAGAATTTGGATTTTGTTCTACTACTATACTCTTTACAATATATTTTCTATGTTTCTATTTATGCTTTTGCATAGTAAAATCCTTGTTGACACCTAATCCTAAGGGATTGGGTGATATTGTATATTATTGTAATTTAGTAAATAAGGAAGGCCAACGGACATTGGGAAGTGAATCCCAATAGCCTCACCTCCATGTATAAGTACACACATAATCTCCATCTAATTCATCTTCAGTTTTGCAGAGTTACCTCCTGGTCTGACATGGTATCAGAGCCAGTCCCATTCTTGGCATTCCTGCCTTTGGTGTAACTCCATCATGTTCTACATTTTTTGCAAACTGTCATTGTGCATTCAGTTTTTTTTTACTACTCCTAGCATTCAGATTTTGTTACTGCTCTTGGCATTCTGTAATTTTGGAATAGTTCTGCAATTTTTTTTTTGGGCAAATTTTGCCTCATTTCTGCACACCACTGTGCAATTTCAGCTCAAATTATGAGCTCAAGTTCTCCGCACATTTAATTTTTACTGTGCAAAATCCTTTTTTTTACAGTTCCATTCTCATAGACCCTCCCTCATGCGCTCGGCGTCCCTCGCCCTCACCATTTCCCAACCCCGCTCACATCGCTCCCAACCCTGCTCACTGTCCCTCAACCCTTAGCCTTCCCTCACCCCCCCTCACATCCACCCTCCCATCACTCACATCGCTCCCAAACTCGCTTCCCTCCCTCGGCACATCGGCCTTCCCTCACCCCCCCCTCCCATCGCTCACATCGCTCCCAACCTCGCTTCCCTCCCTCGGCACCTCGGCCTCCCTTCCCATCCCCTGCCCCCTCACACAGACCCTCCCTCACCCTTCAACCTTCCCTCACCCCCCCCTCACATCCCACCCTCCCGCTCCTCATTCCCTGACTCGTTCCCTCCCTCCCTCACAACCCACGACCTCATGCCCACCCCTCATAGCCCTCGGCCTCCCACCCACCCTTCACACCCCTCGGTTGTCCCTCACCCATCCTCCCATCTCCCTTTCTCACCCACTCACCCCTCCCAACCCACATACCCTCTCCCTGCCCCCCTCATGTCCACTGACCCCGCTAACCTTCCCTCCCTCCCTCATAGCTCTCCCCACTCACGGCCCCTCAGCCCTCGCCCCCCTCACACAGACCTGCTCCCCGCCCCCTCACATGCTCACCCATCCCATCCGCCTCACCCTCCCATCCACTCACCCCTCCCATCCTTTACGTTCCATCCCTCGGCCTCTACGGCCCTTTTTTCAAATTTAATTTAAAAAGAAAAATACAGCAAATACCCACCCCAGAAAATGCCTCCCCTTGCCCTGGTAAACACCTTCCCGAGAAAATAACTCCCTTGGATAATACCTTAGTTTTTCCCCCAAAAAAAAAATTTACATTAAAATAATAATAATAATAATAATAATAATAATAATAATAATAATAATTGTAGAATTTAAACCAGAATTGAGTTTTTACCATGACAACAAAGTAATTTTTTCTTCAAAAGAATGCATTCTCTCATATATATTGTAGGAGTTGTTCTCTCTAGCAAGGAGAACTATCCTGAATGGTCTCGAAAAATCAAGCACACCCTCATTTTTAATGAGTTGTGGAGAGGAATTTGTGAAGGAGAAGGAGACCTTCCACTAGCAAAACCCACTTCAGACAAGGAGATTGCCATTTGGGAAAACAAGAACTGCAAGGCCTATGCCTTGATTGCAGCTTCCATAAATGAAGAGTTGAGTCACCATATTACACCATTTTCAAATTCCTATGAAGCCTTGAGCAAGCTAAAAGAACTCTATGACTCACATTCAGAACTTGAAATTGTTCAATTAATGATTAAGTTGTTCAGTCTTGAATTGAAAAATGATGACCCTCTTGCTTTAGCTTCAGAAGTAAGATCTATCATGCATGACATTAAGAAAACTGGTGTAGAATTTGATATACCTCTCATATCATATGTTAAGGCATTGTATCCCACTTACTCACATTATCTTGATTCATTGCAAGCAATTGGAAACCTCGTGAAAATCACCTTTGATTCCCTTGAGAGAAATTTTGTAGAAAGAGAGAAAGATTTTGGAAAGATGACAACCCCTCTATCTTCTGAAGAGGTTGTGTGCTTTGCACATAGAGAGAAGATTCATACTCAAGATTCTTCTAGAGGAAGAGGTGGCCGAAGAGGAAGAGGAAGAATATATTTCAGAGGAAGGGGGGGCAGACAAACTCAAACTGAAAAATCTGATCTTCATTGCATACGCTGCAATTAAGACTGGCATGATGCATCTACATGTAAGCCGCCTTGGGATAAAATTGAGCAGCAAAGAAATCAAGAAAAATGTAAAACTCATAACAGAGACAAAGGTAAAGAACCTGAATCCGCTCATTATGTTGTAGCACATTGTAACAATGGAGTAACTGAAGACTTGTTTGATGTTTCATTTACTTCTTGGAGAAATGATTGGTTGCTAGATTCAGGAACAACATGTCACATGACATTTAGAAAAGATTTCTTTGAAGAATTTACTGACAAAGTTGATGGACCAGTATACTTCACAGATAAATCCAAACTCATGCCATCAAGGCTTGGCACAATCAGGCTTAAGTTGCCTGGTCTTCCAGATCATCTTCTACATGAGGTTCTATACCTCCCTGAGTTGAGGAGAAACTTGTTGTCCTTGGTCTACATCTGCCAGCAAGGAAAATTCACATGTTTGATGGCAAGGTTGAGGTCAGAAAAGCATCAGATCACTCACTTTTCATGGAGGGAATAGAAGAAGGAAGACTCTTGAAGCTGTAAGGTTCCTCTACTCATGCACAAAACTTTGCATTCAGTTTGCATCATGATGAAGGTACATTCCCATCAAGTCTTTTATGGCATGCTAGATTTGGACACTTAAACTATGACAGCCTTCTATTTTTGAATAAAAATGGTGTTAATGGACTCCCTACAATTCCTAGGAAACTTAAGCAATGTGATGCTTGTATTCTAGGAAAGCATAGAAAATAGCCATTTCATGATTCACATTCCAGAGAACATAGAAAACTTGAGCTTATTCAATCAGATTTATGTGGCCCTATGCATGTTGCTTCTGCAAATGGAAATAAATATATGATGACATTTATTGATGATTACACCTGAATGTGTTGGGTTTACTTATTGAAGAACAAATCTGACGCTTTTCAAACATTCAAGAATTTTCATGCATGGATTGAAAATGATGCACAAATTCATATTGGCTCTTTGCGTAGTAATAATGGAAAAGAATAAACTTCAAATGAATTTGAAAATTATATTTGTCAACATGGGATCAAACATCAAACAATTGTGCCCTATAATCCCCAACAGGATGGTGTAGCTGAAAGAATGAACAGGAAAATTTTAACTATGGTTCGCTCCATGATGTTTTTTAAGAATGTAAAATTGATTTTTGGGTTGATACAGTTCTATGTGCTATATACATAAAGAATAGGTGTCCTTCAGATTCAATAAAAAAAAAAGCTCCTTATGAAATGTGGCATGGCCACATTCCTTTTGTAAAGCATTTCTTGTTCTTTGGTTCCACCTGTTATGCTTTGATACCCAAGGTACAAAGGAATAAACTTGGTGCTAGAAGTCGAAAATGTATCTTCTTGGGGTATTCCAATACCTCCAAAGGATATCATCTCTATGATGAAGTCAATAAGAAGTTTGTGTTATTAATAGATGTCATATTCCTTGAATCTTCCAAGACTGACAATGTTGTTGAGCAGCAACCTGATCGCCTGGATAGATTCACACGTGCAAAGTATTTTCAAGAATTTGATAATAAGATTCCACATCTTGAAGGGGGGATTCCTATACTGAATCAATCTATGGAATCATTTTCCGAAGCACTCTCTCCCCCACATGAAGAACCAACCAGGAATGACACCTTGAACGATGTGATTGACAGAATTGAGCAATTGAATCTTTATTCAATTCCAACTCAGTCAAATGAGTAGCCTAGGCCATCTCAGAAAGGTCCCCCCAAATGGCTGACAAAGACACTATAAAGTGTTCGTCCCGATGAGGTTGGAAAGACAAGAACAAGAAGTTCCACTAGAAAAAACGAAGGTGATGTAGATAATTCTGATTCACGTGTTGATATGGATATTGCTTATAATTGTGAATTGAGTTTGTCTACAGATCATGAACCAACTTCCTTCAAAGAAGTCGCTTCTCATGTTAAATGGAATGAAGCGATGCAAAAGGAGCATGATGCCTTGATAAATAATGGAACTTGGAAGCTATTTGATCCTCCTTTGGGAACCAAACCAATTGGTTGTAAGTGGGTCTACGAGAACAAGTACAAAGCAAATGGCTCACTTGACAAGCACAAAGCCAGGCTTGTGGCAAAAGGTTTTGCACAGAAACAAGGGGTCGATTATGAAGAAACCTTTTCCCCCACAGCAAAATGGGCCACCATCCGGACACTCTTTGCCCTAGCAGCTCAGAAGGGATGGAAATTCCATCAGATGGATGTAAAAACCACCTTTTTGAACGAAGATCTAAAGGAGAAAGTTTTTATGTCCCAGCCAGAAGGATTTTTTGTGAAGGGCTTAGAACACAAAGTATGCAAACTTATAAAATCCTTGTACGGCCTCAAGTAAGCACCGTGAGCCTGGTATGAGAAATTAACTGAGCATCTTCTGAAACTTGACTTCAAACTTTTTGATCTCAATGATGCAAATTTGTTTGTTAATAAAGTTGGAAAAACAATTGTATATCTTGTGGTGTATGTAGATGATATTTTGATGACAGGGAACAATGAGAGTTATATTGCATCCATAAACAAAGAATTGAATAAAGGTTTTGAAATGAATGAATTGGGTTATGTTCATTACTATCTAGGTAATGAAGTAACTCAACATCCTAAATTTATATTTCTTTCTCAAAAGAAGTACATTGGAGATCTTTTGAACAAGTTTGGCATGGATGAATGCAATCCCTCAACCACTCCAATGGAACAAAAATTGAAGCTCACATCCATTGAAGGGAAGGAATTTGAGGATGCAACAAAGTATTGACAGCTTGTAGGAAGTCTTATCTACCTGACTACCACCAGACCATACATCTCATTTGCTGTTGGAATCCTCTCCAGGTTTATGAAAAAACCAAGTGAAGGAAATTGTTTTGCTGCAAAAAGAGTTCTAAAGTACTTGACGAGGACTCAAGAATTTGGACTCAAATATACACAGGTAGGTGATTTCAGCTTTATCGAATACTCTGATTTAGACTTTGATGGGGACAAAGAAACTGGGGTGTCTACTTCAGGTTATACCATGAGTCTTGGATTAGGAGTTGTCTCGTGGAGATCATGCAAACAGTCAGTTCCAGCATATTCCACAACCAAGGCAGAATATGTGGCAATCGCTGAAGCAACAAAGGAAATTGTGTGGCTTAGGAAAATCCTAGAATATTTGTAGATGAAACAAATGCATTCAACACCACTCATGATCGACAACACTTCTGCAATAAATTTGGCCAAGAACTCGAAGTTCCATGATTGAACAAAGCACATCAATAGAAAATACCATCTGATTCAATATCATGTTGAGGCCAAAACCATCCATCTACGTCATTGTTCCACAAATGAGCAGACCGCGGACATCTTCACCAAAGTGCTTGGAAGAGAAAAGTTTGAAAAGTTCAGAACGATGCTTGGACTCACCAACATCCCTTCAGATTAAATGGGGGAATGTTGACACCTAATCCTAAGGGATTGGGTGAGATTGTATATTATTGTAATTTAGTAAATAAGGAAGGCCAAGAGACATTAGGAAGTGAATCCCAATAGCCTCACCTCCATGTATAAGTACACACACAATCTCCATCTAATTCATCTTCAGTTTTGCGGAGTTACCTCCTGGTCTGACAATCCTCTTCAAACCTCAATTCTATCTATGGATTCCTTTTTAGTAGAAGCTTCTACCTTTGGATGACCATGGGTCCTAATATTTGAATATTGGAGAAAATTTCCAACTTTTTTATATCTTTACAATGGTTAAGAACGTGTGCTTCCTCATAACAGTTCATAGGTTCAAATATAAAGGGGTAGACTATGTACACATTTGTAGATTTTAGCTGACTCACGTCCTTTGTCCTACAAAAAATGAGATCACAAAAAAGTCTCACTCTCTAGCTTAGCCATGAACTTAAAAATAGATTATTATGACTATATTACTAATATTAGCTCTATTTAACCTAGATTAACCTCAATAACATTTTTTCTAATGAAAAAATAAAATATGCTTAAAAAATCTAGAGTAATGTTCAACATTTTTAAGTAATAAAATTTTACAACTCGTTTTATTTATTTTTAATATGAAAAAACATATGTCAAAAAGGTATGTTAAACATTTGAGCTTTGGTGGGCGTGTTAAGCATTTTAAATTTCGTGGCTTATCAATTGGAGGGAAAGATAAGGAACAAGGGCAGGGAGAGGAGCGCAAGGAGACTTGTACTGGAAAAACAACACAGCCTGCGGTTCCTAGAGAATTGAGGGTTGAGCATTTTTTTCCATTAAAATTTTTTACTAAAACAATTATGTGTAGTGATGGTTTTCGGGGACCTTTAAACGAGAAAAATTGAGGGATTCGAGGTCATCATAAGTGAGAATTTAGGCATTCTTCTGTGCTTCCTCGTGTTCTCAACTATCTCCATTTACTGAAATGTGGACTCGTTCATCTGATATTTTGGTGATAGTGATATTATTGTAATAATTTTGGACTGGTGTTTTGTTTTGTTTTGATCTTCTGTTATATTTTGGAATGTAGATTGGCAGGTTAGATGCTGTAAGTTCCTTCAAACTGGGGATGGCATGCCAAAAACAACAATGTCACATGACCAACTCGTGAGGTGCTTCAGATTGTGGTTGGAATTATAGTACTTTTTTATTTTTCTTGTGAAGTTTATCCAGAAGTTGTAATATGCATGAAGGAACCAACGATGTAGCTTACTTATGGCAAGAACCATTACTAAAGTTTTAGAGTGTGCTTCTAATTTTTATATTATGTAATACTCCGTAGGCAGGTTCTATGCTCGACATGGAAGGACGATGGAATTGTTTTTTTCTCTATTGGTTGTGACAAACAAGCTAAAATGTGGCCACTGCTGACTGGGGGTCAGCGAGTGACTGTGGCTATGCATGATGCACCTATTAAGGAAATTGCATGGATTCCATTAATGAACTTGCTTGCAACTGGAAGCTGGGACAAGACACTTAAGCATGTATATGATGGTTTACTTTTTTTCTGTCTCTCTCTACTTATTTATGTTATGAGGTTTCTTGTAAATGTTAGTGGAGTTGTGACCTTATGAATTTTAAACCTATTGGAGCATAGTGCCAAAAATTTAATATCTTTTAGGCTTTGATTCAAATAGAAACTTCTCATATGGCCAATTTTTTTATAAAATTATATGAGATTAAAGGGAAAAAAAATGTTAGATTGACCCAGGTTCTAGATTAACTACTCAACATTCTTCTTATATACCCAGTAGTTGTATGTTGCTTACTGCCATAACCTTGTACCTATGCAAACCTTGTTAGAAATAGACACACCTGCATTTTAATTTGCATTAGCATTGTATTCTAAAAATCTTTATATAAATTGTGTTGTCCCTGGTGAAAACTTTTAATGTCTGGATCTCCTGCTTGCAGCTGTCTATCACTCTCTCCTTTTATTCTATGCACTACTCCACAGGTACAGGACCAAAGGTTGACTGGAACATCGGCAACTTGAAGTTATTTAAGACTGCATCAACCTCTCCTTCAAACTTGAAGCAAATTTTGAAAGCTTCTTGAGCCTTTTCCTCTAAGGCTCTAGCCTTGTCGAGACATTTCCAAGCTTCAGAAAAATAAATTATTCTCTCCAAGTCGTTGAGTTGAGGAATGTCTACCCCCTCATCGGGATATTGTATTTTCCATTTAAAGATGTCATCTAGCATATTTAGAATATTCTCCAATTCTTCCTTGATGGACCCCACCCTCTTTATATAATCATAAAACTTAGGAATTTTATCTTTGATGCCCTGAATGCTCCTGTAGAATTATTTCTTAACCATACTCAGTTCCTCTTAGATCTCAAGTGATTTCCCTTTGAACTCTTTAACTGAGTCTAGTTCACCTTGCTATTGGAATTATCTCTGTAATTCTTTGCTTAGAAGCACTACCCTAATCATAGACCTTTCATAGACCATTCTCTTCGCAGCACTGAGCATCATAGACCTTTCTCTTCAGCTTGGCAGCATTATCACCTGTTACTTAGGCCATGGTAATAATGGCAGCTACAGTCATCTCTGGATAAGTTGTTGTTTCATGAATGAGAACCTCCTCAGCAATATCTCTCCCAACCTTATCCTTTTTCGAAACTCTCATGTTGTCTTTGTTCTTCTTGTATTCATAATTGAATGTTTTCAATACCACTATTGGGTCAGCCATAGTCACGAGGAAAATGCTTCTTCTCCATTTCTTCAATCTGATATGGTTCCACTGGAGACTGAGGAGTGGGGTTTATCTTCGGAGATGATGGAATGTCAAGGTGTTCAACCCTTTTCTCTTTCCAGATAGCTTATTCCTTCTTCTTTTGTAATTCCTCGTCTCTTTTCCTTTGAAGCTCTTCATATATTTTCCTTTGTTTTTCCTGCTAGTTGATTTTTTGTTCAGTTTCCAAAGCCAATTGCTTCACCAGGTCATCTTGTTATGATTTCCTTCTCTATTCGTCTGCCTCCTTCCCCTCTTTCTCTTCTTCAATCCTCCTCTTGATTCTATCTGCTTCTTTCTCTAATGCTTCCTTTATCTCCTTCACCTGTTCCAATGCCCTCTAGAGATTTTCAACTTCTTCTTGGAGGTTGACAATAGGTGAAGGATGGGTCTATTCGGCTTTCTTCTAAGGTCCTTGACTTAGCTTTTCTTTAACCTCAAATGGATAAATAAGCATCTTGAATATTTCCTCATCAGTATCCCTCTCATGATCATAAAACCACAATGACTAATAATCATAGTTTCAAGATCATGTCTCCTCAATCTTATCTCTCCAAAATGATATGATTCAATTGTTGGGAAAGAGACTGAGAGGGGGGGTGAATCAGTATCTTGATCTGACAATCAAATTTTTACTTTTATTTTCTCAAAAACCAATACGCTACTTTATAGAACAAAACTAGCGTATATACACGGATATCCTTAAGGAAACTCGCGTATGCTCAGATCTCTTATTATGCAGATAATTCTTATCTTATATTATTGCATCATTCATTTATCATATGTTAGTAAGCAGTAAACATGTACAGTAAGAACAGAATAAATCACCACACATAAGCATCACACATGAACACCAGGATTTTAGGTGGAAACCCAATTCGAGAGAAAACCACCGTTGTCGTCGTCTCAGTCTTCAATATTTATCATAAATAAAACATCTTACAACTATGTACTAGCACAGACTCATACCAGCACGCAGGCACCCACCTGCAGAAGGCTACAACCTTCTCTCATTTACCAGCCTCTCCTGGAAGGGAGCTACAACCCCCTGCTCTCGTTTACTAGCCTCTCCTAGAAGGGAGCTACTACCCCCTGCTCTCGTTTACCAGCTATCACTAGAAGGGAGCTACTACACCCTTACTGAAGGCTTCAACCCTCAGCAGCACCGCAGACCACGTTTCATCAATTTTCAAACTGGATCAAACAGCTTCAACTCAACCCTTCATAATTTTCCCAAAGCTTCAAATAGAACAGTGAAACCACTGTAACCAGAATATCAGAGATTACCCAGACTTCAGAATAGATATGTAGAAACACATTCAACCATGAGCAACCATTAGTTCAAATACCATACGCACTTTTATTTAATCAGACCCGTGTATACACGCGGTTTTCATTGAACGAACCCGCGTATACATCTGTGCATTTTTCAGTAAACCCTAACTTCCCATACGCACTTTTATCAGATCAGATCCGCGTATACACGTGATTTTTCCACAACAAACTCACGTATAGATCTGTAAATGAAAGCTTTGCAAAACAGACCAGATCTAAAAGCTTACCCAAATTTCTTCATCACTTTCAGCAGACTTTGCGCCAGATCTTCACCAGTTCTTCTTCTGCAGATCATCTTAGAGATTCATCATCATCAGATCTAAGGATTTAGAAACATCCATGGGTGCATCATAGATTTAGATTTATCAATCAAGAACAAATTTCAATCATGCAGATATACTTCAAAGTGAAGTATTCATTTTAATACCCAGACACCTGCACCCCCTTACACCATGATCTTCTTCTCCTTATATAGATTTAGCCTTTGTCAATACCATGAGCCAAAACCACACCACTTCCGATGGTATTCCTGGACGGGATCAAAAGATAATCAAGTGCTCAATACAATGGGTCAATACCATGGTAAATTCCCCTGGTTATATAAATTTAGAGCGCAATAGGGCATACGTGACTTGGCACGTTCTTTTCCGCATACATACGCGACTTAGCCTTAACAAAACCGCGTATGCCTTGTGACATACCATATTCATCATTTCTCTGACAGTTACTGCAATTCTTTCTTCTGTTACTTCTGAGCTGATCTGTAGATACATCATCCTTCCTTATTTAACACAAGGTTTCTTATCATAGGCAACTCATCAAGCAGGTTTCTATCAAGAACAACTTCATCAAATAGGTTGCCATCAAGGACAACACATTGCATCATATCGCCGACAGTCTTATTTCATCAAGTAGGTTGCCATCGAGGAAAACCCATGCCAACATCAATTTCATTAGCCTCTTTAATGGCTTGGCTGGTTCCATCAACTCCATAGTATCTGATCCTGATAGGAAAATTAGGCCATATTGACCTCTTTTCCATCTTAAGAGTACATGTAACTTGATGAGCAAATGTTTGATATAATATTTCCAACAAAACCACTCCGTCTAGAGAATATAAATGTAGCATATGAGGAGCTCTTGATGCACCATATGGCATAAACTCTGATGTAGATTCCTTGGTCATGAAAATACCAGTCTCCAATGCCTCCTATGACACTCTTTCTCAAATAACAAAGAGTACATTGGAGCAATAAAATGGTTGCATATTCTTGTAATCTCTGATTTATGCTTGTAATCCCATAATATCTTGCATTAAACATGTACTAGAGGAAAATACTTCGACCATTTCCATTCTAGTTCTGAAAATTCATTTTCTGAACAAATGGAGTCCAAAAGGTAACTGGACATAAAGAAACTAGTAGGCTTGGCACTCTTCACTTCCCTGAAAGCTTTATATAATGAAGGGGACATGATTGCACTTCAATTGAATGCTAACCCATGAGTACAAATTACATTCACCATAGGCACCCATGATTCATAAAACATGGTGCCATCCTTTTCTCCATAGAGTTTGGCCAGCAACAACATGACTATTATGAAATGATGCTTCAATCTAGTAGTTGGATACACCTTTTATATCCTAGTCTTAAATATTTTAGCATAAAACCACCATTTTTTAGTAACATGCTAGGATTTACCTCATCCATAGCCCTTTTCACCCATTCCTTAGATAGACATACTTCAGGCTCTGGGAGGAACTTTCTTAACAATATTTTGAAGGTCTGGTAGCCTCCAATTGGGCTCTGGTGTTGGTTTAGGATCCATCTATTGGAAAATTCCACCTAGCCTATGAGCTAGTAGATTACCTCCACACAAGGAAGAACAAGAGATCTGGCGACAATCCTATGGAGGCCTGATTTGGTCACATTCTTGTAAATGTTGATACTGAGGTCATGTTTAGGATCATTGTGGATGAGTTCCGAGAAATCCCATGAGTTGAACATTTGATAAACTCTTCCCCACTAGAAATATTGTTCATTTCTTATCTTGCATTATGTGTCCCCCATGATTAAAGGATGATGTTTAGGAATCACCACCTCTGAAGATTTATTTGTTCAAAGTTTATTTGCATCTATCTTCATCCTTTTGACTTTCTTATCAATGCTTACACTAACTAAATACAAGAAGCTTAATGTTATACAGGTTTTTCTACTCTATTCATAGTGCAGATACATTAAGTCATAATTATACAAAATATACTTGTTCTTGATTATGGAACACACTTAGCTGATAAAACAAACCAGTATTTGACATGGAATTCGATCTATGGGTTGTTTTACATTACTCTGTGTAACAAGCAGTTGAATTGATTATGAAATAAACATCATGTTTGATTTCACTGTGTATTGGTTTCACTTACCACCTAATGATAACTTGTTGTATAAATGATGCTAGTTATAACTAAATTGCTTATCATGTTCACATAATATAAGTAATCAGCTTATCTTTCTCTTGTTTCCATTGTTATAGTAGACTAAACATAAGTAGAACCATAATCAAACTAGAGTCAAGTTGTTATGAATACTAATGGTAACCACACTCAAACATATTTACTTGTATTACATAGATCACAAAGCTTGATCAGTACTACTACCTTGTTCTAGTTATATTGTTGGGCATTATTCTATAAACCATGTATTATGGAAATGATTATTATGTGCCCTTAGTGTAATTAGGTTACATGTACTTGTTACACTGGATACTGAATATTTAGGAATATAACATAACAAAAAAACCAACACTCTACATGTGTATTCGATGGAAATATGACTGTGCGTCTGGTTGGATTTATAAAATGACCCTCAAAACTCAAGCTACCCCATTGACCTATGCCTTTAATAGTACTGCTATTGGACAAAACCCAACTTTTACGTGCCTTTGCAGGGAGGGAATGACAGAGTAACTAGAAAATATGATCTAGCTCTACAACCTTTTGGTCCTCCATCTTTACCTCCTTCATCACCTGCTTAACCCACTACATCAAATACTGGATCTAAGGTTGATCCTGTTAGAGACACAATCAACATTCATTATGCATACAAGCGAGTTCTACCATATGAAGCAAGTGTTGATTGAACCAATTGTAGTAAGGTCAGTAGGTGTAGTTCAGTGTGAGTAGCAGGAGTGATAGTGGTAGTGGGTTGGAAATCTTGTTTTAAGACTATTGTTTGTGAGATTGCTTGAAGAAATTTCTTATTCCCTTCTCCCTTAGGACATTGGTTTCCATGGGGACAGGAATACTTGTCAAAGCTATGATGTCTAGGAACACCATACCCACTAGCTTTGAGAAGGTTCTTAAATAAAGGTGTGCATTTGGGTGGGGCACCTTCCTATCTATCATTAAGTGACTCAATCATAGAATAATATCATATAAAAGGATATATCTCATGATATATGTAATTATGCCTTTATTTTTGGCATCAAATCAAATGGGTTTCAATAGGTTCTTGAGCCCTAATATTTTCCCCCCCCACCGACACAATCATAACTTCATAACAAAGTTGCTTGATTGACCATAGGGTTTTAACATGAAAATAATTCATATGGATGAGGGTTTCTCCCCAAGCACAAGGTTGGGGGGCAAGAAGCTCTTTCGATCAATTATTTGTTTAGTTATTCAAGAGCATAATTACATATATAATAATTTCAAAATTACATATATAATAGTATCATTTTCTACTAAAACGTAATTATGTATATAATAAATCATAATTACATATATAATTAGGGAAGAAATGCATAATTATAGATATAATATATGCAAGCACCAATGGAAAAGGGAAAAAACGTAATTACGTATAAAATAAAGCATTGTCGAAGAAAAGAATTAGAAAAGCATAATTACATATATAATAAAGCATCGCTCAAACTAAGAACTTTGACTGCGGCTAAGCTTGACATGCAAGGAGTTGTTTTGGTCCTCTTCCACTTGATCGAAAACACTTCAATCAGTCGCAGCCAGCTTTCAAACAAGGTCTACAATGTAATATTGTTATACTGAGCTAACACAATCCCTAACAATACATCTGCAACTCTCCCTTATGAAGCTCGACCTTCATATAATAATTTATATAGGCATGCGACAGTCCTAAATTACAATGATTGCCTTCAGCTCCCATTCAGCCTCTTGAAGAAGATACAAAAAACCTCAACGATGCCCTAAATAAGCCTTTAGGTACTACAGTTGTCTCTTATGAGACTCACAGACATGTGATAGAAGAGAAAACCCAAACTAGATCACTCCTTCGTCCTCCATCTGCATTCGAATGCCTCAACCACTTTAGAGCCATTTTTGATGATCTGTAATAAGGAAGGAGGATGCCCTTCTATACAATTTTTCATGGTGATTAGTCCTAGATATTTGGAGACAAATCCAAAATTTGAATTTTCAAAATTTCCTGCCAAATTCAAAATTTGAATTTTCAAATTTTCCCGCCTAAACAAGATCATGACCAATAGAAAAAAAAATATTTTCATAAGGAAAAATTTGACGATATTTAGATCGATTTTGGTCTTCTCGAAAATAGGAATTCAATGGGATTGTTATCTCCATCAACCGAGCAGACCAAAGTGGAATTTGGCCCTAGTTGCCGAATTTAACACTCCCTCTCAACTAGGGAGAATTCCACCTTCCAATCCATCTGTTGCCATAGATCATCTTGCCATCTTGTCGTCATGAACCATCTTTGTATCTCATCTCTGCTCTGTTCTGCTCTACTCTGCTGAACACTGATATGAATAATTAAGAAGAACTGATCAAGAGTGAGTCACAAGACCTTGCCACTCTCTATTGACAAAATTCAGTCTATAAAATGAAAGAGTGAACTTCCAATCGGACTTGATCCCAAGTGATCATGTTGAAGAACACACGCATCCTAGACATAGGGAGTACGACAATACATGATGTGTTCATCGATAGTGCTATGGTCCCTAACAACTTTTCCCAACTCATTGGCGAGATGAGAGATACTTCCCATGTGGCCCAGATTACATGGGTAGGATGATACAGAAACACCGGTAGGGAAAGAATATATCACCTCATGCTCATAATCACACGTAGGGAAAGGAGAAACCACATCCTACAAACACACATCACAATCACATGTAGGGAAAGGATTAAAAACCTCCTACATGCATGCAAAAACACTGGCAGTAGGGAAAGGATGAACCACCTCCTACATGTATGAAAAAACAGCGAGTGTAGGGAAAGGATGAACCACCTCCTACATGCATGCAAAAAAACCGAGTGTGGGGAAAGGATGAACCACCTCCTACATGCATGCAAACAAAAAATAGTAGGAAGGATCCTACACGTGGGGAAAGGACAAACCACATCCCACAAAAATGTCAATAGATGCCTATATGCATCTCTCAATGGGGTATCTACAGGAGAAGGTGAACCACTCATCCTTCTCATATGCCATAAGAGAAGGTGAACCACTCATCCTATGCATATCTCATCACCCGTAAGGGAAGGTGAACCATTCACCCTGAACACATGTGACCGCAATCGTAGGGGCCGATGAACCACTCACCCTATGGTTTCTCATAGCTCAATGAGTACCCTAAGCCTTCTAAGAGCTCCCATAGCTGAGTCTTCAGTCGAGAATCCCTTCATATATGGATTGGTGCCAAGCTGCTTTCTGAAACCAAGACTAGATCTAGGTGATGATATTGCTGAACAAATTTATAATGGAAGACTTATTGCTCCACTCGGCAGCATATAGAAGATTACACAGCTTTCTAGAGATCTTAGCATAACAATGCAATTCTTTGTTTCTTGCATCTCATGATGAAGAAAATATTTAATTTTTCTTACTCCCTCTTACATAGGGAGTTCACAAGCCTAAGCTTGTCCTTCCAGAGGGAAAAGAGTTCACATGGCAGCCTGCTCGCCATAAGATCCACCCACTTAGTGGATAAGTTATTAATGTGATCAAACATGTAGAGTTATTCCATAGTAAAGTCCTTTTTCGTACTACATGAAGCAGTATCTATTGTAAGATACTTGATTCTCTGCATCTTATTCAACAATGGGTGGATGAATGGTTGTTGTGGAGGTTATGGCCATGTTGGTTGCTTCATTCCTTTTCAAAGTGACTGAATTCATTCCTCAGAGATACAACAATGCATTCTATGCTATTTACCATATAGTTTGACCAGCAGCTTTTCTTTATCATAATAAGCAGATATTCGTGAATTGTATTCATCAAACAATATCAATTTCATGGCTCCCTCTGAATATCGAGAAGGGAAAAACATAATTATCAAACTATCTTTAGTCTGATATTAATCCAGAGATATAGTTTCTTCTGAAGCTCTGCTTCAATCATGGGCTTCCCATAAGATCATAAAAAATATGTTCTTTGACTCAGTTGAATGAACCTTCATAGCTAGATTACTATTACTAGTGTATTAGATTATTCAATTCATTATAAGTAAGAGTATACCTTATTCAGGAATTATTTTCTATAGTACTATTCTTCATGAAGATGTCAGAATTTGAATCTCCTCCTTTCTTCAAAGTATATATGCTAATAGGAGGTTGGTACAAAGAACAATTTTGGAGTGCCATGCACTTATTCTCCTTTTCACTCCTTTGGATGACCGGAGACAATAAGATCAATTTCATATTTCTTTCAGGAGCGTGACCTAAAGAGTTTCTACTAATGGAACGATGAGTTGAATGAGCAATCTGCCCATCCTAGAAACAAAAATGACCCTCATGTATCGGGTTCATAACAATGAACTTGTATTTAATATTTTAGTCTTAATTTAGGGATTCTTGACATAATAAATTCAGGGGATTTTCCTATAGGCACGTTTGGAGATTAGTACTGCAATTTTTCAAAGTATGAAGCTATTCCAACTCATTCATGTTGAACACAACACAGAACTTTCAATAAGAAAATACCAGAAATTTGAATTCCTTCAGTCACATTGAATATAATTTACAAGGTCATATATTAACACTATTTCCTTTAGCCAATGAGATATCTTTTGAGTTGAACCCAGATTTCTTTTCTTGGTGATATAAAACCCTGACAAGGTATTAAGTAGACTTCATGACAAGCTTCTGAGAGGGTCTCCACTGAAGTTCCAATGCCAAATGATCCTGCATATATACTCAAGATGGTTCCATCCCAATAAGCCAATACCAATAATGTTCTTCTCTATTACTACTTTTTTATGAACCTTATACCACCGTGCCATACTGGGCCATGTGAGCCATACACCGCTGGACCATGTTGTGGTGCCATATCACTGAGCCATACATGCCATACTAAGGAGGCCATAGGGCCATAGCAACCAAGCACTACCAATTGGGCCATAGGACCATACCAACCAGAAACTTCCAATCCGAGCACAGGGACATACCAATCGGGTCATACCAACCAAGCATGCCAACTTTACAAACGATGCCATCCATACATACTGTGCATTAAGGTTATGTTGGAACATACCATACAACTATAGATGCAATACTGAAGACAAATAATCAATGCCATTCATACTGGTCTGAACCATGTACAAATCCAACCATACTACAGCAAGTGAGTCAGGGATATATACATTAGTGTGTCATAGGAGTGCTGACCTAAATTCAATTTAGAGTAGGATGATGATTAACAAAGTTCAATATTGTACACATCATATTGATGATCTACAATGATCTCATGTTGTACTTCATAAGTTTCTAGATCAAATCCCAATACACAGGTGCCTTGTTGTCATATTAATTATTACATGCTTCTATTTCATGATCATTATTGGTATTGATCCTAACTTGATAAAAAACTAGCCAGAATTCGATAATTGCATCGGGATAGCAAGGATGCCAAATATACATCACTACTTCTATTGATGTTGACTAATGATGCCAATCTAGGTCAGCCTAATGGGGTCTGTTGAGATATGTAGATGCTAATATATATATGCACTAGACATAATCTGTCTTGCTTGAGTTTAGATGTCTGCTTCAATAACAAAACTTAGGGATCCAAGAGCCTAATCCTTGCCTTGTCATGAATGAATTTTAGAGACTTGGAACTTGATTATGGATGGAGATCAGCTTCAGAGTGTTTATTTTACTACAAGTCGTGACAGATCCTTAATGTCAAGATATCAAGGATACCTTAATCAGAATAGGTCATCCCTTGTAGAGATCCAAAAGAAAACTTCAGAAGAATGAGTCGCAAAACACATAGTCTAGAAAAATAAAAATAAAAATAAAAAAAAGTGTCATTTAATGTTCATAATTTTAATGCCCTACAAAGATTTGAGTTTGTTCCATAACCCACTACACTTTCTGTTGGTCCATAAGTTTAAAATAAATTAAAGGTTGAGTTTCTCTCCAGATAAATAGACTTATCTCCTTTGTTGATCTAACCTAAAAAGTCTTGATCTAGGAAAAGAATAACCAGCTGAGCCCTTTTTAACCAAATTCAAAATTATCGAGTATACAAAACATTCTTACTTACCTCTGCGATAGAGGCCAGATACTTGCAAGAGATCTAAGCCATTTTGTTCTAAACTACCCTTAAGCCTCCTAGTCATTGGTTTTAGAACAAAAGCTTTGTCTCCAAGAAATATTCTCATCAGGCAGAGCTCTTAGGCTCTTGCTTTTCCAGAGAAGAGAGCTAATGAATATGCCCAGACTTGCAAATGGAAGGAGAATAAGGAGATTTACCTTCAAACTTCATTTTTTTATTGCTTTCTCTTACCCTCGTGCTTGGGCTTCTCCTCACCTAGAGCTCTGAAACCATGTTAAATTTGATTAACATGTATTTTCTTAGGATAGTTACTTCAAAGTTCCATAAGAGCCCATTTATTAATCCATATTATTCCAATTAGCAATCACATTAATAATACTGACAGTAACTGAAGAAAGAACATAAATGTTAAATGCAAAAGAAAATCCAAGGACACAAGGATATGGCACCATCCAGGGAAAAACCCCAAGAAGGGAAAACCCTTTATCAATTTTTGTTATTATCTCATATCAAATTATTCAGCAGAGAGAGAGAGAGAAATAGTACAATGGATCAAATTCAGTAATGACTTGCAAGCATCACAACCCTTGAACAAATTAATGATCCATCTAGAACAAGAATCTGGCATGAACTGCATACATGATACTGAAGAGAGTTACACTGTCTAGGGCTTCTTACAAGTCACTGTTAACTGCATCAAAACCCTCCTCATGACTGTGGTTGAGCTTGACATGCAAGGAGTTGTTCTGGTCCTCTCCCACTTGATATAAAACACTTCAATCAGTTGTGGCCAGCCTTCAAACAAGGTCTGCAATGTAATACTATTACACTGAGCTAACACAAGCCCTAACAATAGATCTGCGGCTCTCTCTTATGAAGCTCGGTCTTCATATAACAATTGATATAAGCCTGCAACAGTCCTAAATTACAATGAATACCTTCAACTCCCATTTGAACTCCTAAAGAAGATACGACAAACCTCAACGACGCCCTAAATAACCCTTTAGGTACTGTGGCTATCTCTCATGAGACTCACGAACCTGTGACAGAAGAGAAAACCCAAACTAAATCACTCCTTTTTCCTCCATTCTCATTTGGATGCCTCAAAAACTTGAGAGCCATTTCTTATTACCTGTAACAAGGAAGGAGGATGCCCTTATATACAATTTGTCATGATGATTAGTCCTAGATATTTGAAGGAAAATCCAAAAATTGAATTTTCAAATGTTCTCTCCTAAACAAGATCATGACTAATAGAAAAAAAAAAAAATTCCTTATCCAAATCTGATGATCTTTAGATCGATTTTGGTCCTCTCAAAAAGAAGAATTAAATGGGATTGTTATCTCCATCAACTGAGCATACCAAAGTGGAATTTTTCCCTATTTTCAAAATTTAACAAACGTGGATGGGGTTAGGGTTCCAATGATTGAGCTAGATTGTTCATGGATTGAAAGCCATTCAATCATAAGGTAAGCAGTTCAAGTTGCTTGCCTATATATTATCTTTGGTATGGAGAGTTTTTCTAAGTGCTTTATACCATCCCTAGGCATGGAAATAATTCAATGATGAGTTGAAAGCACTGAGCTAGTAGAGCTTCACCCCTACTTGATAGTAACGTATCAAGATTGGTTAGGATGTCTCCCACACCCTAGGTTGAGTGAAGGAGCATCAGCTGGACCATCCAAAGTTGTCTATTATAGTGTCTACAGAAAGAACTATGTTAGCTTAGGAAATAAATATGTTGGATGGGCTACTAGCTAGCCTTCTCCAGCCCACACTGGCCATATTATTGAACCCCGATAGGAGGTAGTAGTGATTCTTTCTTGTCATCATACATTTTTATATGCATCATGTTATGTATTTACTACTAGATAATCCCTTTAGCTATCATGATTGAATGGACCAGCTTCTAGAAAAGCCCTTGAAATTTGAAATCCCATTAATATTTTTTTGTGTCGGTTGATAGTTGCTTATCATAGTCCCATATAACAAGATTTTAAAGCTAAGATAAACTAGATCAAAAGTTATGCAATCTAAGCAGACATGGTACTCCTTTCAACTTATTATATACATATACCTTATTATCCCAATACATAACCATGTGCCCCATGGCACTAATTTTTTTTGCATTGGCTTAACCAATCTCTAATTCTGATATATTTTTCTAGTGACTGTCATTCTTTTTCTTCTCTAGCACAGTTGAAGAATGTAATAAAAGCAGCATATTTTAGTGTAGGTCACCCATTATTTTGTTGTTGTTGTTGTTAAAATATGTCTTATATTTATAGAAAATTATTTACAAACAGCAAATCAAAAGGTGGAAGCATATATACAATGGAGTTTATATCAGTATCCTCTTCTATAAGACTAGAAATGCAGAAATAAAGCATGTATAGGTTACTGAATCTAAATTTTGAGCATATCTTATCAACAATGCACCCTCAGTTAAAATCTAGTGATGTACCTCATCACACCAATGAAGGAAGAGTGGAAAATATACCTACAATTTCCAAACAAGGTAGCACACTAGTAGTCGTGCATTAAAGGAGAACTAAATATTCATCCTGATTATCCTTCCATACATATTAGAAACTGTGTAATTTTTGTGCTCACCTCTCTTCTAGACCAACTGACACCGCATATTGAATTGAAAGTTGGAGCTAATAGATTCTACTAAAGCAACAAAGGTTAAAGTGTTTGTGGTTGATACTACTACAAGGAATAACCAAAGCTCCACCCTGCATCCCTGCAAAATAGCCTCAATGTCACAATGTTATTTTCAACATGTCAGGTGAGGGATGAGCCCCCCCATCCTTGTGGAAGATTCTTCTTCCCACCATACTTGACCACCTGTATGATTACATGATCTGCTCTAGATGCTGAAATTTAGTCTTACCAGACAACCAACATGATACATAATAAATGTGCGAAGCATAGTAGATTTGACCAACCATTTTCAACTTTCCATCTAATGAGAGGTCCTTATTATCCCAAAATCAAGGCTTACTCTGAAATTGTTGAAGACAGGGTACACCAATTCTGGATAGCCACTGGTGAAAGCCCTACTTCAAATGCAATGCCTAGATACCTCACAATTACCCTAGGTCGAACATAAATCCAAGCTGTGGGAATATAGTAAGCTGAGAATCTAATTCTAACAACCAAAATTTTTTCTCGTGGTCATTATTCATAGCATATAATGTAGAGACAAATATTTCCACACATGTATGAGCACCATCAACCAAGCTCTGCTTAACACTCATAGAAATAAAGGATCCATTAGAAAAATGATTGTTGAGCATGTCTGACCCATCAGGACATATGATGTCCTTCACTTTCCCCTGAATCCAGCAACTTCAAATATGTGATCCAAGACATCCATTGTCAAACATACAAATCTGGGGCAAAGGAGCACTCTTGACAAATAGATTGATTCAGTAAAATTTGAGGGGATAATGAGTTATTAACAAGGAGAAATGATGATGCATTAGAGAATAATGTGTTCACCATGGCCATATAACGTGGACCGCCAAGAAAAACCAACATGTCTGTGATGAAGCTCCAATCTGTAGAAAAAAAGTCTGCTAGCCATTTTCTGGAGCCCATTCCAAAGACTCTCAATTCTAGATTACGACTCTAGAATAATTGGACCCTGTACAAAACTTGTCTGCTCTTGTTGAACTACCTTCCATGAAATTGAGTGTATTTGTAGAGCCATTTATTTAGCAATGATCTTGTATGCAACATTGAGAAAATTAATGAGCCTCCAACCTCCATTATACAATGGTTCCCTAAGCTACATTCTTGGCAATGAGTTTATTAAGACCTTGATTGAGAGACTTAGATAGCCTTTAGAAGATAATTATTAAATTTTCAAACAATAGAAATCATCTTTTATTGTGTCCAACATGGCTTTGTAGAAATCACAACGAAGGCCATCCATTCCCGATGAAAAAATCACAACAAAAGCCATCTAGCAAATGGGCTTCTATCTTGGAGAAGACCAACTACGAGAAGAATTTTCTTCTTCAATGTCTGCATTGGCATCAATATTACCTGTATTAACAAAATAAGGGGATTCTGCAGCCTCTCTAACTTTCTCAATAGGTCTGCCTAGTTGTGAGACGTCATTTTCACTCTTCTTCATTCTCTTCCTAGGTCAACCTTTCTGTTCAGAATCACCATCTGTTCTCAAATGTTTAGGATCAATTTATTCTAGAGGTACCTCTGAATCCTTCATAGTTTTCTATGCATTTTTAGGTTTTGAATATGGCTTCCTCTCCAAATTAAATTGTCTCTTTATAGTTCCTGCCTTTCGAGTATATAATTCAATATCATTCTCTTGTGTTACTGCATAATCCTTAGAATAAGCATCACCCTCAGCATTGATCCAAATAAATTTTGTTTTACTGTACATGCCCTTTCTCTTTCTCTACCTATCCTTACCCTGCATAGGTCCTTTCTCCTTTATCTTCTGCTGCAGTTGAGCATCATCCAACAACAAGGAAAAAACGTCTTCAGCATGCAGTAAATCATCTTGTCCATGACCCCCCGTCACAACAAGCTGCTAAACAATATTTTTTTTACTAGCTTTGTGCAAAATTTTCTCTTCAATAGTCTCCTTGCAAATCACTTTGTACACGGTGACCTCCTTCATTTGTCCAAGCTTATGTGCCCTGTCCATGGCTTGTAAGTCTAAATTTAGATTCCAATCAGTTTCATAAAATATAACAGTATCAACAACAGTGAGATTGATTCCCAGGCACTCAGATATTGTGCTCAACAAAAAGACAAATATATCTTTCTTTTTTTGGAAGTCCCTAACCATGTCACGGTGATCCATTATGGTTTAAGATCCATCCAAATGAAGATATTTGTACTTCTTGTAATTCATGTAGTCCGCAAGAATATTAAGCAAATATGATAATTCAATGGTTTTTAGTGCGGAGGTGTTTTAGAAAAGCATCTAATGTTTGTAGCTTCCCAGAAGCATTTTTGCAAGATCAAAGCTTTGCAAAGGAGGTGAAGATCTGAATATTGTATTTGTAAGTTGAAGAACTGGTTCTTTAGAGAGTAAATCTGAGTCTATTTATTTAATAAAATAATAAGGGTCCCAAGGTTTTTTAGGACCATTGAACTTGGATGTATGATAAAAACCAACAAGAAGCTTTTTCATCAATGGATGATGAAGTTCTGAATTCTAATATGCAAAACCCCTGACTGAGCAGATGACTTCAATCGAGGGAGCTCTAATTGGCATAATGAATGAATAAACAGATTTTAATAGTCCAATATTATTAAGAAAACAATCTTGATGGGAGATGACTAGTCCTTCATATTGTACATTTAGAGGACCAGTAGCACACTTTCTTCTCCAAAATATTGTCTCTGCAGGTGTTGGCAGCATCAAAGATCTACTGACAGCTCTCACTTTGTCTTCTTCAATGTGATCATACTGCAAGATATCCTTCTCACTTTCTAGGAAGCCTTCAATAATTTCATCTAAAAATTGATGATCCCATTTTGCAAAAGAATAAAGCAATTTCTCCACAAATGAACCTGTAGCAAGAAAAGCAACCTCAGCTAGAAAGAGGTCAATCATCTGAGAAAAGCCTAATGTCCCACTTTTAGCAGGAAAAGAAGATTCCCTTTCTGCTTGCCATGGAAAAATTAATGAATGAATATTTTCAAGCAAATAGACGTTAAACAAGTTTTTCAAACATCTTTGGCAAAAACCATGAATTGATCTAGAGCAAAAAATTGGTAGACTCTGAATACCCTCTCTGTAGACTAGCTTGGGAATCTTGTATGAGATGAGATTTTGACTTCCAGCAGAGTGTATATCTTTCAGTTCACCAAAAGGTGGTGGTAAATTAGAATTCTATACTTTCCTGAAGTTCGTAAACATGTGCCCTTGATTCCCTTCAAATGACCCTGGATGATTGCATACCTTCCACAACTGGATAAAAATGTTCATGAGGTTTTCAACCTTTTTGTAGTTTATATTACCTCAGGCACTATCAAGTAATTCGGCTACAAAAATTTTGTTCTTGACAGCCTGATAAAAGGCTTGCTGGCAAGAGCTCAATGTACAGTTCATAGTTACTTCCTTTTATTGGTCATTTCGGTGATCACATATTTCTTTACTCGATGCAACATAAAAGGATTTAGGACAACATGTAGTTGATTAAGTTGGTGTTCCTTCAAAGTGCCCCCATGCTCTGCATGGTTTTCTATGACTTTGGAGAACCATTCATTGAATTTCTCATGGTTATAAAACAATGTTCGCATGATAAAATGAAGCAGTGTCCAAAGTTCTGCCATGTTATTTTGAATGAGCATTTCAGTAAGCAAAAGGAAATTTTGATAGATGAAACCCAAGAGAATTTTCCACAGTTTACTATTTGAACTCTTAATCAATTCAGCTTCATCTAAAACCATATACTGCCATTTAACTCGCCTTAAGCATTTCTCATCAGTTACAACTTACAAGGAGCCGGTAACTTGTGACAAGTATATGAAAACTTGCTTCCCTTCAATAAAGTCGTTTAGGATTTATATTTTTTCTAAGTACAATCCATTCATTACCCCAGTAAGGGAGAGATGTCAAATCAGTACAGAACCTTGCAATTTCATCAGTCAGATGCAACCACAAGAAATGGTCCCCATATGTTCTTTTCCTCAACTGAAGGAGTTAAAAATTCCATTGCTTGAATGGTCTTGCCTAAACCCATTTCATCAGCTAGGATGTCATTCAGTCTATGTTCATATAAATTTACAAACCATTGAAGACCCTTGAGGTGGTACTATTTCAGAATACCAGTGAACATTTTTGGTTTTTTCAATGATGAGGTAAGAGGCATTGAGGAAGCTTTGAGAAAATCCATGTTGCTATAACCTTTAGCCACACCTTCCAGTGTCAGGCTATCAGCTCCACGAAATTTTAAACACTTGTCATCAAATGCACTTTCTCTGTTCAAAGACTGCATTATTTACAACTCTAATGGCTTCTTCTTTAAATGAATTTTCTTTTGGATATTCTTCCTCCATTGGTTTCACATCATCTATGTTTTGACCCACATCTGCTTCAGCAGTATAGGCTCCAACAACTAGCATTAAAGGTTCAGCGGGTTGAGAATTTGTTTTATTCTGCATGAAATGGTTGTAAAGCTTTGCTTGTGAAAGTAAAATAATTAGCCTCTTTGTTACCTTTTAGCTTCTCTAAGATCTTTTTCACACTTCAAAGCTTTCGTTGCATCCCTCTCTTCCTTTTTCCAGATTTCAGCCTGTTCTTTGTCTGCTATTTTCCAGAATAACAGTATATCTCGAGCTAATTTTCTAGTGCGCATTGATTCAACCTTCATCAACTTCAAGGACCATACAGATCTAGCCTTAACCTCATTTTGGAAATATTTTGCAAATTTTTTAGCATCATTTGATTGTTTTCTATGATATAATGAGAAATTTTATGGTGTTTTGGCAAGTTCCTTTTGACAATGTTGGCCTAGTTCTTTGTAATTTTCTCAGCATCCTCCCTTTCAACCATAAATAGATCTTTTTGTATGGGATGCTTCTTGGGTAGCTTGCATTTAATAATCTCATAGCTACCCCCTTTCTCCAAGACCTTCACATAACAAACTTGTAATTTTCCTATTTCAGACGTAATCATCCTTTCAATGTCTAATGATTCTTGCTATGTTGGCAAAGCTTTGCAGACAGAACTTTTGGCTTGAGTCACATGATGATGATAGCGCTTTCAACTCGCCCTGAAGAGTCCTATACTTAGTCAAAGGTTCTCTCATTCCAGCATAGTTCTGATGTCTAATGCTTTTATTAGCAGCCATCATGGAAGACAAATATCTCAAATCTAGCCTACCCTTCAAAAAACTCTCCTCTATTTGAACATTTGTAAATTTTGGCAAGTTATGGTGCTAATTTGCAATAAACTGGTGGAATTTTAAATACTACTCCCTCTTTTATCTCCAATAAACCATATGTTGATGCATGAGGACTTGTTCATGAGCAATGTCAATATGGTTGTAATTACCCTGATTTTGGACCGCATCATCTATGTGAGGACCTGACAAACTAGGAACGTCTAATCCATGTGGATTCCTCTCAAATTTTAGAACCATGAATTAATTTCCAACTCTTCCCATTTTAAGTATGTTTTGCTATGGAGGAACCTATGCGAGTAGCAGCAGCTTTCAACTTATTGGATTTATTAAACTTTAGTACATGTTCCCCAATCATGTTCGATAATATTCCTCTAATATGTGCTTCTCAAAGTCATCATCATGTTCATCATTTCTATCTGCATATTTCCATGGAAATGAGTTATAACCAGCCTCTGGTTCAACATGGTACAATTTTCTTTTTAAAGCCATCTCTGATGGTAAATATAATGGCCTCTTAGCCCAACCACCACTTATTTGTGCAAGCACTATGTCACAACCTTTAATTCCATTAATGTCAACTGGACTATTGCTAGTGTAATTATATGTATCATCATCATCTTGTGGTACTTGATAATTCCATGTAGAATCTAGATTAAAGACTTTTGAATATGAACAATTATTTTTAGTCAGATGGTAGCCATTGTCCCTAACACAACTTGTGCTCCATCCTAATATTGGGATAGAAGAAACTAATATCACCTACCGGAGTAGTGATTAGACTTGTAGCCTTTGATATGGCATCTGCATGATAATTTGTTAACGAAAACCTCCAAAATCCAGTGGTGGCGGGTGTGTATCTCGTTTGGGAATCAAACCGTCAACCAGTGGGTAGTCAATACCCTACGTGCCATGTGGCTCCTTATGCTAGAATAAACCTTTTAAGCTTATGAGAATGGTGGAGAAAACTAGATTTTGAGGATATGCAGGGGGTTTGGACTAGGCCATATCTTCTTCTACCATATTTCCAAGCCTATGTCACTTTCTTGCTTCCTGTTTATTCTGAATTACCACTTGCCCCGTGTGAACGCCGAATTTGTCAAACAGGATCATCATTGATATTATTTCCTTTTTTTTCTTTCCTGTATCTTTGTTTTGGTCATTAACCCACAATACTTGATATTTAGTATTTAGTATTTACAAAATCTACTACTTTCTTGAACATATGCCAAATTTTAAAATTGATTTAGCATTGCTTGATTGACATGCCAAAATTGTTACCTTCCAATGTTGAATGAACTAAAATATCTTCCCTATGAATTCAAATTGGGACCACATTTTAAAAGGTTGCTCAACTATTGTAAACTCTATGACCAATCCTCATTAACATGTACAACTTCATATCTAGGCTAAATGTGGAGAGGGATCTTCAATTAGGGTAACCTTTGAATTGGAAGACATGAGTTGCCTATTTATATCATGGTACAAGTTTCTGATTCAAAGAGATTAGTTTTAAAAATTTTATATCCTAGTCGAGAGCACAGTCACAGGACATGGACCTAGGAAACATTGGGGAAAGTCTAAAACAAAAAGACTGATTTGGATTTACCGATAGAAAATTGGCATAAAACTCCACAATTAAAATAAATTTTGAAATAGTGGTTTTCCTAGTTGGTAAAACTGAGGTGCTAAAATTGGCCATATTAGTGTTCAAGCCTCTTTGATGACAAAATTTTGTTTGTGCTTATGGATGCAACAACACAAAAAACAATCACTGAAGTCAGATGTAAGTTTTGAGCATCTTTTGATAGATTGAATGCCCCTCACTCGCAACTCTTAGTAGATACCATTGGTTCTGATTTGTCTCGCTTATCTAGCCACATTGTGGTAAGAGGAGGCAAGTTCAAATTATCTCTTAGAGACATATAGAAAGGGGAAATTTTTCAAATATGTCAGAGCAGTCATCTTTATCAAACTTCCTTTCCAAAATCTCGGGTCAATCTTGTTGACTAGCTTAGGCAAATATAATTAAGCTCATTGCATCTTGGTCGAACTTAGCAAGATTTGACTAGGTTTGGCCCAAACTCAAACAAATCAGACATTTATAAACAAATTTGAGAACTCTTATGGTAGGATTCACCATAAGCTCATTTGTGACTCCTCCATCAGCAATGATATTATGGTTATGGTCATATATGCGAAAACTTGTTAATGTGTCTTTTCAAAGTATAATTATGTAATGTATAAATTAAACAAAAAAATAAAATATCCTTCACATTAAAGTGTAGGACTCACCAATTGAGTACTCTGGATATGGAGTTCCATCTCCTTTTAGACTTTGAGGTCAACATAATAATAAGCCTATTTATTGGTGCTAGATATTTCCCCATGATGAACATGTTTTGAAAGGACTTAGTTATAGTGGTTGAACCAAACCACAACATCAAGGAGAGACAACATGCACAATTTTTTTATTTTTTTTTCAGAGAGTGAGTCATAAGCTTAGTGCCATTTTGTATGTCGTTGGTTTTTTTAGCATATAATATTTGTCTTATTCAAACTTCACTGTTTACTGGTAATATTCACCAATGTTAATGTAGAGAATCAAATGAAATTTAATATGATTCCATTTAAAACTAAAATCTTTGAGCCCATTGAGTGTGGTCTATAGGCAAGTAGTGAGGTGATTGGGTTCTTTATTTACATGTATACCTGGGTTTAAAACTCTTGAAGTGTATTTTTGTATTATGTAGTTCTTTTTTCTTTGAAGTTCTTCTCTTCACACCCTTTTTTCTAGTTGAAGTACTTGTGGGAGGACATAGTTATCATTGAGAGGTAAAGAGTGCTTTCCCTGTATCAATGCAATTACCTCTTTTGATATTCATGCTTGGTGTGGATTTGGAAGTGTCTGAAAGTCCCTTGTATATTTTTTTTTTGTAACGAATATTAGCCAAACTTTGTGCTTACAATTTTAACATTTGTTTAGTTGTTACATTTCAAAATCATTGTTATTGATTGTTGTATTTTGACATATTGAATTAAATTAATAACGAGAAACACTCCCAATTAGTTTTCTACACTCCATAACCAATTAAATTCAAGCATGTAGCTTATTATTCATAATTGCATCATATTTACTCACTGTTTTTTAGTTTTTGGCATGCAAATCAATGTTTTAGAGGAAGATTTTATGCTGTCACAACATATTTACATGATTCACAAGGTGAGAAATCAATCTTTGGTGTAGTTGAATATTTTAGGTTTGATAATTATAGGTCATCTATAGGCTATAAATGTCCTCAAAGTTTCACTTCTAATTGAGTATTCAACTTAACATAGTGTATCTTATATGTAACTAATTTTCTCTCCACCTACTTTTCATAACTTCCATAACAATTAGGTAGGGACTTGCACCTTCGATGGTATTTTTCTTCTTTAGTAAAATATTATCCAAGAGTTTACAATGTTTTTTAATTGATGGAAAGTTATAGAATTTACAATTTATAGAGTTTCAAGGTATAATATTTTAAATATAAATATTTTAAAGGGCGCTAGCTCAATGGAAGAGCACCTGCTTTACAAGCAGGAGGTTGGTGGTGTGATTCCATCATGCCTTAATATTCATATAGAATGGTGATTATAAATTTTTGGTGATAAAGGCTCTTTAGACCATCACCAATGAGCTTATAGTCACATTTTTCTACCGTCGCCAAAATATGAAATGGTGACAGTCAACGATCACCATCATATATATATATATATATATGCATCACTAGTGACGGTCATAAAAGGGCCATCAACATAAATTACTCTTGGTCATATGAAATGGTGATGGTCAATGAACGTCGCCATATATATGCATCAATAGTGACAATCATAAAATTTCCATCACAATAAATCGTTGTTATTCATATGCAATGGTGACGGTCACTATCCGTCATTATAATCATTATTCGTGACGAACCTTGAATGTCACTGCAACACTTTATTTTTGGCGACACCACCTTTGGTGACATTCAACTTTTTGGTGATGGAGGCTAATGTCCATCACCATTGCTCATATAAAATGGTGGCAGACACTATCCATCATTATAAATCATTATTAGTGACAGACTTTGAATATCACCACAACACCTATACTTTTGGCAACGCCACCTTTGATGACGTTGAGTTTTTGGTGATGGAGACTCTTTTAACAGTCACCAATGAGCTTATGGTGACATTTTTTGACCCTCGCCAATGTACTTTTTTCTTGTAGTGGGAGAAGTGGTCCTATGATTGTTACTAGTTTATCTCAAAGAGAAGAGTAGTAAAATATTATGCTCCATATGTTCATGAACCAAGGTCTGGAATGGAGAGACTTGCAAATGGTGGCCTATCTCAATCACAGAAAGGAATGGAAGTTGAGACTCCTCACCATACTGAGAAGGGATTAAAAAGAGGAGTAGAAGATGTTATTAATTTGGATGTTGAAAACTCCCAAAGTTCAAAGAAACCAAGGACATAGAGAGGAAACAGAGCTTGAGCGTTTGGTAAAAAGGCCTTCTATTGAACCTGGTTTCCAATTGCAGCTTCAAGAAGTAATATGTGCACCTTCCTCCCTGTAATATTCCTAATTAACATGCAGCTAATTGGAATATTAAATTTTGATTTTGCTTCTTATTAAGAAGAATAAGAGGGTAGGGAGACCCATAAATCTC
Organism: Pinus albicaulis; assembly: GCA_034641835.2. Classification (NCBI taxonomy): domain Eukaryota; kingdom Viridiplantae; phylum Streptophyta; class Pinopsida; order Pinales; family Pinaceae; genus Pinus; species Pinus albicaulis. The sequence goes on along the minus strand of CM076577.1, from coordinate 663,812,446 downwards.
CTTAATAGGAATAAAACCACTCCAAATGTGAATGGAGGGCATCAAAAGAGCTGGATAAATCTCCCTTATGTGTGAGCAAGGGGTGAAGCATGTGGACTAGGTCAACTTTGACCAAATCAATAGTGCTGGTATGAAATTAGTGGACATTCAATGAGGGACAACACAGTTTTGGAGGGATATCCTTTGCATGGAAGTAGTGGCTTTAATGAGTGGGGCCAAGGGTGAGGAAGCTCACCAAGAATATAAGGAAGGGGATGGCAGCCATAGACGACCTTTTTTATTATTATTTTATTATGCTCTGTTCTGACTTGTGGCTCTCTTCGGTTGTTTAGCTAAGATTGCAGTGTTGTTTAGCACAAGGGTTTTCCCAAGCGGGAATCCCACGTTCATCCTCAGGGGACTTCCAGTGCCTGCTCAAGAGAATTTCTTGAGCATTATTTCCACATTTTAGCCATTTTCCAAGCTACATATTTCTTCTACAGCACAGATTTTGTTTAGATATGTGCTGAGTTGCAGGGTGCAAGAGTGGAGGGTTTCTTTGGGCCATTTCTGAGCTTGTCTTCAGTGGAGGAAGATTTTTTTCCATTGGGAGATCAGTAAGGAAGTTCCCTATGCTTCATGACATATTTTTGCATCAGGCCAAGTCACCATCATCCCCTACAACGCAGTTCCAGTAAATGACTGCGTTATTTCAGTGAGCAGTTGCAGGGGTGAGTTTAGTGCTCCATTTGTAGTGTTTTCTTTTTAGTGGAGGGATCAGCTCTACACTTGAAGAGTCCATTGGGGGAGTTCCTTTCAGTTCTTCATCAGTTTTAGCCACCTCCTTTCAGGTGCCCAGTTGCAGAGTTTGTTCAGCCCTAGGGCTGCATTCCTGCATTCTAATATTTTGTGTATTTCCGGAAACCCTTCCTGGGTTATCTTGGAAATTTGTTTGGGAGCTTAGATCTCTACTCCCGGCACTTTATGAACCATAAATTAGTAGATCTATATTATTGTACATTTTCAGTAGTAGTGTACCTTCTAAAATTGTGTTGTACTTTTTCTTTAGCATTCTTCTAGGTAGCAGCATTTCATATTTGGCATATGTATTCATGGAAGGTGTGTTTGCCTTGATCATTTGAGTTGTGCCCATTTTTATTGAACTTATTTGCTACTGATATAATGAATATAATGGCTCCATATTGGTCTCCTATGTTGATGCATTTATTTTCATTGTTATTTCCATGTTTATGTCTTATATTACTGATTTCCCCATTTGGGAATATTACAATGGTATCAGAGCATAATCTTGGCTCAGCCTGTGGATCTCAACCATTATGCTATCAGGAGATTAAGAAGAAGAAGAAGAGATCATAATGATGGAAGGAATGGTTTTAATCTCATCTATTTTCAGATCTATGAAGGACCTCACCAAGGAGGTCATGCAAATGAGAATTGAGAAATGCCATGAGACCTCTAGAGGGTTTCAAGATGAGGAAGGTCCATGCACTTCCTATCAACATAAGAGAAAACTGGTATTGTATAGAGCTCCAAAGAAATACACTATGTCTACTTTCTTTGAAGAGGAAGGTGGAAGACATGGAGATGGAGGGAACTTAGATCATGAGATTCTAAGTGAGTATATTTCAGAATATAAGTCTCAATCAAGAGCTTTTAAGGAGAATCTAACTCTCCAACAGTTTATCCAGATCAAAGAAGAAAGGAGACCTTGCAGAAATAGAAGAAGAAAACACAATAGATTCATATTGTGTACTTTTGATGGGTCATCTACATGCATAGTAAGGGCTTGGAGGAGGAAGTTAGATGCATTATTCCTGCTACATCCTATAGTAGAAAGAGAAGTTGTTGAGGTTACAGTGCTGCACCTTTAGGGTGGAGCAAACATTTGGTGGTTCATCCATTTGAGTCATGCCAAAGTGATCAATTATGCAGATTTTACCCAAAGGTTGATCAAGAAGTATGACAAGAATAAACTAGAAAAAAAGAAACTTCTACCACCACTTGTTGCAGGAATACTTACATCAGGAGAAGGAACACTTGCACCTTTGCAAAGTTCTCTTGATATCTTGAAATTTAGAGTCCCATGCATTATTCAGGAGATGCATGAGGAGGAGGAGAAATATACCATCATTGGTGTCATAGTAGAGGAGCATCCATCATCATCACCAGTATTTGGGAAAGTCATCACATCGGTGGGAGGAACCCTTGTAGCAGTACAAGATGTTCCCAAGCTAATCCAAGGTATGCAAATGTTTCCATTTTTTTTAATTTCAGCACATCATATGGAAGATTGTGGGGACATGCCATTGCATGACCTAAGGTCAAAACACACTGTTGATTTGGAGTAGAAGACTATCATTTCACAGAGGACCCTTGACAGGATCAAGGAGGAGATTTACATTCATCCTAGTATTTCATTGTTGAGCTACACAAAAATATTGGGGTTGGAGTGTAGATTTTTGGAGGATATGATGAGTATTGTCCTAAACAATCCAATGCATAACTATATGTTCTGCATTGAGCATGATCATGAGATATCATATGCACCATCATAGAGATCAGTAGTGCTATCATTAAGTAGTAGTGATGAGTTGGGGGCCCAACCATTATTGGATCATTCCAATGACCATTCTACATGTGTAGCAGGGGATAGGCAGATGGTTGATGATATACATCTTATCGCCCATTATTATGATGGATCCTTCTTGATGATCACCTCATAGCTCAATGAGAAGAATTTTCCTTCAACATACTTGGATCCTTATGTGTTCAACATGGTCATTGATGAGTGGTCTTCATATGTAGATCTCTAGGAGGTTGCACTTCAACATCCCATGAAGTGTAGAGATAGTAATATGATTTGGGAGGATGGTATTCTCCATTGGAGGAATACCCATTTGGATCATGACAGTAGACACTCACCATTGGTTGTATGGGTGATGTTGATGATCAAGAGGCTAGTGAGCCACCTGCAGATCTATGACACAGGGCAGCAGGAGGCATGGTTGCGCTCGCTACTCTTGAAATATTTTGGTCAGCATGTGACATATCCTACTTCAAAGGGTATGTGGTTGGTTGGGACTTGGCATGACACTTGCATCATGTTGCAGCAAGGAGTTTGGTTACATTGGGGTGATGTGAAATTTTCCATGGCAATCATCATGTTTTCACTCCATGGCCTATATGATGGAGATGTGAGGAGGCAGAAAGAGCTATTGTTGCTCTGGTTACTCTTAGGAGAGTATGGGTTGATTTTCTCCCATACCTTGCACTATGATTCAGAAGTGGTGGGTGGAGACATCTACTACCAGGATATGATCTTCTTGACTTGGACCTCCAAGCACAAGAAGAAGGATTGGCATGCAACACATGGGGATTTTCTCTCTAGTCACACTGATTGCATGAGGACATATCGTACTATCATGGAGATATTCACTTGGGAAGGAATCAAAGAGGAGATTCACCATCACATGAGGAGATGTATGGATTGTTTGGAGGAGGGACATAACTCTTTGATAGAGTTAACACAGCCACTTCACCAACCTGTTCAAGGTACATGGTAAGGATTGTGTTTATGTGCATCATGATTCACTTACTATGTGCTTGTATTTATTTTCCATCCATGTACAGGTTATTGCTCCAAGATGGGGTATTCTTTCTTATAGACCTCATGATCCATTTGGGGACATAAGCAGTGATGGTGCTGGCCACTCCCTAGGAGATGTTGGGGAGATGATATCTTTTTCAAAGTGTGCTCAATGTGCACCTCAAATCATACACCTTCTCCAATCATGTGAGAGGATTTGGGCAACAAGAAAGTGGTTGGGGAACCACTCATCATATCTCATTCTGAGGCAGCTAGGAGTAAATTTGTATTTGTTGCACTTAAGGGATCATTATCCTTCTCCCGTTTTATATATGGAAGCCAATATGACTATAATTATGATCCCATATGTTGATGTAATTATCATTGTTGTGGGCATGATTGGAGAGATGACACATGGATTGTATAGTCCCATTAGAGATGAGGTTCTCCACATTTCTTATGTTTCATACTTCAAGGAGAAAATTGGACAATCCATGATTGCTATAATGGACCTCTTGTTTCCTTATGGAATGAGCCATTTGGGTAACTTGAGCACTTGGGAGATGCCTCTCGTGAGCATTTGGGAGGAATTTTTCTATGAATTACCACTCTGGAGGGTGATTCATTTTGTATGGATGATAGCTTGGATATTGGAGCTCCACATGGAAATGAAGATTCCCTACATTTTTCAGTTTTTTCATTGCAGTTTCTTAAGGACAAGCAACATTTGGGAGGGGAGCATTGTAATATTCCTAAATTAGCATGCAGCTAATTGGAATATTAAATTTTTATTTTTCTACTTAGTTAGAAGAATAAGAGGGTAGGGAGACCTATAAATATAATTAGTAGGAATAAAACCACTCCAAATGTGAATGGAGGGCATCAAAATAGCTAGATAAAGCTCCCCTATGTGTGAACAATGGATGAAGCATGTGGACTGGGTCAAATTTGACCAAATCAACCATGTTGGTATGGAAGTAGTGGACATTCAATGAGGGACAACACAGTTTTGGAGGGAGATCCTTTGCATCGAAGTAGTGCCTTTAATGAGTGGGGCCAAGGGTGAGGAAGCTCACAAGTAATATAAGGAAGGGTATGGAAGCCATAGAAGACATGTTTGATTATTATTTTATCATGGTCTGTTATGACTTGTGGCTCTCCTCAGCTGTTTAGCTAAGATTGCGGTGATGTTCAGCACAAGGGTGTTCTTGAGTGGGAATCCCACCTTCATCCTAGGGGGACTTCGAGTGCCTACTCAGGAGAATTTCTTGAGCATTATTTCCACATTCCAACATTTTTCCAAGCTACAAATCTCTTCTACAGTGTAGATTCTCTTTAGATATGTGCTGAGTTGCATGGTGCAGCAGCGGAGGGTTTCCTTGGTCCATTTTTGAGCTTGTATTTAGTGGAGGAATCTTTCTTTCCATTGGGAGATCAGTAAGGAAGTTCCGTGTGCTTCATGACATATTTTGGCATCAGGAAATGTCACCATCATCCCCTATAGTGCAGTTCCAGTCCATGACTGCATTATTTCAGTGAGCAGTTGCAGGGGTGTGTTTAGTGCTCCATTTGGAGTGTTTGCTTTTCAGTGGAGGGATTAGCCCTACACTTGAAAATTCCATTGGAGGATTTGCTTTAAGTTTTTAATTAGTTTCATCCACCTCCTTTTAGGTTCCTAGTTGCAGATTTTATTGAGCCTTAGGGTTGCATTCTGACATTTTGATATTTTGTGTATTTCCGGAAATCCTTCCTGGGTTATCTTAGAAATGTGTTTGGGAGCTTAGATCTCTACTCTCGGCACTTTATGAACCATACATTAGCAGATCTATATTATTTTACATTTCCAGTAGTAGCGTACCTTCTAAAACTGTGTTGTACTTGTTCTCTGACATTCTGCTAGGTAACAACATTTCATATTTGGCATATGTTTTCATGAAAGCCTTGTTTGCCTTGATCTTTTGAGTTGTGCCCATTTTTATTGTACTAATTTTTGTTGATATAATTAATATAATGGCTCCATATTGGTCTCCTATGTTTATGCATTGATTTTCACTGCTATTTCCATGTTTATGTCTTATATTACTGCTTTCCCCATTTGGGAATATTACAATCCCCTATTCCTGAAGAAGGTGAGCATACTTCCTTTACTATTTTAAAGGAGACTTGTGAGAATATTGAGGAAAGAAATAATAAGATCAGAGAAAATGTGGTTACTTAATTAGAAACTCAATCAATTCCATAATATCAAACCAGATCTGTTACACCATTTTTTGGTCATCTAACCTATTATCATTAGATGAACCCAAGTACACCATGTAAGACCAATTTTACCCTAAGTAAAATTGCTTTCACTATGTAAAATAACTTAGTAAAACACCTTTATTAAGTTGTTTATGGTCTAAACAGGAAACCCCAAAAGGAAATAATAAACAAATTTATATTTGTTTATATTTCCTGGTCATATTTAACCCAAAACAAGGAAATAAATTAAATAAATCCTTATTTATTTGATTATTTCCTAGGAATAAGTTATTTAAATCCTATTTAAATAATATTCCTAGTTAAATTTGACTAAATCATTAAATAAATCATTATTTATTTAATTATATTCCCACCATTTCCTTAAAATAATAAATAAATCATTTATTTATTTATTATTTATAAATAAAGGAATTGACTCAAGTAAAAAATCCTTTTCCCTCCAACAAATATAATAAAATATTCCTAAAGGGTGGTTCTAGAATTTGATTAATAATATTTTATTCATGCACCAAGTTCTAGACCGCCCTAATATTTTGTTATAAATAGAAGGGTTTTCCCATTCATTAGTCACCTTCCATTGCATTAGATCACTCTGGATCTATACTTGGTCACATTCTCCATTTTTGCCTTGTGAGCTCCCTTTGAGTTCTATGTTTGTCTGGGTTTTCTACACCAACAGGAGAGAGAAATTTTAGATCTGAAATGCTAAGGACTTTCAAGAACCTATCCCATTGAGGAGAGTCGGAAAACACCTTTCTTGTTTTCCTCTTAGGTGCCCCCTTTTTAATATAAAAAATTCTTTCAAATACATTGTTCTTGTCTTGTCTATTGGATGCATGGAGCCATATTTTATTTTTACTGCTTAATGTCTTTTATGCTTAGATCTGGATTTGTGCAGCATTATTTGGATCAACTAATTGCAGACTTAAAGATATTGGCAGCCATAATCTATGTTAGGGCTATTTGTTATGCGTAGCTAAAGTGATCTTTTACGACGAAAGATTCATACTAACAAGATCGTTGTCAGCTATGGACCTGGAAAGGAACCAGCTGAAATTTTCCTTTACACATCCTTATGCACTAGATTTTTCTTTTGTAGTTGGATTCAAAACTGTTAATTTGACTGTAAATGAAAACTATATTTCATTGTTTGATAAAATAAATCTGCATAGGCATGTTAGATAATGCATTTACAGTGATTTGAGTAAAATTTCACTAGCAACAAATAAGATAGAGGCCTTATTGGGGAAAGTAATTAATCGGTTAAAGTTAGAGAAGGATAACCCATGAGCTCTACACACCTAGAATGAATAATTGAAGAATTTAAAAATCAAGCTCAGAGTAAATCCTAAAGATAAGACAGTTGTCTAGAATCTTTTATAGGGAGCAGGATCTGAAATTCAAGCATTGAGAAGAAAGTTGAAGTTGCCTGAAATTGAGCATGTCATGGCCTCGGAGGTAGCTCAAATTGAGAAGGAAAAATAACTTATAACCCATAAGGTTCTAGAAATAAATGAGGTGGAAACTCTGAAATAAATTAATGCAGGCCTAAAACAAAATATAGATACACATGTTTGCACAATTATGGTGCAACTAGACTCTAAGAACCCTATTAACAAGCTCACCCGAGTGATGACTGAGTTGAAGTTTTAAGAAGATTAAATAAGGAAAATAATAAAGAATTTGGATGATACAAAGGATAAATTAAATTTTATGGAGAGTCAATTGAACATGGCTAAAGAAAGTGCATCAAAGTCCCATAAAAACTATCAAACATACTGTGATGAAATTAAAGAATTAAAAGAGAAACTAAAAGGTAACATGTCTCTCATCCAGGAAAGGGATATCATTAGGAATGATATCATCCAACATGTAAGGACAATCTAGGATCATGTTTTTTTCATGGAAGATGAGAAAATGATTATAAGAGATCTATAAATGGCTATTACTTCTAATAAAAAAAAGTCATAACAATGTGCAAAATTATCCAAAACAATGATTGATTTTTGGAACGCTTAGTCTTCTCAGGAGCTAAGAGCAATGCAGATTGAGGATAGAACATCCATTACTTTAAAAATAAATAAAATGGTGCAAAATAATATTTACAGGAAGAATGAATAAGCCAAATTGTGATAGATCAAAAAATATGTGTTGGATTTCAATTAAAATTTTGACAAAAGATTTTGGGTAGGATTACCCTCATTTTGGGATCACCGTGGTAATATTCTTCCATGGGAGACATATGAAACCTTATTAGATGAAGAAAAAATTAAAATCAATGCTTCCCATGAAAAGACAACAATTCTGAAAGGGTCAATCATTGTGAATCACTTGCAAGGGACTTTCAATTATTATGGTTTGTCACGAATATTTTCACAGAGAATTCAACCTATAGTAGGATAACGAATTTTAAGATGGTCTATGATAGATTGGTCAACTGCCCAAGTTCTGATTTGGCAGTATATAAAAAGTATTGAGAATTACTATCTCTAACTAAAGCATTCAAAACTAGAGCTTCTTTAAGCGAGCTTGCACAAGGATCCCAATTGATCGAATGAAAGTCAAGCACAAAAATTATTTTGGAAAAGACATTTATATTTTTTAATTTCAAGCCAAAGTATTTTAAGTTTCTAAGTTTAGTTTTGATTCTTTATAAGGACCGAGTAAAGTTTAGTAGTAGTTTTTAAAAGGAGTTCAAGTTATTTCATGACAGTTAACAATTTGCATAATTGTCCTCAGTGTAATTTTTTTACAAAAATACATGGATGAACCATTTTTGGGGTTCCGAATTTTTGACCTCAAAGAGAATTTCCTGTGTATTGTGTCAAATTTTTCATGGAGATGTAAAAAAGTTTTTATGGATGATTCCAGCTGCCTTCTGAATATGATATGTGTTCCTTTGTTACTGTAAGTCATTAATTGTTTTCTTCTCTTAAAAATGTATAAAGAAACTACTGGTTATTTTCATTAATATCGATTTACTTTTCTTGGAAGAGCTCACAATACCTATAGATTTATATTAAATAACATTAAACTACGCTGCATATTTTCATACTTTCATTTTCTCATATTTTCATGTTTTCTACTAAGATTTATAATAAAATATTATACAACTGCATCCTTCTATTATGAATCTTCCACTATTTCACTCTATCATTTCACTACAACTTCAAGATCATCTTCATAAATAGTGTGTCCATAAAGAAAGATATCTTTTCTCCAAGATTTTTCCTTTACATTACCTACATAACATATCTATGAGTAATCATGTATAGGAAATCATACAAAGTTTGTATAAAATCTAAAAACAGTATTCAATTTGATCTTATAATGTACTAAAACAAGATATTGAATCCTTCCACAATTTGAAAAAACAAAACACGATCGCACAATCACATAACAGGTAAGAGAAATAGATTATCAATCGCACAACACAAGATGTATTTGGGGAAATTAACTACTCAAAATCCCTCTAACTCTATACTTCATATGGTCAAGATCATGAAACAATACAATGTTATTCCTCCATTGATAAACCTTTTCACTCTCCTAACTTTCCCACTTAGATCTAGCTTGTGATCTAATCAAAATCGGTAAAGTATTTAACATGTTTATATGCCTCTTCATAGCTTTCCTTCCTTACACATTATTGGGCTAATTGATCCCCTATTAATTAGGAAAATACCAATTAATGATTGTGTCATCCTTCAATTCCTTCTCGATGACCTCATGCATGACCTGTACAATTTTCTAATAGTACAACTGATAGATATCTTCCCTTTAACCTCAGTCTCAACTGGGCCTTCCTTAGAACTGACATGCAATAGCTATTTATAACAAATTATCAATTAAATTATTGATTACTACTTGTGAATTAAATCAGATTTAATACACTATACCTATCACTAGCTCATCTCTCAGTTAGAACTAGTTAAACTGATTTTAAATCGATTTCTTGATTTAACTAATTACAACTCACAAATAACTATAATTAGACCCCCTAAAATAATTGGAGAACTTTACATGCCTCCTCTCTGACCTCTAAATTGAATTTCCTAAGCTAAAAAATTCTTCCTGACTCAGTTAACTAATACAAGTTGTCATGAATTGAAATTACAATTTCTATTCCAATTTAATTAAGGGAAAATTAAATCAGAAGCCTCATATGGTACCATTTATGGGTGCCATTTTCTAGATTCCATTTCTGGTTTCCATTTTCAATGTTTCTTGTTGCCAATTTTAACACTACTTATCAGCAAGAAAGGATTCAATCTATCCTAATCCGATACCTTTGGAATGTTTTGCATGCAATACTTCTCTAGTGTTGTTTGCTCTTGTAACTCCTGATATTGAATAGCCTCCAAAAAACTACATTAGTATGGTGCATCTATCATTAGAGTCTCTAACTGTTGCTAGCTACTGCACTGTCTACTGGAAACTCTGTGTTGTTGTTGATTTTGCATCTATTCCCTCTGCATTGTTGCCAACTCTGCTCTGCACTCCAGTATTTGACATATGTCACTCTGATTTTTGTCTTCCTAAAATCTAATTGTTTTAATCTTATTGATCCTTCCTGCTACTATGTATTTTGGGCTCCTCATAGCCAGGTCTGATCCATGAGACAAGCCATCTCAATGGATCAGGCCCAAATTTCTTCTCTTGGGATTACGTCTACACATCGCCCCACCTCTCACCTTGAGGTATGGCTACATGTGCTCCCTCTGCCCATCTGGCTCGAAATTCCCCCCTCCTAGAGGTCTCTGCTTGAGTGGACACCTCCACTCAGTCTCCTCTCTACTTATCCAATTGTCATAGCTCCACAACCTTCTGAGACTGATTCTGAGGCCGCATGTTGAGAGGTAATTTGTGCTCCCTCTCGACCACCAAGTCACTAACCTTTTATTTTCTCCTCAAATATTTGCACGCATCTTCGACCTCAAGAGCATACAGGTTCTTTACTCTCACATCGATATGTTTCACCTTTCCTTTTCTAAATATGACATCATAACCACGGTCTTCCAATACCACTATGGATACGATATTCTTCTTTAGTCCAGGAACATAAAAAACATCTATCAATCTGAGAGGGGAGCTACACTATGTTTGAAAGGTAACTATACCTATGTCGTTCGCGCTATACCTCCCCTCATCTCCAAACTATATGTTTTTTTGGAGGTCCTTCTCCTCCAAGTCACTGAATATATATCTATTCCTTGCCATATGTAATAAGGCATCGTTGCCTAGATACCACATGCATCCCATTATAGTGTTGGCCATGCATGAAATGAGAGTAAAATCAAGCTTGAATTGTGAAGCTAGTGCTTCACTTGTTGTTGCAACTGCAAGCTCCTTCTTGCTTTCCTTCTTCTGTGGACAATTCAAGGCATAGTGCCTATGCTCATGATAGTCAAAACACTTGATATTAGACAAGTATCTCTTGCATATTCACTTTGGGACTTCTTTCCCTTGGATTTCTTCACTTTACTGACCAATGCAAAATATTACTCTTTGTCTTTGCCGAAGGTCCTGTCTCTGGTGCTCCGCCTTATCTCTTCTATTACCGATTCGGGCCACAAACGCTCCCAGTCTAGTAGTTTCTCCCTCCTATTCACAGATTCCTAGTAACTATGATAGCTCTTGGGATGGCCTAGAAGAGCTAGGCTCACCAAATCATCCTGGCCTAATATCACACCAACACTTCCAATCTCATCTCGATATTAAGTGAACTTCGTCAAGTATTTTTGTATTGTCTTTCCCTCCTCCATTTTGATATATTTGAGATCGTATTTCAACACTAACTTCATATGGTCACTGTTATTATGAAACAGATCTGTCAAGGACTTCCACATAGCAGATAGATTCACATTCCCATGGAGACTCGAGACAATATGATCTCGAACTCCTTCTAACAAGATCCTTCTCGCCTTTGCTACCTTCTTCTTCCATGCATCAAGAAGTTGAGCATCTGTTGTTGTGGGATGGGGAATATCATTGTCTATGAATTCCTTCAGTCTGTTGTCCTCAATCAGTGCCTTCATCATGTTCTTCCATGCTATGTAATTCGAATTTCCCTCAAGGGCATATTCAAGTCTCAAGCCATTGAAAGACATCTTGATCTGCTGCTAGATCCTGAAGAATAAATCTGCAAATTTGAACCTGTTAAAAAAAACTCAATTTTTTCTCTCATATTATGATTCCTCGCGCTCTGATACCGTGTATAAAATATAACAATGGGATTCAATCTATTCTTATAATGTACTAAAACAATATATTGAATCCTTCTACAATTTGTGGAAACAAAACATGATCGCACAATCACATACCAAGAGAAAGAAATTATCAATCGCACAACACAAGATGTATCTGGGGAAATAAATTGCTCAAAAACCCATTATCTATATATTTCATATTGTCAATATCATGAAACAATACAATGTTATTCCTCCATTGAGAAACCTCTCCACTCTCCTGACTGTCTCACTCCGATCTAGCTCAGATCTGGCTTGTGATATAAGCAAAATCAGTCAAGTATTTAACTTATTTCTTGCCTTTGTCTGACCTACCTTCCTTATGCATTCTTGGGCTAATTTAGCCCATATTAATTAGAAAAATACCAATTAATTATTTTTCAATCCTTCAAGGCCTTCTCGATGACCTCATCCATGACCTATACAATTTTCTAATAGTACAATTGATAGATCTCTTCCCTTTAACCTCAGTCTCAACTAAGCCTTCCTTAGAACTAACATGAAACAGCTATTTATAGTGAATTTTCAGTTAACTGGTTGATCACTACTTGTGAATTAAATCAGATTTAATTCACTGGACCTATCACTAGCTCATCTCTCAGTTAGAACTAGTTAAACTGATTTAACTCAATTTCTTGAGTTAACTCACTACAACTCACAAACAACTTTAACTGGACCCCCTAAAATCATGGGAGAACTCAACATGCCTCATCTCTGGCCTCTAACTCAAATTTCCTAAGCTAACTAAGTCTTCCTGACTCAGTTAACTAAATGCAAGTTGTCATGAGTTGAAATCAAAATTTCTCTTCCGATTTAATTAAGGGAAAATTAAATCAGAAACCTCATATGGTACCATTTCTTGGTGTCATTTTATGGATTCCATTTCTAGTTTCCATTTTCAATGTTTCTTATTACCAATTTCAACATATTTTTTTATCTTTTTGTACATATTTCCTAGGCATTGACCTCTTCTCAGCCAGAGGTGGTCTCACAACATCTTTTGGCGTCGTTGTCAAGTAAAAAATTAGAATTTTTTTTCCTGGGTTTCAATAAGATTTGGAGTTGATTCTTGAAGTTGACAAGATTCAGCAGTTGGTTGTATATTTCTAGTTGTATTCTTCACTATTGGGTTTTATGATTATGTGTTTTAAATATGGAAATCTCTACATTCTATTTTTACAAGTTTATTCCATAAAAAGAAAAATTAATTGAGCTGCAGACAAACCCTCGAAGGTCATACTTTATATATTTTCAAATGCTCCTATTTATGATACTATCTTTCAAATGAGGATTTTGACTCATTGGCATATTCTCCAAGTTATGATACTTATAGTTCAGAAGAGGAAGATTTTGTTGCATATTTCCAATAAGATTGGCTTGCTCGCAAATGGAGAGAAGATGACCATCAGCAGTCTTTTCAAGAAAATCTGAAGGTTGAAGAGCCAAGAAGTGCTTGCGGTTGCTCTGTGACTGAAAATACACGTCAAAAGGTTCTTTAGGAAAAGGGAGTAGCTACATATTTCTCTCACACTTTATATGATTCAGTAGCTAATTATATGAAAGTTTTCTTTGGTCAGCAACAAATTTCATTTCTGGGGTATGTGCAAAATATTTTTTTATGGTGCATGTCATTTTTAATTTCTGAATTTCAGTAGCATAGAAGCATACGGTCTAGTACTCAAATTCTTCTTTGGTTCTATTGGAAGGTGGACTTCACTTGACTGAAACTAACCATGTATATAACCAGGATATGTATATAAATAAGCTCAGAGACCAATCATTTAATTTTCAATTTTTAAGAAGTTTCGTTTTAGTTAACAAAGAGAAAAAAAATACCAATAAACAAAACATTCAGAGGAATTTTCAGGTTTAACAGCTACAAGGTTCAAATATTTATGACTTCATGCCCAACAGGGTTACTGGTCTATAGTTTTAAGTACTTTGCACGCAAATCATTGTCCCCAGTTGGAGAAAATATGTTGTAGCTAAATTTTTTCAGCTGGAAAGAACAAAGCTCCTAAAGCATAAACTAGAGAATGATTGAAAAGAAATTGTTACTCTTCAATTTATATGTTGTCTTGCAGGGAATAATACAATTCTCGTGGGAGCTAGTGATGTGTCAAATTTTGTTTTTTTTTTCAGATATTTCTATCCTCTTGGATTTTATGAAATTTGGTTCCAAGATCTATTCTTCTCACCAACTATATGCAAAGAACCCAATATTATTATAGTGTAAAAGAGGAACCCATTTTATAATGGGGAGTTTATTTTTAGTTTTGGGGATTAAATAAAAAAGGGGACTTTATAACCAATGTTATTCTCGGGCTTTAGCGCAATCAAAGTAAATGAGCTTCCTTTTAAATTAAAAATAATATTAGGCGCAATGGTCAATTTTCACGTCAGCGCCTATTTCAAATTCACAAGTGTTGATCCCTCCTCTAATTGATAGTGTAGGTATACCTAGATAAAGCTCATACAAAGCACCAGTGAAGAAACTACTTGGTATCATAAAATTTCTATAGTGAACGGTGATTTGGTTCAACCATGTGTGAATATTCCATACATTTTAAAACAAATGAAGCACAATGTTGTGAAACCAGCTCCAAAAATAGAATAAAAGAGATATCAACGCCTAAGAAATAAGCCACTTCGAGGGGGCAACCTCCAATACATTACATGAATGAACAATTCTTGGATGATACAATTGAAAAAACCTCTTTTCTATAAATAGGATTCCATGGGGCCATAATGTAATCCTAGTGGGGCCACAATGTAATCCTAGCCAACCTAACAATAATAATGTAAGGGAAAAATAATAACAATATGGGGATTACAGGGGTACAACAATAACAATAAGGGGGTTACACTAACAACAATAAGGGAATATACTAGTAATATAGGGACCTAACATGCTCCTCTCCTTAAAAAAAGTGTTGTCCTCAACGCTTGAGTAGCTCCGGGTGCTTTTGTACAAAATTATCATCCTCCCATGTAGAATCTTCTATGGGTAAGTTCTTCCATTTTATGAGATACTCTGAAATTGATCGATTTCGTAGCTGTCGAGTTCTTGTTTCCGTGACTACTTCAGGTTCCAATATGTTTTTTCATTTCTCATCAAGTTCTAGAAATATTGTCTGAACTATAAGTTTGTCCCCTATAACCTTTTTTAAGCATGAAACATGGAAAACTGGATGCACTCGCGAAGACGCAGGAAGCTCCAATTTGTATGTCATAGTACCAATATTTTGCAACACCTTGCAAGGACCATAGTACTTTGGCGATAATTTATTATCCTTCTTAGCTTGCTTGAGGGACATTTTTTTATATGGTTTTAGTCATAAAAATACCCAATCTCCCACATCAAAAATTCTCTCACTGCGATGTTGATATGCCTGTCGTTTCATTCTATTTTGTGCCAAATTTAGGTTATCCTTTAAGAGTTGGAGAACTTCTTGTTGATGCTCGATGTGATCCTCCACTGCTTGAACCCTAGAATTTTCCCTTAAAGAAGATGTGATGGACGGTGGATGATACCCATAAAGTGCCATAAATGGGGTCATTTTTGTTGTAGTATGGAAGGAAGTGTTATACCACCATTCAGTGAGAGGTAACCACTTGACCCATTGTGCTTGATTATCAAATACAAAACAACGAAGATATCCTTCCAAACATTTATTCACCATCTCTGTTTGACCATCAGATTGAGTATGATAAGATGAGCTGTGAGCTAGCTGAGTACCCAAACAAGAAAATAATTTTGTCCAAAAAATTACTGTAAAAATGGGATCTCTGTCACTTACAATAATCTTTAGGTTTCCATGTAGCTTTTGAATTGTTTCCATAAATGTCATAGCAACTGTACTTGCTTTAAATGGATGAGATAATGCACAAAAGTGTGCATACTTGGTAAATCTATCAACTACCACCATGATGACACTCCTTCCTTCGGACTTAGGTAAACCTGTGATAAAATCCATTGAAATCTCCTCCCAACGTTGACTTGGAATGGATAAAATTTGTAGAAGACCCGAGGTATTAATTGTCTCAACTTTATTTTGTTGGCAAACCAAGAATTCTGCCATAAAATTTTGAATATCAGATTGAAGGCCATCCCAAAAAAATTCTTTCTTCACCCTATGGTAAGTTTTTAACAATCCCGAGTGTCCTCCTAAAGGAGAAGTGTGAAATTCCAAAAGAATCTTTTGTTTTAGTTGGGAATTCTTACAAATATATAAGCGATATTTGTACCATAAGGAATCATTTTTTTTACTAAATTTATCAGATGTACTACGATCTTGCTGCAACTTTTGAATGAGTATCCACACTTCTCCATCCTTCTTACATTCATCCCTTGCTTCGGTTATCCAATATGGTTGGATAATAGAAATGGCACAAAGAAATGCTTCCACCTCTTCATCCTTTCTTGAGAGTGCATCTTCAACAACATTTAGCTTCCCTTTTTTGTAGATGATTTCAAAGTCATAACCCAACATCTTTATGATCCATTTTTTCTTCTCTTCAGAAGATAGTCTTTGTTCCAAAAAGTGTTTAAGACTATCATGATCAGTTTTTACCTTGAAGTGTCTTCCCATTAGGTAACGTCTCCATTTCTTTAGTGCATGTAGTATTTCCAACATTTCCTTCTCATAAATATCCTTTTGTAAATGCTTTCCTTTTATTGAACGACTTTCAAAAGCAATGGGTCTTCCTTCTTGCATTAAAACAACACCAATTCCATTTCCTGAGGCATCATATTCCACGATAAAGGTTTTTGTGAAGTCTGGCGTAGCTAAGACTGGTGCTAGGCACATTTACTCTTTAAGATGTTCAAAGGCCTTAGTTGCTTCAAGGGTCCATGAAAATGCATCTTTTTTCAATAATGTTGTTAGAGGTGCTGCTATTCTCCCATAATTCTTAACAAACTTGCGCTAATACCCTGTTAACCCAAGAAATCTGTGCAACTGCTTTATGGTTTTGGGGACTTTCCATTCCTTAATGGCTTTAATTTTATTAGGGTCTACCTTAACACCCTCGTGAGATACAATATGACCCAGATATTCCACCTCTTGTACTCCAAAGAAACATTTGGATGTTTTTTCATATAATTGTTTCTCCTCCAATAGTTTGAGCACCCTGTCAACATGTTGAACATGATCCTTCCAAGACCTGTTGTAGATTAGTATATCATCAAAAATACTAGCACAAATTTTCTAAGGAAGGGTTTGAAAATGGAATTCATCAACCCTTGAAATGTAGAAGGTGCATTGGTAAGGCCAAAAGGCATGACCAAAAATTCATAATGACCCTCATGAGTTCGAAATGCGTTTTTTGGAATATCTTGAGTCTTCATTCTAATTTGATGATATCCTGAATGAAGATCCAACTTGGTAAAATAAATTGCTCCATGTAATTCATCCAATAATTCATCAATCACAGGAATGGGAAATTTGTCTTTAATGGTGAGCTTATTGAGCTCCCTATAATCCGGACACATTCACCATGATCCATCCTTCTTGTGTACCAATACTACAGGAGCAGAAAAAGAACTTTGACTAGGTTGAATTATACCCGCCTCTAACATTTCTGCAATCATACGTTCAATTTCTCTCTTTTGGAAGTAAGGATATCTATAAGGCCTGATGTTTGGAGGAACACTTCCTGGAATCAAATGAATAGCATGTTCATGATCAAAAATAGGTGGGATTCCTTTGGGAGTTTCAAACACCTTGGAATGATTGTCCAAGACTTGTTGGAGATCTGCATAAATACATGATTTTGATGTCGGAACTTCTAGTGAGCATAATTGTGCAATTACGCCTCGTTGTTCTTTCTTGAGAAGCTTTGTCATGACATTAGAGCTTATTATCCTTCCCGGCTTCCCTTCAATACCCCGTAATTCGACTTCCTTTCCTTCTGAAAAAAAATTCAAGAAAATTTCTTGAAAATTAAAAACTACCATCCCCAAAGATT
Source organism: Pinus albicaulis (assembly GCA_034641835.2). Classification (NCBI taxonomy): domain Eukaryota; kingdom Viridiplantae; phylum Streptophyta; class Pinopsida; order Pinales; family Pinaceae; genus Pinus; species Pinus albicaulis. Next base: position 663,794,380 of record CM076577.1, on the reverse strand, counting down.
GTAACCATTGTACTCCTAGTACAACATCAGCACCTCCCATAGGAATGGAAAGCATTGGACTATTCAATACATATTCCCCCATGGTTAGCTTGATATTATGGCATTTTATAAAGAAATTTATAGTTCCTCCATTTGCAACCATCACTTGAAATTCTGGTGTTGGGTATAGGAAACAATTCAATTCCTTGGCTACCTTACAATGAATAAAATTATAGGTACTACCTGAATCAATCAACACTATTACCTTTTTCTTCTTGATATGTCCTTCTATCTTGAGAGTTTGAGGAGTGGTAATTCCTGCCAATGCATTACATGATATGGTCGAACTCATTTCTTCTTCTTCTAGGGTTTCTTCCTGGTGTATATCCTCTACTTTTGAAGTGTCTTCTTCATTTTCTTGCTCCTCTTCACAATCTATGTAAAATAATTTCTTCTCAGCGCACTTATGACCTTTAGTGTATTTGCTATCACAATTGTAGAAAAGCCCTTTTGCTCTTTTTCCTTCCAATTGTTGTGGTGTCAACCTTGTAGGTTGGGGAAGTCTAGGAGTAGCAACACTTCCATCTTTATAGATGTGAGTGGTAGGCTTCCTTGTCGCCATAATTTTACATTCAATTTTTCTTGCCAACCTGAATGCCTTCTTAAATGAATTAGGTTCCCAAACACAAACTTCATGTTGGATTTTATCCTTCAAAGTCCCTATGAAGACATCAATCCTGTGTTGCTCTAGAATATCAGTTACCCTTATATTCAATTTTTGGAAGTCCTCAATGTGATCCCCCACTAAACCCTTTTGTTTGAGATTTATCATTTGGCTAAAGAAGGTGTTTCTCTTTGTATCCTCATAATGTGCTATCATTTCCTCCATAAAAATTGACCAAGTGAAAAAAATTTCTAGAAGGAACGTAAAGCCATCGATACATACAAATGTATTTTTAAAATTTTCCCTAAATGTAAAGTTGCAATATGTGCCTTTTGTGTGTTTTGCACATTGTGAGATCAAAATATTGCTCCATCTGTAGTATCCATGTTACAGGATCCTTGCCATCAAATTTCCTCATATCCATATTTGGAATATGGTGGTTCTTCAATCCAACATTAGAGTTTATGAAATCACGATTAACATTTGTTTTGTCCTCATCATGAGTTTCTTATACTATCTTTTCGCCATTAGGAATCATTTCTTGTATCAAATTTGAAAAACCTTCCTTCAAACCTTCCATGTCTTCCTTCAATCCTTCCATTTTTTCTTCCATACCATCCTTCAAACCTTCCATCGTAGCTTCCATACCTTTCTTCAAACCATCTATCTTAGCTTCCACACTTTTCTTCAAAACGTCCATTTCATTTTTTGCTGCTCTTTGCGAGAGCGAAATTTTGTGCATTTGCTCTTGTAATTTTGTTATGTCATGTTGCATTTCTTCATCTTCATGAGCCATAGTAAAGCCTTATGAAGGCTTAATGGGTGTTGAATTATTTTTAGGGGGGATTTTAGAACCCAATATTGATATCTATTCTACAATAGTCCCTTGGAATCAATTCAAATTGATTCTTCAAACAAAACTTATGCAATTCGAAAAAAAAATAAAAAAATAAAAAATAAAAAAATACACACCTTTTTCTTGCTTTTGAGGAGCTCTATATTGAAATCGAATTATCTTTGTGATTACGGATCCTCAATATCTGAAATTTTTCCCTGAGGTAGCCCTCTAAATCCTCTTTCAAATTCCATAGGTTTGACCTGATTTGGATTCTTCAATTCAAGGTTATCTCCAATCTCCCAGAATGATGTAATTATGGATTGGTTCAGTAGAGTGAACTTGTACGACTTGCAACGCGTCACTATTTGTTCCTTTGGCTCTGAAATTGATAAAAAAGAGACTAAAGTCTGTGTACTTCCAGCCTCTTTTTACAGAATTTTAATCTGATGCTCAGAGAGAGAGTTATGAAGGTTTTCCCACGATCACCTCTTTGAGATGAAATTCGGGAGCCTGAAAAAGACCTAACTTCCACAGATCATATCTCTGAAAATATTGTGAACCAAGCTCTAAAATTTTTCAATGATCTTCCTCAGGATTTCGGATTCACACTCTAAAAATTTTAGTTTTTGAACCTTCGTAGAAAAAAATTTATAGCGAAAATTCCACGATGACCTGTTTGGTGTAGCGAAACCCTAGAATCCAAAGCTCTGATACCAAATGTTGTGAAACTAGCTCCAAAAATAGAAGAAAAGAGATATCAATGCCTTATAAATAAGCCACTTTGAGGGGGAAACCTCCAATACATTACACATGAATGAAACAATTATTTGGATGATACAATTGACAAAACCTTGTTTCTATATATAGGAGTCCATGGGGCCACAATGTAATCCTAGCCAACCTAACAATAATAATGTAAGGGCACAATAATAATAATATGGGGGTTACAGGGGTACAACAATAACAATAAGGGGGTTACACTAACAACAATAAGGGACTATACTAGTAATATAGGGACCTAACATACAGGCATGGGAACACGAATATGGGAAATAGATGTTATGCGTTTAAGAAGGAATCATACATTACAAGTGGAGCATAAAATTAATAAAATTTCAACACCATATACATATGGTATTAAATTTCATGCATTATCCTCAATCGAAATTATCAAGCCAAGCATCAATTTCATTAATCGAAAATCAAAGTCGAAGTTCTTTGATACGACAATAGTCATATTCTATATATTTCTACTCACTCACAAGGCATCGAGACAAAAGCATACAAAACCCAATGCATTCGAACATAAAATATTTCTAGTGGAAATTTTCCCTCATTATATCAAATTTTTGAGGTGCCTTCAACATCACTTGTGCTGAGGGAATTGAGAGTGTCCTTGCTCCAAAGCCTCACAATTGTCTTTGGAGGAGATTCTCATGCAACACATTATTTTATATTATGCATTCTCTCATAGTTTCAGTCCAGCGTTGAGCTTGTTGCAGTGGGCAAGTTGTCTTTGAATTTGACAGATATTGGAAGAGTAGAAAATGGGTGTCAAATTACCAATATATTGGCTAAGGTTCTTCAAGAAATGCTACCTTGTTCACTTTTTATCCCCTTAACAATAGAGTATCTCAATAAGGCCTCAGTTGCACCAAGGAAAAACTACCAAACAAATCATTTTGTAATTGGTGCCTTGCAGCTAGCATTAGGAACTCACCTTATAATTGATGAGACCCATTTGAAAGTTGAAACTTTAAATTCAACATGGACTCACGATGTTCAGATATTTAAGAATATGTTGGAGTGGAAAAAGGTAGAGTATGATTTTCAATATTACACAATGGACATGTCAACCGATATGAAATTTCGTGTACTCTTATATGGGAAGTCTAATATGTTTCCAGCTGATGTAGTGCTCCCTTACAAAATTGCATCAAATGTGGGTCCCTTAAGTATAAGTCCATAGGAAAAGCAACAATTTTGATTGTACTTGAGTACGAAAAAATCCTTTGACCATACCATTTAGGGTGGCATCCCACATGTAGTTGAAGATGATATGGTAGCAGCTGAGCAAGAGGATAGATCTATCGGAACCGAGTGTTTCAAAAAATGGCTCACCATGGCACGCTTTATTTTTGTTTTGAGTTATGGGGAAAGAAATTTATTTTATAATAACTGGAAAATAGTTAAGGATCTCAAGAAGCATTTTTCTACAAAGCTTTATGTTGTCTGATATTTATGACTAGAAGTATATCACTACTACCAAAAGGGTTGGCAAGTATATGCATAGCGGGTAGGCCCTAAGTGCGGGTTTTCTGGTTACTTTTTCTCGTGCACAGAAGGTTTTATAAAATTCAATTTGTAGCCAATTTTTTCCAGCTGGAAAGAACAAAGCTCCTAAAGCATAAAATAGGGAATGATTGAAAATAAAGTGTTATTCTTCAATTTATATGTTTCCTTGTAGGGAGCTCAGGATGTGACAAAATTTCGATTTTGTTTCGAAAATTCTATCCTCTTGGATTTTATGAAATTTTGTTCCAAGATCTATTCTGCTCACAAACTATCTGCAAGCACCCAAGATGATTATCAAGTAAAAGAGAAACCCATTTTACAATGGGAGGTTTATTTTAGTTTTGGGGATCAAATAAAAAGGGCACTTTATAAGCAATTTTATTCTCGAGATTTAGCGCAATCATAGTAAGTGAGATTCATTTTAAATTAAAAATAATATTGGGTGCAATGGCCAAATTTCATGTCAGCACCTATTTCAAATTCACAAGTGTCGAGCCCTCCTCCAATTGATAATCGAGGTATACCTGGATAATTCTCATACAAAGCACCAATGAAGCAGCTACTTGGTATGATAAAATTTCTATAGTGAATGGTGATTTGGTTCAACCATGTGCGAATATTCTATACATTGTAAAACAAATGACACACAGGCTTGGGAACATGAATACAGGAAATAGATGCGATGTGTTTAAGTAGCAGTCATACATTATAAGTGGAGCATAAATTTAATAAATTTTCAACACTAGATACATACGATATTAAATTTCATGCATTGTCCTCAATCAAAATTAGCAATACAAGCATCAATTTAATTAATAGACAATGAAAGTCGAAGTTTTTTGATGCAACACCATTCATATTATATATATTTCTGCTCACTCACAAGGCACCGAGATAGAAGCATACAAAAGCCAACGCATTCGAACACAAAATCTCTCTAGTGGAAATTTTTCCTCGTTATATGAAATTTCCGAGGTGCCTTCAACATCACTTGTGATGAGGGAATTGAGAGCATCCTTGCTTCAAAGCATCACAACTTTATTTGGAGAAGATTCTCGTGCAACACATTATTTTATGCTACGCATTCTCTCATAGATTCATGCCAGAGTTGAGCCTATTACAATGGGAAATTTGTCTTTGAATTTGATAGAGATTGGAAGAGTAGAAAATGGGTGTCAAATTACCAAGATATTGGCTAAGGTTCTTCAAGAACTGATACCTTGTTCACTTTTTGTCCCTTTAAAAATAGAGTATATCAAATAGGCTTCAGTTGCACCAAGGAAAAACTACCAAACGAATAGCTTTGTAGTTGGTTCCTTGCAACTAGCATTAGGAACTCACCTTACAATTGATGAGACCCATTTGAAAGTTGAAACTTCAAATTCAACATGGATTCACAATGATCAAATGTTTAGGAATATGTTGGAGTGGCAAAATGTAGAGTATGATTTTCAATATTACACAATTGACATGTTAGCTGATATGCAAGTTCGTGTACTCTTAGATGGGAAGTCTAATATGTTTCTAACTGATGTGGTGCTCCTTTACAAACCTACATCAAATGTGGGTTCCTTAAGTATAAGTCCATTGGAAAAACAACAATTGTGATTGTACATGAGTACGACAAAATCATTTGACCATACCATTGAGGGTGCCATGCCACAAGTAGTTGAAGATGATATGGTAGTAGCTAGGCAATAGGATATATCTATCGAAGCTGAGGTTTTCAGCAGATGGCTTACCATGGAATGCTTGATTTTTGTTTTGAGTTGTGGGGAAAGATCGCTGGAAAAAATTAAGGATCTCAAGAAGCTGTGTTTTGCAAAGCTTTGTGTTGTCTGAGATTTATGACTAGAAGAGTATCATTACTACTAAAAATGTTGGTAAGTATATGCATTGTGGGTAGGCCCTAAGTGTGGGTTTTCTGGTTACTTTTTCTCGTGCACAGAAGGTTTTATAAAATTTGATTTGTAGCTAAATTATTCCAACTGTAAAGAACAAATCTCTGAAGCATAAACTGTGGAATGATTTAAAAGAAAGTGTTGATTTTCAATTTATATGCTGCCTTGCAAGGAAGAATACAATTCTCATGGGAGCTTGTGATGTTTTGGAAATTCCATCCTTTTGCCTTTCATGAAATTTGGTTCCAAGATCTATTCTTCTCACCTACTATATTCAAAGCACCAAAGAGGATTATCAAGTAAAAGAGGAACCCATTTTTTAATTCGAGGTTTATTTTTAGTTTTGGGGATTAAATAAAAAGGGGACTTTATAAGCAATATTATTCTAGGGATTTAGCGCAGTCAAAGTAAATGAGATTCATTTTAAATTAAAAATAATATTGGGCACAATGGCCAAATTTTAGGTCAACGCCTATTTCAAATGCACAAGTGTCGAGCCCTCCTCTAATTGATAATGGAGGTATACATGGATAATGCTCATGCAAAGCACCAACAAAACAACTAATTTGTATCATAAAATTTCTATAGTGAATGGCGATTTTCTTAAACCATGTGCGAATATTCCAGACATTGTAAAAGAAATGAAGCACGGGCCTAGGATCATTAATATAGGAAATAGATGCTATGCATTTAATCAACAGTCATACATTACAAGTGGAGCATAAATTTAATAAATTGTCAACACTAGATACATACACTATTAAATGTCATGCATTATCCTCAATCGAAATTAGCAAACTAAGCATTAATTTCATTAATCGATAATCAATGTCGAAGTTCTATGATACGACGACATTCATATTCTATATATTTATGCTCACTCACAAGGCACCGAGATAGAAGCATACAAAATCCAATGCATTCGAACACAGAAGCTCTCTATTGGAAATTTGACCTCGTTATATGAAATTTATGAGGTTCCTTCAACATCACTTGTGATGAGGGAATTGAGAGTGTCCTTGCTCCAAAGCCTCACAACTGTCTTTGGAGGAGATTCTCATGCAACACATTATTTTCTGTTACGCGTCCCCTTGTAGATTCATGCCAAAGTTCATCATGTTGCAGTGCGAAAGTTGTCTTTTCATTTGACAAATATTGGAAGAGTAGAAAATGGTTTTCATATTACCAAGATATTGGCTAAGGTTTTTCAAGAACTTCTACATTGTTCACTTTTTGTACCTTTAACAATATAGTATATCAATTAGGATTCAATTGCACCAAGGAAAACTATCAAACGAATAACTTTGTAGTTGGTTCCTTGCAGCTAGCATTAGGAACTCACCTTACAATTGATGAGACCCATTTGAAATTTTAAACTTCAAATTCAACAGGGATTCATGATGTTCAGGTATTTAGGAATATGTTGGAGTGGAAAAAGGTAGAGTATGATTTTCAATATTACACAATGGACATGTTAGATGATATGAAAGTTCGTATACTCTTTGATGTGAAGTCTAATATGTTTCCAACTGATGTAGTTCTCCCTTACAAACCTACATCATATGTGGGTCCCTTAAGTATAATTCCATTGGAAAAACAAAAATTTTGATTGTACTTGAGTACAGCAAAATCGTTTGACCATACCATTGAGGGTTCCATGCCACAAGTAGTTGAAGATGATATGGTAGTAGCTAGGCAAGAGTATATATCTACCGACTTCGAGTTTTTCAGCAAATTGCTTACCATGGCATGCTTGATTTTTGTATTGAGTTATGGGGAAGTAAGGTTATTTTCTAGTCACTGGAAAATAATTAAGGATCTCAATAAGTAGCGCTTTCCAAAGATTTTTGTGTTGTCTGAGAATTTTTACTAGAAGTGTACCACTACTACCAAAAAGGTTCGCAAGTATATGCATTGTGGGTAGGCCCTATGTTAAGCCCCTATATTAATAGTGTAGCCCCTTATTATGTTAGTGTAGCCCCCCTTATTGTTATCATTGTACCCCTATAACCCCCATATTGTTATTATTGTGCCCTTACATTATTATTGTTAGGTCAGCTAGGATTACATTGTGGCCCACTAGGATTACATTGTGGCCCCATGGACTCCTATATATAAAAAGGAGGTTTTTTCATTTGTATCATCCAAGAATTGTTCATTTATGTAATGTATTGGAGGTTTCCCCCTCGAAGTGGCTTATTTCTAAGGCGTTGATATATTTTTTCTTCTATTTTTGGAGTTGGTTACACAACATTTGGTATCAAAGGTTTGGATTCTAGGGTTTCGCTGCTCCAAACAAGTCATCGTGGAATTTGCGCTATAACTTTTTTTCTACGAAGTTTCAGAAGCGGAAAGTTTTAGGGTGTGAAGTGGAAATCCTGAGGAAGATTGTCTAAAAATTTCAGAGCTTGGTTCGTAATATTTTCGGAGATATGATCTGTGGAAGTTAGGTATGTTTTCAAGATCATAAACAGGTCATCGTGGAATTTTCGCTATAAATTTTTTTCTAGGAAGGTTCATAATCTGCAATTCATATGGTGCGAATCTGAAATCCTGAGGAAAGTCGTAAAAAATTTTTAGAGCTTGGTTCACAATATTTTTGGAGATATGATCTGTGGAAGGTAGTGCTTTTTCAGGCTCTTGAATTTCATCTCAAAGAGGTGATCGTGGGAAAATTTCAATAACTCTCTCTCTGGGCAGTGGATTTGAGTGCCGTAAAAATTGGTTGCAATTACACAGACTTTGGTTTCTTGGCTATCAATTTCAGAGACAAAGGACGAAACAGTGACACGTGGCAAGTCCTACAAGTTTGCTCTACTGAACCAGTCCAAAATTAGGTCATTGTGGAAGATTGGACACAACTTTGTCTTGGGGAATCAAAATTAGATCAGACCTGTGGCATTTGAAAGAAGCTTTAGAGGGCTACTATAGAGTTGAATTTAAAATATTTAAGATTTTCAATTACAGAGATAATTCAATTTCAATATCGAGCTCCTCAAAGCAAGTAAAAGGTGTGTATTTTTTTCCGAATTGCATAAGTCTTGTTTGAAGAATCAAGTTGAATTGATTCCAAGGGCATATTGAAGAATTTTTTTCAGTAATGGGTTATATTATGCCTCCAAAAAATAATTCCATACCCATTAAGCCCTCAGAAATCTATACTATGACGCATGAGGAGGAAGAATTGCGATATGAGATATCAAAATTACGGTACCAAGTGCAACAAATTTCGATCTTACGAAGAGCAACCGAAGATGACATAGATGGTTTAAAAGAAAAAATGGAGGCTAATTTGGATGGTTTGAAGGATCAAATAAAATATATTATGGATGATAAAGTAGTGGAATATCACAATGAGCATCAACAACAAGTTCTCCAACTCTCAAAGGATAACCTAACTTTGGTGCAAAATAAAATGAAACAACCGGAAGATCAATATCATATCGAAAGAAGTTCTGAAGTAGTCACAGAAACAAGAACTCGACAAGTGCAATCAATTTCAAATTATCTCAGCAAGTGGAAGAACTTTCCTGTAGAAGATTCCACATGGGACGATGATAATTTTATATAGAAGCATCAAGAAATAATCAAGCGTTGAGGACAACACTTGTTTGAAGGAGAGGGGCATGTTAAGCCCCTATATTAATAGTGTAGCCCCTTATTATGTTAGTGTAAACCCCCTTATTGTTATAATTGTACCCCTATAACCCCCATATTGTTATTATTGTGCCCTTACATTATTATTGTTAGGTCGGCTAGGATTACATTGTGTCCCACTAGGATTACATTGTGGCCCCATGGACTCCTATATATAGAAAGGAGGTTTTGTCATTTGTATCATCCAAGAATTGTTCATTTATGTAATGTATTGGAGGTTTCCCCCTTGAAGTGGCTTATTTCTAAGGCGTTGATATCTTTTTTCTTATGTTTTTGGAGTTGGTTACACAACACCCTAAGTGCAGTTTTTCTGGTTACTTTTTATCATGCACACAAGGTTTTATAAAATTTGTTTTGTAGCTAAATTATTCCAACTGGAAAGAACAAATCCCTAAAGCATAAACCAGGGAATGATTGAAAAGAAAGTGTTGCTTTTCAATTTATATGTTGCCTTGCAGGGAAGAATACAATTCTCATGGGAGCTCATGATGTTTCAGCAATTTTATCCTCTTGGATTTTATGAAATTTGGTTCCAAGATCTATTCTTCTCACCAACTATATCCAAAGCACCCAAGATGATTATCAAGTAAAAGAGGAACCCATTTTATAATGGGAGGTTTATTTTTAGTTTTTGGGATTAAATAAAAAGGGGACTTTATAAGCAATGCTATTCTTTGGATTTAGCGCAGTCAAGGTAAATGAGATTAATTTTAAATTAAAAATAATATTGGGCACAATGGTCAAATTTCAAGTCAACGCCTATTTCAAATTCATAAGTGTTGAGTCCTCCTCTAATTGATAATGGAGGTATACATGGATAATGCTCATAGAAATCACGAGAGAAACAACTACTTGGTATCATAAAATGTCTATATTGAATAGTGATTTTGTTCAACCATGTGCGAATATTCCAGATAATATAAAAAAATGAAGCATGGGCCTAGGAACACAAATACAAGAAATAGATGTTATGCATTTAAGAAGCAGTCATACATTACAAGTGGAGCATAAAGTTAATAAATTGTCAAAACCAGATACATATGTTATAAAATTTCATGCATTATCCTCAATCGAAATTAGCAAGCCAGGTATCAATTTCATTAATCGACAATCAAATTCAAAGTTATATGATATGACAACAGTCATATTATATATATTTCTTCTCACTCACAAGAAACTGAGAAAAAAGCATACAAAATCCAACGCATTCGAACACAGAAGCTCTCTAGTGGAAATTTGGCCTCGCTATATGAAATTTCTCAGGTTCCTAGAACATCACTTGTGATGAGGGAATTGAGAGTGTCCTTGCTCCAAATCCTCAAAATTGTCTTTAGAGGAGATTCTCCTGTAATACATTATTTTTTATTATGCATTCTCTCATAGATTCATGTCAACGTGTTACACATCATTTTGTCACCATCCCTGCAATCCCCATCTCACACATTGGAGGACCATTTGTGTGACTTATAATAATTTTCATGCCGTTCAAAGACCATCATTGCATCCCTTGCCATGAGGACAGCATTCCTTCTGTTGTGACAATTCCTTGAGCAGACCATCAAAAACACATGTTTTTGGGTTGGCGTTGGTAGACCGTTATGCCCTCATGCTAATGAGGAATATTAACACTAGACCCTGCACCCATTGGCGCTCTGTCCCAGTGAGCTACCCGCGCCGCTATTTTTAGAATGTTTTTTAAAAATACAGGCAAAGTTTCCATGCTAACAACTTCGTGGGCAAGTCATCCTAGGTGGTTCGACTGAATAACCAAGACCATCCTCCTTTGGCCTCTTGTTTCCACCTTTTGGGGAAACCTCCCAAAGGATAAGGCCTCCCTTTCACCATTGTAGGGATCCCAACCTCCTCCTTTCCCTCTATAAATAAATCTATCTCCCATTGATACACTAGCTGAAATATTATAGCTGAAACGCTGAAGAGAATTTTTGAACATCTAGTTGGTGAGATAGAGCAGAAAGAGACCTTTGTTGAGAGAGAGCTTAGGTTTGTGTCCTCGCCTCATCCAAATTCCTTGACGATCCTTCAAGATGCACTTCGACTGAACCCGCTGAAGGAGGCTGCGACGTCAAGGCTCTGGTTGTAATCTCTTTCTTATATTTATATATACATGACTAATGTCTGTTTCCCATCTTGTGTTATTATGGTTTATTTTACGCAATATGTTTAATATTCCTTGACTGATTAGCTAGTTACAAATGCAATTATTTTCTGGTACATTGCTTTTGTCCTTTGATCTTTGTGCAGGAATCTGAGTACCATTGTTGAAGGACCGCGACCTGTCAAGGCAGCGATCAAGAGGCCACCACTGCTACACCTACGATAATCGCGCTAGACTACAGGTAGGACAATCTATCCCAACCTATTTCATTCGTTAACTAGGAACCTACACATTAGCTTGTTCCCTTGTTGCTAGACCCACTCCAGGGATAGAGGGGTCGTCTCTGTCCACAAAGAGGATTTACCTACACAACAAGTTGGCAACCATATTGGGGACCAAATCACACAAATGGTCCTCCAATGTGCGGGATGGGGATTGCGGGGACGGTGAGAAAATTTTGTGTAACAGATGCCCCCTAAAGCATGAGGTCCAAGAGAGAGGGAGCGGTGAAATGATTTACGAGAATGCGTTCGAACAAAGCACCATTGTCGGAAGACCTGCAAGTACAAATACAACTGATATATCTGATAGATGAACATGTGGCATGGGTGCAGCCATCCATAATAGAGTAAAAAAAAATTGAGATCCAAGGTATGGACGCAGCAATCCAGCAGTAAGGATCAACAAATAGACTCAGGTATGGTCACAGTCATCCAATCAAAATATTCATGCAATAAGTCATGATAAACCACAATATCCCACAGCCTAGATCTTATCATACAAAACCCAGGGTCTTGCGCTCCATCTCGACTGGAAAAAGTACAAATTAAAGCATGTGAATATGTGAGCTGAAGTCGAACATGCAAGAAAGTCACCTGATTACCAGCCAGTGATGAAAGTTGTTAACAGGCATGAGAGAAACCACCAATAATGACAATGGATCTCAAGGTATAGCAGGTACAATCCACAGACAGAGACGATCCCTCTAGCCCTAGAGTGGATCTAGCAAAAAGGGAAAAAGATAATGTGTAGGTTCCTAGTTAACGAACGAAATAGGTTGGGATAGATTTTCCTACCTGTAGTCCAATGTGATTGTCGCAGCTGTAGCAGTGGCGGCCTCTTGATCTATGCCTCGACAGGTTGCGGTCCTTCAGCAATGGTACTCAGATTCCTACACAACGATCAAAGGACAAAAGCAGCGTACAAGACAATAATTGCATTTGTAACTAGCTAATCAGTCAAGGAAGATTAAACATATTGCGTAAAATAAACCATATTAATACAAGATGGGAACCGGACATTAGTCATGTATATATAAATAGAAGAAAGAGATTACAACCGGATCCTTGACGTCGCAGCCTCCTTCAACAGGTTCAGACAAAGTGCATCTCGAAGGATCGTCGGGGAATTGGGATGAGGTGAGGACACAAGCCTACGCTCTCTCTCAACAAATATCTCTTTCTTCTCTATCTGATCACCAACAAGATGTTCGGCAATTCTCTACATATTTTCAGCTATAATCATTCAGCTAGTGTATCAATGGGAGATAACTTTATTTATAGAGGGAGAGGATGAGGTTGGGATCCCTACAAGGGGGGAAGGGAGGCCTTATCCTTTGGGAGGTTTCCCCAAAATGTGGAAACAAGAGGCCAAAGGAGGATGGTTGTGGTTATTTGAAACACCCAGGCTGACTCACCCACGAAGTTGTTAGCATGGAAATTTCACCTCTATTTTTAAAAAACATTCCAAAAACATCTTGGTGCGGGTAGCTCACTAGGAAAGAGTGCCAATGGGCATGGGGCCCAATGTTAATCTTCCTCATTGGCGCGAGGGCATAACGGCCTACCAACGCCAACCCAAAAACATGTGTTTCTGATGGTCTGCTCAAAGAATTTTCAATAGAAGGAATGTTGTCCTCATGAAAAGGGATGTTATGATGGTCTTTGTAAGGCATGAAACTTCTTATAAGTCACACAAATGGTCCTCCAATGTGCGGGATGGGGTTTTAGGGACGGTGACAAAATGTTGTGTAATAGAGTCCCCCTAAAGCATGAGGTCTGAGAGAGAGGGAGGGGTGAAATGCTTTACTAGAACGCGTTCAAACAAAACACTGCTGTCGGAAGACATAAAAGTACAAATACAACTGATATCTTTGATACATGAAAATGTGGCATGGGCGTAGCCATCCATAATAGAGTACATAAAAACTGAGATCCGAGGTATGGACGCAGCCATCCAGCAGTAAGGATCAAAAAATAGACTCAGGTATGGTCACAGTCATCCAATCAAAAGAGTCATGTAATAAGTCATGATAAACCACAATATCCCACAGCCTATATCTTATCAGAAAAAACCCAAGATCTTTCACTCCATCTCGACCCGAACAAGTACAAATTCAAGCATGCGAATATGTGAGCTGAAGTCGAACATGCAAGAAAGTCACCTGATTACCAGCCAATGATGAAAACTATTAACATGCATGAGAGAAACCACCAATAATGAAAATGGATCTCAAGGTACAACATGTACAATCCACGGACAAAGACGATCCCTCTAGCCCTGAAGTGGGTCTAGAAACAAGGGAAAAGGATAATGTGTAGGTTCCTAGTTAATGAATGAAATAGGTTGGGATAGATTGTCCTACCTGTAGTCCAATGTGATTGTTGCAGCTGTAGCAGTGGCAGCCTCTTGATCTCTACCTCGATAGGTTGCAGTCCTTCAACAATGGTACTTGGATACCTACACAAAGATCAAAGGACAAAAGCAGCGTACAAGACAATAATTGCATTCATAACTAGCTAATCAGTCAAGGAAGATTAAACATATTGCGTAAAATAAACCATATTAACACAAGATGGGAACCGGACATTAGTCATGTATATATAAATAGAAGAAAGAGATTACAACCAGAGCCTTAACGTCGTAGCCTCCTTCAGCGGGTTCAATCGAAGCGCGTCTCGAAGGATCATCAGGGAATTGGGATGAGGCGAGGACACAAGCCTAAGCTCTCTCTTGACAAAGATCTCTTTCTGCTCTATCTGATCACCAACAAGATGTTCAATAATTCTCTTCGAATTTTCAGCTATAATCATTCAGCTAGTGTATCAATGGGAGATAACTTTATTTATAGAGGGAGAGGAGGTTGGGATCCCTTCAATGGTGGAAGGGAGGCCTTATCCTTTGGGACCCAAAAGGTGGAAACAAGAGGCCAAAGGAGGATGGTTGTGGTTATTCCAAACACACAGGCTGACTTGCCCACGAAGTTGTTAGCATGGAAACTTCGCCTCTATTTTTAGAAATCATTCCATAAATAGCTTGACGTAGGTAGCTCACTGGGATAGAGCACCAATGGGCACAAGGCCCAGTGTTAATCTTCCTCATTGGCGTGAGGGCATAAAGGTCTACCAGCACCAACCCAAAAACAAGTGTTTCTGATGGTCTACTCAAGGAATTGTCAACAGAAGGAATGTTGTCCTTGTGGCAAGGGATGTTATGATGGTCTTTGCAAGACATGGCACTTCTTATAAGTCACACAAATGGTCCTCCAATGTGCAATATGGGGATTGCAGGGACGGTGACAAAATGTTGTGTAACAGATGCCCCCTAAAGCATGAGGTCCGAGAGAGAGGGAGGGGTGAAATGCTTTACGAGAACGTGTTCGAAAAAAACACTGCTATCAAAAGACCTGCAAGTAAAAATACAACTGATATCTCTGATACATGAACATGTGGCATGGGCGCAGCCATCCATAATAGATTACATAAAAACTGAGATCTGAGGTATGGACGCAGCCATCTAGCAGTAAGGATCAAAAAATAGACTCAGGTATGGTCGCAGCCATCCAATCAAAAGAGTCATGTAATAAGTCATGATAAACCACAATATCCCGCATCTTGGATCTTATCAGACAAAACCTACGGTCTTGCACTCCATCTCGACCCGAACAAGTACAAATTCAAGCATGCAAATATTTGAGCTAAAGTCGAACATGCAAGAAAGTCACCTTATTACCACCCAGTGATGAAATTTGTTAACAGGCACGAGAGAAACCACCAATAATGACAATGGCTCTCAAGGTACAATAGGTACAAACCACGAAATTTGAACAATGATCTGGCGTCGAACACCGGAAAAATCACTCGATCGAAGGCCAATGATGTGGACCTATCGTCGAATGCGAAGAACCTGCCATTGAGGCATGCAATCTCTAAGGTAACGAAAGGGAATCTCTAGGTCAACTTCTTGGATAATGAGTTGAAGTCGACAAGAAGTGACCCAGTCGAAGGAGGGCCATAATTCTTCCCACATCATCAACACGAGACAGAGGAACATGATGATAGTGGATCAAGACCAAACAGAGGATCAGAGGGAGGTTGAAAACTGTAAAGGAAAACTTCTCTTGAACATATCAGCGACACGACTTTGGATTTGGAAGTATTTGACACCAAGGGATTTGAGGTCAAAATGACGTGGCAAAGAGTGGATGAGAGGTCAAAAAAGATTACCCAAACCCATGGAGGAAAAAATGACAAAATGAGATGTCCCCAACACGACACGAATGCAAATGAGTGTCATGTTCAAGAGCGACATACTGCTAACATAACCGAAAAATGGTTCCATTTTCCTCCACCATTTCTAGCGACTACCCCAATTATTTTTGAAAAAAAAGCTTGAAGGGGATAGCATATGCTTGTGATGTAAGTTTGTCCTTCGGAAAAATCCATCCTAGTACATTTTATGAGCCCTAGGAAGGAGGAACTCGGGTAACATCACGGTGACGATGTCTGGTGTCATCAGGGTTTAACGAGTCTGACAAAGGAAGAACTCGACATCTTTTCATATTTAGAGAGTTTAAAAATAAGCGGAAAAGAAAACTCCAACAGGTCCTTTTCGTAAATAGTCCCTCAAATCCGAAAAGGTAGAAAACAATATCTGAGAGGACATCTTAGTCGCAATATGCTAAGGTATTCCTTTTTCATAAATAATCTATCCCAACCCGAAAAAGGGGTAAACTTATACTAAGTAGATATCATTTCGCAGCCATTTAACGAGTTCAAAATGATAAGAGTCTCAACAATCTTTTCAGTTTTAGAGAGTCAAAAAAGAGCTGAAAGATAACTCCAACAGTGAATTTTTCATGCTTTTACTGAGTCTGAAAAAGTATAAAATACGACTCGTTACTTCATCGTCGTTACATTAAAAATCATGTCACTGCACAAGAGATGCACGTAAAACCCGTTTCTCAAAATAACATACTAAAATAATTGAAAAATATGTCTTAAAACCTAATTAGGGTTTTGAAAAGTTATAAAATGCCAAAAATGGTAAAAAATAATTACTTTTCACTTTCACCTCTTATGGACCAATAGTTACCCTTTTTTACACCGTGATTTTACAACAGCGATAGCGGGCAATCCGATAGACCAATCTCGAATCTGTCAGTTCCGGGTAAGAGCTAACATCATTCCCTGAATTTTTATTATACTTTCATTACCTGTAACTCCAAATTTGGAAATCCATGGGGGAATTTTGAAAAATAGGGCACGGCAGTTGGCGCGAGTATCGGGCATGGACTCATGCCAATCGCCCAAAATTATGCACTAGGTCGCGCCAACCGCGACGACTATTTAAGCTTAAAAATGAAAGAAAATAGGCCCATTTTCAACAATCAGAAGCTTTGAATTTGGCTAATGACATTCCTATGAACGTGTTTGCAGGTGTGAATCAGCAAAATGGTGATTAAAAGGAAAGAACGAGAACACAGTGAAGAAGATGAACTTGCCATGGAAAATGAAAGATGCATGGAAGCTCTTAGAGATTGTGGTATCAGGAAATTATTCATGACACCATGCCTCAGAGCTCAACCAGATCTGTTGCAATACTTGATCAGTGTCTGGGACGTTGATCAGGAAAAGTTCATCATTCATGATCATGAACTCGATATTGAAGTTTCTAACATTTATTTCATAACAGGACTGTTGCAGACAATACCAATCCTGACCGGCACCCACCCCACAATGGAGAACACGATTATGGTGATTTATAGAGTGTGTCTAGGGGCAAGGAAAGGATCAGGAAGTAGAAAAGTGGATATCGAGACTAATCCGGACTTGGCACTAAAGGTAGTGTTGCACACCATCACACGAGCTGCGGGATCGCAAGCACCGCACGAAGCGACAAAGACACAGCTACTTCTTGTTGTAGATTTTCTGACACCGACCCTCTAAAACTAGGTAGAGGCAGTGACAATCAACATGAAACGTCAACTGACAAAGTGCAAGAAATCCAAACTAAAGTAGTTTGGTTACTCGTCCATTTTGGTATCGTTCATCTTGGAACGACTACCAATCTTTCAGCGTTAGGAGGTGATAGTCCCGACACCACCAGCACAGGAGCCATGGATGGCCCGTTGGGAAGCTCTGATGCCAAGGTTAGGGGGCAGTCAACAGATGTCCTGGAGACTGGAATTATTTGAGTGGCTCTGCCGAAAACTAATTTTCGTGGAATATTGGTCCTACTCTGGCACAAATTTCACTGGTGATGTATATCTCCCACTCCCAAAAGGAGAGGATTGGGATGAAGTACTTGGTAGGACTCATTTTCTATTTCTATGAGTATTATGATTTTTTGGTTATTCATGTTCTGACATTGAATCCATGTATGCAGATGTTGGCCCGGAGAGACCTGCAGGTATGTCCCCAATAGCGAGGCAGATTCCTCGCGACTTTGAGGTTGCCCCTCATGGTGAGGGAGGCAAGGAGGAGGAAATCATATGCAATTTGGAGGGAATTTCCCGTGGGATCCTGAATTATGCGCAATTCGATGATGTTCCTCGTGTATACCAAATACACGCTGTAGGGGTGTCAAACCGAGTTCACCGCTTGTTGAGGTGGCTTGTACGGGCAGTGACATGCTATCATGAGCGTCACGCCGAGTAGACACCTAGGTTTTATTTCCGCATATTTTTTAGAGACATGATGTCTCACGATGTAACTGAAACAGACATATTTTTGAAATTTATGATGCACACTTAATATATATATATATATACATATATTTTCTTGTTATGGATACTGTCATGTGATGATGATTTTTACAAATTACGCAAATTTCTATCTAATACAATGTTAGCCACTATATCATTTAATGCATTCATTCACCTAGGAATATGTTGATATGTAATGTAATGAAAATGTCTTTCCAGCAAACAAACACGTAAATACAACCTTAAGATGGACTGGTTTCTAACTGAATAATGTCCATTAAGTTGAAGAACAACAAGTTGTGAGTCTAGATTTACAACCAATGCACCAATGCCAAGGGTAAACACCCAATGTGGGATGACATGTCGTGCTGAGTCATCCATGTTGCACCAAGGTAAGGGAACCCAAAACATTGTGTAGGTAAATGAAATAGAAGAAAAACGTTCTCATTCACCTCATACATCCTTGAGGATACGTCCTTGAGGATACATCCTTCTTCACTCAAAATTATTTCTTAAATCGAAAATGTACATTTCTATATTTTCTTTGTTTACTATGAAGCATGCATGCATCCATGCTTTAATTACTCCCAAAAGTTACATGCATGTGTTAATGAGAATTATTATATATGTACTATTGTGTGCTAGTAATTGTAAATTACATGCATGTGTTAGTGAGAATTATTATATATGTACTATGGTGGCTAGTAATGGTTTTCCTTTATTTGTTCATTAAATTTTATATTATTTTTTGTTCTTGGTGTAAATATTTACATCTTATTTAATATAAGTAATAAATACATGTTTGAAAATCCAAATTTCTTAATATAAGAATAAATACAATATTCTTTTTACTTCTCTCAATCATTGAAAATATAGTAAGAAGAAAAACATTCACCCTAACCAAAAATATTCAATGACAACAATTCCCTTTAAGCCTCACTTTTAAATTATCATCATTTTATGGTATTTTCCCTCCTCCCCTACATAGTTTTTACCACCATATTGATTTTTCAATGTATGTCCAATGACAACAATTCCTTTTTGATCTCTACCTTTAACTTATCATTAATTGATGGTATTTTTCCTCTTCCCCCACATAGACTCTACCACAATTCTAATTTTTCAATGTATGCCCTTTCCTTCCCTGTACCTAAGATTTTTATTTGAACATTGTGGTTAAATATAGATTATTTAAATTTCTTTTAATTTGACATACATACTATGATTTATTTATTCCTTTCTAATTTTTCTAAAGAAATTGTTTATAATTTATTTTTATTAAAAACAAAATTGAAATATAACCAATTGAATTGTGTAGACTTATTATTTTATTATTATTTTTACTATTATTGTTATTGTTTTGTTATTCTTACTATTATTTTTTATTTAACGTTTGATTAATACACCTTATTTAATGTTTCACTACGACATCTTATTACATCTCTATCATAATGTATGTAATCTGAATTAAATCAAAATTATTATTATTTTTTATTTAGTTTTAGATCTAACAAATTATTTATCTTGTGCTTTACTACATCTCTATCATACTAGGTTGTAGAGCACTTCTAGAGATAGCCTATGTTGTAGAGAACTTCTCAAGATTATTTACTATTTCTCATGATTATAAATATTAAACGTTTTGTATTTGTTTCTCTTTTTCTTCCATGAAAAATGATATACGAAGTAAGTAATAAAAATATTGAAAATTTCACAAAAAATGCATAATTTTCTTTCAAAAATATTAGGAATAAGAATTTATACCTAATATATATGATTTACAACATCAGAGCAACATAAATGAGAATATAAAAGCTAATATAAACATAAAAAAAATGCCTCAACCTTTCCATTTTATATCAATATAGTCTTTTAAATCAATGTGATTCTACTATATTTTTTTATACGAGTAATGAGGACATTGCACTAGGCACAATCGGTAACCTTGTAGAAATCGTTGTCACTATTCCACCTTGTAGAACCAATATTTCATAAATTCAACAAGGGCCAACATGTCTTTGTAGACTTAAATCTAGGATAAACCATACCACTTGAGCTAAGTTCCTTTGACAATGTGATTCTACTATATTAACATAATACTAAAATTTATTTAAGTATATCCCTTTAAAAAACATTTTTTTAGTCATATAGAAAATTTTCTTCTGTCATTTAGTTTTTGAAAAGTTAAAATTTATTTATTTATTCCATGGAAAAAAATTGCATGTTTTATATTTCATTGATATCAAAGTATATATAACACTATTAAAATACAACCTCCTTGATAAGTCTCTCAGAGCTATGGTATTCTAACAAATTAAAATCAAGGTCCCAATAATTACAACAACTTCAAAAAATGTTGCTAGCATTCACCATAAGGACAACAATGAATTTTTATGCAAATGCCAATTGTCATACAAGCTAGAGTAATGGTTCATTTGACCTTTTGACCACATAAAAATTGTGTTCCATGCGCATATGTGACACCTCCAACTCCTCCAAAAAATCCTATAAT
Organism: Pinus albicaulis; assembly: GCA_034641835.2. NCBI lineage: Eukaryota > Viridiplantae > Streptophyta > Pinopsida > Pinales > Pinaceae > Pinus > Pinus albicaulis. The sequence continues at coordinate 663,773,433 of CM076577.1, read as the reverse complement.
CGGTGAATTATTTGTTACCAAGGATTTATTGCCAAACTATGTAACATAATGATTCCTAAGAACCAATGACTTAATATCACCAAAGAATCACCAAAGATTTGTAAGCACTTCACTTAATCATTAAAAAGTCAAGAATGAGCTTAGATTAATGTATCACATGAGATCAAACATGTTCATGCATATCTAGATTTAAAGAAGAAATATACATAATAAAAAATTGGTATAGACTATTTAATTAATTATTGTAAAGTATTGATCATCGCAAATATCTTAAAATAGTATATAAAATAAGAAAATTATGTTCCTTGTCCTATAATTAACCTTAAATAAAAAATCATTTCAAACCATTCACATATATTAATTAAGATAATTTTTTATATTTAAAATATGAAAAATCAAAATGTTATGCTTGAATTTTAACTTAAATATAATTATTAAATAGGGTTAATCCAAATCTTCCACTAGGTCTTGGTGTTTGTGAGACTATGATCATGATTCCCCAGGCTCACCATCAGTTACCACTGCTTTGCATGTCTCCCTCACCAAGTTTTAGTCATGGAATTTAATCCTCTTCACTGGCACCTAGAGTCCCCTTATGAACTGTCTACTCCCGCTCTTCTGTAAAGAATCAACAAATTTAATGGGTATTATCTTCTCCACGCATCATTATCCCTTCAGTATTTCCTCCAACATTCCCTTTATCCCCTCTAGATCTAGCTTTTCAATCCCATATTACTGCCACCCAATGATGAATCATGACATGAAAGACGTTGATGCCTTGGCAAAGGTCATGGGAATCTTCCCACCACCTTTCACGAAGTGACCGTTATAGCGATATTTGATTATGGTGTCCCCTAGTTGAGAAGAAGAGAGGTTATTTCCAAATATGAGGAAGACACTCACAAAGGGAGCCCAGAGCCCAATGCTCTAGGCTCTTCGGAACCTCCTTGCTTGCCAGCTCAAGGAAAGAGCCCAAGAGAGGTTAAAGGCCTCTCACTGTATAGCTTAGCTCTCATCCCACCAGATCTATTCCTTCTTGTCACTCAACTTCATGGCCACGCACCATTACATCGAATTTTCGCTGAACATCTCATCCTCCTCTTCACATAATCACTCTTCATCATACTCCCCTCTTTTGAGATCCTCATGTGTGCCTATTTCATGTGTTCCCATGGACCATCCCCCTCCATCCCATGTTTTCACCCCTTCGATGGTTTATGCCCCTCCCTCCTCCCCTTCTGGACCTTGTCACTTCAATTGTTACATTGTGGAGGATGTTGGGTGGATTCTGGAAATGTGTAAGCTCAAGGTAGAGCCCAACTTTAGTGTGGCTCGAGGGTGGAAACCATTCACTTGCAATGTGACAAAATCTAGCACCCCAACCTCAAAGCTATTCATAGGTTGGTTCTCTCAGCTTTGTCTGGTTCAATGGAAATCTCACAATAATGTTATTTTTTATTTGATTCACGAATATGTGGCGTAGAGCCTCGAGGTTCGCTGATGGTTTTGGGACCTCACGAGTTTTGGTCATTAACGAAAATCACTTAAATTATAGATGTTAGGCTTATCTTGTTTATAATTGTCAATTTGAATATAAGACTTTCAAGATTTGGTTTCTCCTTCTTCAGGCACAATATTTTAGTTCTCATCTCTTGGAGAGAATCCACTCATGGATGTAAAATATCTAAATTTTTTGCTTGATAATATAATGTGAATACATTTTCTTAAAAGAAAAGATAATTAAAATCTTGATTTTCAAATATAAATAAATTAAACTTGTTGCTTTATTTTAAATAAAGAAATTTAATTTTATGTTATAATTAAATAAAAAATAAAAAATAAATAAAACTAAAAATTTTTCTTTTTTTTTTTAACTAGATCCATTGACAATTTAAACATTGAATCTCATAACTTACATCATACTTCATAACACGACTATTTCCAATTAAATATCTTATAAACTAGATAATATATATATATGTGTGTGTGTGTGTGTGTGTGTGTGTGTGTGTGTGTGTGTGTCTGTGTGTGTGTGATGTAGGAGCATTTTTCAAGGTTTATAAGACCTAGGAGTCTTATCACACATTTACTAAAGGGAGTGGCTTCCCTTAATTGCTTCTTTTATTTATCTATGTTTAGTTTGAGTTCTAAAGAGATTTAAATGTAATTTGATTAATGAAGAATATCGTGTGAGTTGTAGAGATCTTAGGGATGAGTGAGTAATGCTAGGAAGAGTAGGATTTTGTGGATCTAGAATAACTTATGAGTGGATCAGAATCCTTTTCTTTGAAAATGTAATTTGGTGAGAAATGAAGGTTGGACTGGATAGAAAGGTGGAGAGTGATGAGATAGGTAGAGGTTCAAGGGCTCAATATACTGATATATATATATTTTATATCAGGCTATTTAATTTTGAGTCTCTTTATAAAATTGGTTTGTTTTTAAATCAATATGAAAATTGTCTCTTTATATTGTTAATATTATGGTGTGAAACATGATTAGAAATTATTGAATCTCTGAAACGAGGAGTGGTAAAGTGAATGTATTTGTGTCTATGTAGATAATGCATTGTGAAACAAATAGGAATTCAAACCCAAGAGAGTTTCTACATTGAGAAGTAAATCGAATTGTGAATCTACGTAATAAGAATATTACTCTGTGTTGAGCAATATTAATGAAATATTCTAAAGTTTTCCTTTGTGGAATCAGTTTTTAGATTTTTCTTACAAATTATTTGCAGGCTGCATATGAGTCAATATTTCCTTATTGAAATAGGGCGGATCAGATTGCAAGGTGTTTGCAGACAAGAGAAAATTGACTACATTCTTCCGAGAGAATAAACCATGAATTTTCCCCAAAATTCCATATAATTGTGAATGAGAGCCGAAGGTTGAATGGAAGGACTAGATAATGTCACAAAAATGAAGCAAGAGATGGGTGGAACATATTATATCGCATTCATAGATACAAGGTTTTTAAATGACCCTTGAGACTGCGGTGAGGAGCCACATGTTGGCTGAAGATTTTCATCGCTTATCGCAATCAGTACAAAAATCCTTGTGTTTGAAATGATGAGTCTTATATTGATTCCGCAATGTGATTTGATTTATACCTACGATTTGATTTAAATGTGTGATCTGTGATATGTTTGATTCTGTGATATGTGATGATTCATGGATCTGCGAAGGGGCATGGAGTTATGAATTGCATTTTTTCTATGATGAATAAATGTGATGAGCATTTGCGCAGGGAATTTGCAATGTGTTAATACAAAGGGAGTCTCGGTCATATGAAGTGGTCGCGTGATGAAGTGAAGGAATCTTTAGCCATAGGAACAAGATCATTGCAAAAATGGTAAAATTTAACCTATTTAAGTGGGCCCAGAACCCATAGGTCTGTGGATTATGTAAAATTGGGGCCTTTTCTGTGTCAAGTGTTATAAGAGTAAGACTAGTGCTCTTTGGGGTTTTTTGTTCAAAGACTGAATTTTATTCTCTTTATGTGTAATATTTGCATTGGTAATAGATCTAGATATAGGGGGTTATGATTTGAAAGGAATTGGTCGTTGGGAAATTCAAACACAAAATAATTTATTCAGAAAAGAATCCTGAAATACTGTAGGCAATGAAGAGAGCATGGATTTTCTCAGAAGGAAAATAAAATTAGTGGGAGAAGAACTGAATTGCAGACAGTGAAAAGTAAAACAACATGTTTATTGTCCAAGCTAGTGAAAGCTTAAGGAGATAAGATCATTGGAATATCTCTCATATATGAGTTAGATTTTGATTTTTGGTCCAATTTGAATTATTTTCATAGTGAAGAGAATTATGGTAGCCAACACATAACAGAAGATTGTGTAAAGGGAAGAGAAGTTGTGTTAGTGGAAAAACTCATCAAGGAATATTGTTGTAGAAAAGAGAGAGATAGAGGGGTAGGTGAGCATTGTTTACAAAATCTTAACAACATTGGAAGTTGAAGAGCATGAGTGCTCGAAAGAGTTTTTGCTGTAGAGACCCAAGGAAAGATACCAAGATGATGACTTTATGTAGGTGAAAAGTAAAGGCTTGTTACAACGAAATGAGAGAGGATTATTGTAAGCTCACAATGGGAAAAGGAAGTCCACATGAATAATCCAAGATGACTATTATTGGTCATGAGAGAAGCCACAACAGAAGAAAGAAAGATGCCAAGGAAAATGCCAAAGGAGAGAAGATGAGTCAAGAATTACTTGACAAAGGCATTACTGTATTGAAAGAAAGAATTGATGCAATAATAATGTTGCTATAAGATTGTGAAAAGGACCAAAGGTATGGTTGGACAATGAAAATAAAGAAGATAAAATGGAAGCTATTGCAGAAATAGATAGAGGAGAATGTACATTAGGTTAAGAGAGGAACTCAAGGAATCTGAGTTAAAGGTGACAGATGGCTATTGTAGACCTAAGCAAGAGGTTTACCTTAATGAGGAAGGAATTATTTATGATTTTCTAAATTGTTTGACAAGTTCGGATCAGCAAAGAGATGTGATTATTAAGACATCAAAGGAAGAGGAGCCTTGTATTTTTTAAACGAATGCTTTGTGTATGTTTGGAGGTGATGAACAACCTTTAGAAGATGTATTTATGCAGGTTGATGAAGAAATGAAGTTGTTAGAAGAGATGGATGTAATAGAATAGTTCTTAACTGAACATGTGTTCAAATACATTGAAGATGGACAATTGTTGAAGATTATTATGGAAGTTAAAGATGATGAATCTGGTAAAAGTTGGCAAAAAGGTGGTAGATCGTTTGAAGACAAAAGGAAATTGTAGATTGCAAAGAAAGATGTAGAAAAGAGGTTTGAATATGGCCTTATGATACGATCAAACAAGAGTATATGTATAGTGGAAACACTTGAGGTAATGGGATTATCTCTTTAATTTTTATTCAAAAATTTGAATGTGTATCGATAGTTAATGGGCAAGATATTGTCTTGAAAGACATAATGTAGCATTGATGGAAAGGGCTCTTACTAAATATTTCACTATGGAAGATGGTAGCACAAAAATTTATAAGGTGAATTTAGTCCACGAATGTATAGCTAGTCTAGTAAAGGCTATGAAGAAGAACGGAAAAAGGGACAATCAAGAACTTAAGAATAAGTTGGCAGAGGCTGATGCATCGCAGAAAAGTGAAGACAATGTTATTTTTACCAATTGAAAAATGAGTAAAAGTGAATGTAATCGACAAACTAAAAAGAGACAGGCAATCCTAGAGGAAGAAGGCAAGGATGCATTAGTGAACTATGCATTTAAAGTGAACAACAAAGGGGTTTAGTGGAATGTGATATTCATGGTGTTAACATTAGTTTTACAGTTGTAAAAGGGAATTTACAGTGGAATGAAAAATCTGTTGTATATGGTGATTTTGTTTCCTCTACAAAAACAAAGAGAAATTTAGCTTCTAAAATTAGAGATTTACATATTTTGATTGAAAAGAAAGAGGAATGGAAGAAGAGACTTAGTGGCTTACATATTTGGAAGGAAGAAAAGGGAAGAATGAAAAGAAATATGAAAGGAAGGGAGGCCAAAGAGAAGAACAAAGAACAATATTCAGAAATTAGACAACATTCAAAACAGAGTGAAGTTAAAGAAGACTTTTCCAAGAAAAGACAACATGAAAGAGGATATGACAAGTTTGACATGTCATATGCACATTAAGAGGATGAAAAATCAAAGAAAACTTGGAGCAAAGTTAATGAGGAAAGAGATGGAAAATAAAATATGTTTTCTGATTTTGAATTATTAATTGTTGAATGTGTTTTTCAGGATGAAAGACATATTGTCTTGGAGATATATTTGTTTGTGCAAATATAAAAGAGTATATAAGTTCTAGAAATGCAGAAAATCAGCTTTCCTTATGGAAACAAAAGGTTGGGAGAAAGGAACTAGTTGGCTCAGAAGCTTTGAATGGAGGAAAAAGACTTGATATAACTCTTATACAAGTTATTGCAGAAGAAAAAGAAGATTACAGAGGATGTGAAATTACAGTGCACGAACAAATTTTGTTTTTGATCCAAAGAAGATTTGAATCTCAATAGCTTATTTTGAGTTTGCAATTGAAACATTGGTTGACCAATTCAATTAAATTTAATATGAATATGGAGACAGCTGAACAAGGTTAAATAACTAACATTTTTGCAGATGATGGATAGTATGTAAATTAAATTTCATATGTTCTTGTATCAAGCAAGGAATAATCTTCTTTTGAAATTGAGAGAATTCCACTCAAGATATTGGATAAGTGGATGATGAAAACAACAAAGGTGATAGGTATGAAAATTTATTAAATTGAACAAGTCAAGAAGAGATGGAAGGATATGCAGGATAGTATAAAGAAATTGGTTTGGAAACAAAATATGATGCTTGTGATGGGGTTAGAAATCAAAATATATATGGTTAGGTACAAGGCAATAGAACTAGTGGAGAACACATGAAGTTGAAGTTCAATTCTGTTGCGATGATGACAAGTCAGCAAAACATAGAGGTACAATTTTTTTTTTCTTCAAGGGATGCTTATGTTGGATATCACTATCAAAACACTATACAGTGGAGATGCTCATGACAACATAGAAAAATTACATCCACAATAGAAGGTTTGGTATCTAGGAGAAGAAGAGAATGCAAAAAATACACCAGCGATTTGAAAATGTGAGATAACCACTTAGAAGATGAAATGTTATGAATTTTACAACAGAGGAAGTTGAAAGACTCATGAACATGAATCCATGAGTTATTTCAACTTGGGGAATTTGATGTAAGAGAATTCTTCAAGGTTTTTAAGACCTAGGAGTCTTATCACACCTCTACTAAAGTAAGTGGGTTCCCTTAATTATTTTGTTTATTTTTCTAAGATTAATTTTAGTTATAAAGATATTTAAATGTAATTTTATTAATAAAAAATATCTCATGGATTGTAGACATCTTAGCGATGAGTGAGTAATCCTAAGAAGAGTGAGGATTTTGTGCATCTAGAATATTTTCGAGTTATTAAATAGGGTTTTGTGGATCTGAACGAGAATCTAGTACCTGATTCCTTCTCTTTAAAAATGTAATTTCTTGAGCAATCAAGATTGTACTAGATATAGAGGAAGGTTTAAGGGATCGATATACCCATATATATATATTTTGTATATGAGGCTATTTAATTTTGAGTCTTATAGAACTGGTTTGTTTTTAAATCAATCTGAAAATTGTCTCCGTATATTGTTAATATTATGGTGTGTGTCTCTTTGTGAAACATGATTAGAAATTATTGAATCTTCAAACCGGAGTGGTAAAGTGAATGTATTTGTCACTGCGAAAATAATGCCCTGTGAATCAGATCGGAATTCAAACCCAAGAGAGCTTATGCTTGAGAAATAGATCGAATTGTGAATATAAGTAATAAGAAGATTGCTATGTTAAGCGATTTTATGAAATCATCTAAAGTTTTCCTTTGCTGAATCAGTGTTTAGAGTTTGCTTAGAAATCCATGTGCAGGGTGCATATGAGTCGATATTTCTTTGTTGAGGATCAGATTGCAAGGTGTTTGGAGACATGTGAGAACGGACAACATTCTTCCAAAAGCAGAAACCAAGAATTTTCCATAATATTCCAAAAAATTCTGAAAGAGAGCTGAAGGTTGATTGGATGGAAAACATCATGTCGCAAAAATGAAGCGAGGGATGAGCGAACCAGATTATATCGCATTTAAAGATACAAAGTTTTAAAGGACCATCGGGACTGGGATGAGGAGCCACGTGTCTAGTGAAGATTTTTATTGCATATCGCAATCAGTACAAAGAGTCACGACTTTCCGATGAGGAGTCTTATATTGATTGGGGGATGCGATGAGAAATCGCAATAAGTTAAATTTGCAATCGACGATATGATTTAAATCTGCGATCTGCTATATGTTTAAATATGTGTTCTGCAATATGTTTAAATCTGCGATATGTTTAAATATATGTTCTGCCATATGTTTAAATATGTGAAGGTCCATGGAGTTATGATTCACATTTGTTATGCGATGAAAAAATGCAATGAGCATTTGTGCAGAAAATATGCTATGTATTAATACAAAGGGAGTCTCGGTCACTGGTGATTAAGTGAAGGAAGCGTCGGCCCGAGATCGTTGCAAAAATTGTAAAAGTTAACCAATTTAAGTGGGCCGAGAACCCAGGTCCAAGGATTATGTAAAACTGCCGCCTTTCTGCATCTATATATATTATAAAATGTTTTGAGATTATATTTATAATATTAATTAAAAACATAGCATTAATACAAAAACTTTGGCTCGGAACAATCTGTAAAAAGATACTCATTATTAAATAAAAGGATATGGAACTAAATATAAACATTCTTAAAAACGTTGATATTGAAAATTCGGGGATGTCCCTTCTTGTTTATCTGCATGGATAAACAACGATATAAACATGAAACAAGTTTATTGTTATATTATATTTGTTGATAGTCATATCCAAAGGAGAAAATAGCATTGTCATGACCGTCTACTATAATTAATTAAGAATCACATTTGACGGAAGCGACTGATAATGGATAAATGAAATTGTTGGCATACACAAATGATACACTATCTCCCGCCGCCAATTTCCCGCCGTCGTTCACCAAGCAGTTGTCGTATGCTAAGCGCCTAAATGTGCTAGGGTTTACCTCTATCGTCGACGCGAAGGAGCCGCACCTCATGTAGATATTGCCTATTGCGCACCCAGCGGCGCATGTATTTATAATTTCTACCGCAAATGCAGGTATACCGTCTGGCATTGTGTAAATCATACTCTGCGATACCGAAATATCTCTCACCGAGCACACTTCACCAAGTCTCAGTCTCTGTGAGTAATTTTTTTCAATTCTTGCAGCTTCGTTTTGTGTCACATTAATGGGCGATCCATCTTCTCTTCCCACCTTCAGAAGAGCAGGCTGCCGCAAGAGTTCAACGCGTGAGATAAAACTTAGGAATATGCAGACTGCAAACAATAGTGGAACAAGGCCGTTCACAGAGGGGGCGTGGGTATTAGTAACGCACAGCGCAGGCATCTATTCCAAAGCTTCCTCCGCCCAAATTGGATTCTATTCCAAATCTGTAGTTTCGTTGGAGTTGCAATAAACTTATATGTAGACAAAAGTTTGAAGGAGAACCATTCTAATTTTTAGTAGCTTAGAAATCGGAGAAAGCCATGTGAAGTTGTTTCTGAGACTTACGTAAGCCCCCCGACTTAACCTTGGTTTTTTCAAGAGCTAGAGCTGATTTGTTTCTCCATTGGAATGCTTAGTAGCTTAGAATTCGGAACAACCATCACATGTGTTTATTGAAGTGAAGTTACGCAAGCCACCAAGTTTATTACTAGCAAAATCCATCTTGATCCTTCGAACACATAAATCTGATTCGCTTCTACATAATCATACAATATCCATTTGCGAGATATGCTGGAAATCTAGCGCGCTGCTACCTGAGACAAGCTTTCCTTTATCATGGAAGTTTCTGTCGAGGATTTGCAGAGTGTTTCACCACCTTTGCATACGTAAATACTTAATTGAACACAATTGAACATAAAGGTTTGAAACTTTGCTTGGATAATTGATCGGAATGTAGTTGTTAATGCTTTCATCACTGCATAATTATGTAGATAGGAGATGCCGGTTTATTTTGAAATAGGAATTCATATTTTTTATTGTGAAATGAAATATAATTTGTAGTAAATGTTTGATATCTATTCATAAATAAACTTTATTTAATTTATATCTCTCATCATGTCATAACATCTTCCAACTCAAAATAGAAGTTTTTATCACTATAATATTTAGTATAGCCAAATAAAATATGTTGCAAATCAAACGCATCATTTTCTTCCTATTTGTTATTTGACCCGTCTTATCTATCTAAGTTGCAGGAAACTTTCTTACGCTGACCAGAACATATTCTCAAGTAGATGCTTCGATAATAAAGGGATTATATTGAGGAAGAGAAGCTTCTATAAATTTTGAGGTGGCCAAATAAAATATGGCTCCAAACCCACATTTATATTTGACCCGTCCCCTCGTAATCATGTAGTCTATTTGTAATATTTTATTTTTTCCTGAACAACAATTCATCTTTACAAAATTGTCTCCCGAGAGAAAGAGTAGATGGGCTTACTTAAATACCTATACCATCAAATATACAATTGTAAAATCTCCATAAATGTAGAATGGGAAACTCAAGACCCTAATATTCAAATCCTCAACAAAGTTTTACAATAAGCATTCCTCTCATTCTTACTTCAAAAGAAAAACTCTGGCCAAAAATCAAAATACAGTCTCACTAAGCTAAACCACAAAATCCTATGAAGCCCCACAACTATGGACAAAATTCCAGATTTCATCCCGAAAGTTCAAACTAACCCACATTTTTGTCCCCGAAACAGAGACCCAAACACCTTGCTTTGCTAGGAAGTGCACAACCTAAACAAACTTCGTGTCAGGTCAATGTCTGTCTACCTCGTGGGATTTAGGTTCACCCTGGCTCAATTATGTCTCTATCATTGTTTTATTTGTGTGGTTATCAAAAGTTGTGTGGTTTTTTTTTATATGATCCTTTCCACCAAACTCTTCCATGGGATATATCAGGTACACGTGTCAATTCCAATCGATCCATGGATTGAGTGGAATGCCCTTTCGCTTTCGTCATTTTGTTTCATTTTCCAAAAAATTCATTTGAAGTTCTATGTAATCACTTATTGGCATATTGTATGTTTGGGCTTACGTGCCCACTGCATTGTGTCAACTGAACACTTTATTTCCCACTCACATGACATCATGCCGATGGTACCATTATGCAATCCAGACTACCTCGTGTGGCACATCTCTACCCGCACCTACATCGTAGTGGGAACCCCAAATTTTGAGTCTCCCACCCTATGCACTATCATATGAGATCCCCACCAAATAACTTTGGCACACCCATCTTGTAGGTTTGTAGCTATCAGGTTGAATTTTAGAATGGCGCCCAATTCATCCAGTGCAACTCCCAACTGTGACTTTCTCACTCAGTCAAACATAGTTCTAGCTAAGTCATGCAACCACCCAATGTGGAACGAAGGAAATCCCAATATTTGTTTGGTAACTGAATTGAGGTGATAATCTCCAACAAGCAAAGCATGCTCATTTACTCGAAGGGTCCTTGAGGATGATGCTATTAAATACTTCCCCAGTCAAAAGCATTTCCGTCCTCGTCAATCCTCGAACAAGAAACCCAACCTCCAAGTCACAAATTAAAGTTATATCTCTGATCAAAGTGTTGGCTCATGATCCATCACTATGCCTCCACTTTACGTGATCCTTACATGTTTCTATTTATTTTATCCTCTTGTGTCTCTACATAATCCATTAGCTAATCTGATTGTCACACCAAGAACTTACTTCCCCACCAAACCGCATTTTCAATCCTAGTGTCTCATTCTTGTAACTCTCCAATATCCGTCAATCATTCTAGGAAACCCATAGCACCTAAGAAAAATGAGTAGCCATCTCCTTTATGACAATGAGCCACACCACTCTGACTTAATGGGAAGAAGAGGTTGGGAATTTCCCATAACTAATGCAATAGTATCCATCCAAATTGGCTCTCATTAGAAGAAAGTAATTTTCATGTCATAATATATAAATAAATCTAAATCTTTTAAATTTAAAAAAATTACATGTTCCAAATAATTTTAAATTGTTTCAATTGGGTATCTTTGAAATATTTTATTATTAATTTGGGTGTTTCTTGTTAATGTTATTTACATATATTACCTAGATCTATGAATTACAATATTAAAAAAGGTATTAATGCAATGTAAATTGATATTAATGAAAAAATATAAATTAAAAGTGCAAGAGAGTTTGACATAATAAGCATGCCCCAAAAAAAACCAAAAAAAATAATTAAATATAAAATATACGGGTAGTCTAACTTATACATGAAATGGCCTTTTTCAAGGGTGTTGAATAAATTTATGCATTCAAAAATGTATTCTAAACAACAAAAAATCTTGAAATTGTATTGTCGGATTTTGCTGAATTTCAGTGAAAAATGTTATTTCATCTATGACTTAGACTACCTCATATATATAGGCACTTAAATATAAAATATAAATATAAACAATTATAATTAAATATAGAATAGTCCAATAGTTAAAAATAAAATATAATTATAGTTAAATATAAAATAGTTAAAGAGTAGTTGAACATAAAATATAAAATAGCTAAATAGTTTTAAATAAAATATAGTTATAGTTAAATATAAAACAGTTGAAAACATACTAAAAAAGTACAAATTACTAGATTTCGATTAAAAATACATAATATATAATTAAGTTAAATATAATTAAGGCAGTTGGTGATGCGGTGTATTGTTAAGGCACTCCCTTTGCAAGGTCACCGGTTTGAAACCCATGGGTGATTAGGATTAGTCTAAACTACCAAAAAATATATATATCAAAATTTTACCCCCGATCGGGGTGATCATTAAACGGTGGCCGCTGGTAAGAAAACTGGCCAAGTGGTCTCTATTAATGTTCATATGTTGTCTCAACCTCATTGCCTTCCAAACAGTCTTGGTCATATAAAATTTATTCGTAGGTGCTTGGTATTTCACTGGGTTCTTTATTATATTCGGACTCAACGGGTTCATACTAACGTCGAGGAGCTACAAAACTGTCCAAAAGTTGTTATGGGCATCAACTTCCAAAGTTTAATTGTTATTTCCTCTTCTTATTTGCTTGTTCTCATTCCAGAGCACATGCTACTTATAACTCAGCTCATAATGGTTAAACGGTAAACAAGAAATGCATCGGCCCATACAACTGATAAAGGGAAGCAGAAGATGGTTCAACCAACAGAGAAGAATATGAAATGAGGGAGGAAGACAAAGGAAGAGGTGTTAATGAACCTCTCCACCACTTATTCACTTGGAAATTCATCACAGGTCAGACAGGAAATACATGGCTGGGAGAGAGAAACCCAGCAAAATGAGGAAGACAATGATGCAGAAGTAGAGATTTTGGACTTTGTGACTGATCTCGGAAATACTAAAGGCCGCTTATCTCTTTTTAATCAAAAATTCCACATGTATTGGATTGTTAAATGTTTTATAGCCAAGGCAATGCAGAGTTCTCATCCTACCAGATAGAAGCCAGAACCAAACATGTTAGAACTATTGCAAGATATTGATAATCAGCTACAACACATCAAGGTTACTCAGTACCAAGCGACTGACTGCATTGGCAGAATTGATGATCGTATTGGAAGAATGGAGAAGTAGATTCAATTACTGCAACAAGATGACATGCCAGGATCCACTGCAAAGGATCCTGCCGCAATTGAATCTTCAGATGGATAGAAGTTTAGTTTCTTTCATAGCATGAATTTTGGTTTTCTGCAAAGGACTATAGGTCCTAACAGCTACTTTGATAATAGATTAAATAGTCATATAGTGTATGAAACAAGAAGTAGAATGAAAATTTTTCATTTTTGGATGGCTTTTAAAGCATTAAGGTGGCCAATAGACCTGGTTTCCCATGGGCAGGTTGAGGCCGCAAACTTTCTATCTCTGTAACTACCTTTGAAAAGATAAATAGAAAATAGCAAGGAACTACTAAATTAACAATATATATATATATATATATATATATATATATATATATATATATATATATATAATAGGAAAATAGTTAAATAGTTAAAAAATATATTCTAGGTGAAATTCTGCCTCATTACACAATGACGTTAAAAAAATCAAAAAATTAGTTAAGTATAAAAAGTATAAAGTATATATAGATGGTTAAGTATAAAATATAAATATAGACAATTATATTTAAATATACAATATATACAGTAAGCTAGAAAAATAGAAATAATATATTAAAAAATATATTAAATCTCATAGTAATGAATATTGTTAAACATACATAAAATTAAATTAATATTAAAAAATGGTCTACGTGGCATTTTTAATTATATTCTTGATTTTTCTTTAGGAAGCCACTTTTAGGCTAAAATTTCCTCTAATGAAATCTCTTAGTAAAGTCCATCCATTCTTCAATGCCATGTACATTAGCAATGATGTGTAAAATTTGATGTTGCCTTCAACTTGCTCAATGAATATCTCCGGCTCTATATCATAGGAACACTCTTGTTCTTCAAGAATCTTTGTGACAAGACTAGTATCCTTCCTATCGCACTTGTACCAAGGCTAAGAAACCCTTTCATTTCATTCTTGTATCATGTTAATATTTGGTAGCTGAGTGATAAATTCTAATCATGGGACTAGATTCCTCTTTTTGAGAGGACCAATTTTGAATGTTGAAGCAATCAATTTGGATACGGGAAAGTGAAATTTCTAATTAAATCCCACATCTGCACATTTGATCAGGTTGGCCCTAAAGAAAATTTGACACTCATGGAAACCTGTATATACAAGTGACCTCAACCTCATTTGGACATGATCATGAATAATTCGTCTAGTCTCATCTTTAGTTTTGGCTCGCACAAGTCTAAGGAAGTTCATAGAAATTTGGTTTATATAGGTCCGATACTATAGGGTCTGAAGCTCAAACGTGTTTTAAGGTTTGGTTTCCAACCGAAGAGTTGTCATAGGAATATTTTCTATATAATTACAGACATGCAAGCCTATGCATGTGGTTGAAGGGTTTCATTGAGACACATGACACTCTCTTTGTGCGATTGAGTACTAGGTCTTGAATTTTTAATTTGACCAAAGTTTTCGCCAATAGAGTTTGGAAGTTGACCAAAGTTATTTGATCGCAGGCTTCTGAATCAAGGTTTTAATTATTAGAATTTTTGGGTTCATCTCATGGATATTTTTTAGTTCATTGTGCTAGATATGTTTATAGTTGAAGTTATGGATCACTATACTCTCTCTTTGTTGAATCATTCAATGGAAATATAATAAGAAGAATAATTTGAAAGGGTTTTCCCCGTAGTAATTTTTGTCATGGTCTCTGACCATTCCTGGTGTCTTTATGTGTGAATGTTTTCCTTCTATTTATCTAGTATGTTTTGTTGCATTGATAACGTAATTTTTCTTTCTATATATTTGCATATCCTCCTGAATAATATAGTAAATCTTAATATTGTTAAAATTTTGTAGGGTGAAATCTAAATGTAAATGATGAAATGCAATTATGTAAAGAAAAAAAAATAATCCTTAAGAAAATTTAACATGGTAATCAGAATTGGGCTAAAGAAGATTCACTAAAGATGAGGGCCTATGCAGACACCTATAATGAAAGCAAGAGAAGATGGAGGAGAACTAAAATAATACTAGGGTTTGAAAGAAACCCTAGTTACTTTGTTTATTAGGGTTTGAGGGATATCATGAGATTAAGGTTTAGAAGAAATTGTGGGAAAATATAATGCCTTGAGTTTTAAATCATGATCAATGTGAAGATGTTCAATCTTTGTGTCAAGATTGATGTACTTCGTCGTTGATTAATTCAATGTAAATATGGAAGGAAACATTGTTATGGACAGTACTAACCCTTGAATTCGAGTTCAAAATGGAGATGATCACCTCTCATTAAAGATAAGTACCTTTTATATTTGTGTTACCTCTTCTTGATTCTATTATTATTTATGATTATTGATTTGAGTATTTCTTCCTGCATGAATATTTAAGTATATGTATACTTCTAAGCTCTAGTAGATATGTGAAAATTGGATCCTTCAAAATGATCATCTAATGTGAAGGAAAATAAAGCTAGTGTTGTAAGAGAAGAGCTAGTGAAAATATGAAAAAGTGCTACAACAACCTATAACAAACAAGTTTTACAAGCTACAAATATATATGAATACTACAAGGTATGTAATATGCAATATTGGATGGTAACATAAGCCTTGAGGTATGAAAGGAATATGAAAGTAAGTTTCATTTATGGTACATGTGATATATATTGGTGCTCCTGATATTTGGGAAGCATGTTTCATTTTAGACATGATGGATTTCATGATGGATTTAATTAATAAGGCTAGCTCATTATTTTTTATATGGTAGCTTGATGCTGTTGTTAATGCTTGAGATAATCATGATCAAAGTGTAACAATAAGATTGATTCTCTTGGTGATATTGGAAAAGTTTAGTAAATCTAACATGTGTTAGAATTGGAAGCCTTGAATTGATTATTAAGATCGTTGAAGTGTGAAGATACTCTTATATGAAACCAACCCTTGATGAATGACAACATGATGGTGACTTATTATGATACATGTCTAATAACGTGATATAGTTTTTGATTTAACTGTTTTGTTATAGCATAAAAATATTATGATAGACAAGTTGATAATGATGATTGAAGAGGCTTCTCATTCAGAGGGAGAAACACTTCATGGTATTTTTAACACATAGTATTTGACTATTGAAGGAACAACTATGGAAATAAATAGAAAAATAGTTTATATTGTTGCTCTCGAGCAAGTTATGAATTGAGAAGAGAAGGTTTCTCCTAGTTTAAGCCCCAACTTCATGGGAGAAGGCTTAAGACTGTGGTTATGCCTTACAGCAACACAAAATAAGTCTTATGGGTGTGATCGTGTTTGTAGGTATAAAAATATAAATTCTTATGCATGAGATCAAGAGCACACCAAGAGTATGATAGACGTACAGACTTGGAGTAGAAGATGGAAGATTATAATTGGAAGATTATAAGTTTCTAAGAAAAAATGATATGGCTTGTATCAATCTCCCCAAGCCCGGATAGTGAGTTAACAAAGCCTAGAAGTAGTGTTGATCCTAACCTATAACTTGGTCAAATGTATGCATTTGATTTTGAATTTGATTTTATGTGATGACAAACATTCTTTACAGGTAGTAAGCCTCTGATTATCTAGGGTAAGAGGGAGATTTCCACTTAGTTCAAGATGAAAGATATTTCGAAGATACAAATTTTCATTGATACGATTATAATTGGAAGAACACATTAAGTAAATTATTGCTAGCATGGCTATATATGGGTAATATTTGTTAAGGAAGGTGCTTAGAGAGCTATTTGAGTAGGTTTTGGATATTACAGTGATATATTGTGATAGAAATAATGGAATCTGATTGGAAAAGAATGTAGTATGTAGCTGGGTCAAATTTATCTTCATAAAATCAGATGGTGTTGATGTATGAGATAAGATTAGCCTAGTGGTTTCTGCCTCTGTGAGAGGGAGGATGAATAGGATATATTTTTTGTGACATATCACATAATGTTTTATTTGATGTCCTACATGAAAAGGAAAAAAGAGGATTTTTTCTCTTGGTAATGTTTGAGGAAACTCTTTAGTGAGTTGGATAACTTGGTACCATTTGTGATCATGTCGATATGCTTATGATATATAGAGAGCAACATGGATTGATGGATGTGATCCTCTGAAGTAAAGTTCTAGGCTTGGCAAGGACATTGAGCTAACTCTTCCTCCCTGTCTCAACTCCTAGGGTGAGGAATTGAGATGTAGGGATACTAAGTTTGAGGGATCTCTAGACAATAGGGTATCACCCCTATCTTTTACCCACAGGGTAGGAGATATTTCTCCCGTATCTTGGTCTTTGAAGTGTATACCACATTTTTCATCTGTCTTTCGCACCCATCTAACCAATGGGTGTTGGTTGCTTGAGTTAGGTGTGATCCTTACTATTTATGGTAACTGGCATCCCGCTCAAGCTATAGATGCAAGTGTTACACTACTGAATCTTAAAGTTCATGTTCAGAATATTAGCAGTGTTTCCCATGGTGTAGCATTTTCTTCTTGGTGAAAAAGTGTATCGGGTTGTAAAATTAGCTCACCACTAGACGACTTTCCTAGATTGTAGCATTGGCCTCCCCACTGGAAGAGTTTCTTGAGTTGTAGAATTGGTTCCTTGCTGGAATATTTTCCTGGGTTGTAGCAATGGCTTCCCACTAGCATATTTTCCTGGGTCATGACATTGGGCTCCCCATGGTAGAGTTTCTTAGGTTGTCTAAATGGATTGTAATGTCCCTAATTTTCAGCTTTTAAAAATAGGAATTCAAAGACTCTAAGGGTCAAGTGGACCCAGGGAAAATATTTATTATGGATATCATTTATTAAATTTAATTAATAAAATGGAAAAGGAATAAATGGTGCAAGGACTAGATAATGATTAGAGATCAGGGATCCAAATCCCTGAGGATGGATAATGATCATAAGACTTTCCCAGTTCTCCAAAAATCCTTGGAGGAAATAAATTAAATATAGCAATTTATATTGGAGATAAAAATCTAAAAAAACTACCCTAATAAAGAGGAAGTTACTGGGAAGAGGTGGAATAAAGCTAGAAAAAAAGGAAAAGATATCTTTAAAGTAATTTTGTGGAAGAAACAAAAGGAAAGCCTATGCAAAAAGGAAAACAACATTCTGATTTAACTGGACATTGTTAAGGAAACAAGTTGATGGGAAAGCAGGCTTAAATAAGCAGATTCAGGATAGGCAAGAGGTTGTCTATTACTGGAGAATTTTATCTCTTGGGGGGGGGGGGGATGGAGAAAGAGCTATAAGGTATTAATGCGGAAGGAAAGTAAATAGGTGGAATAGTGCATATTAATCTTAACTATTCAAACAAATTCCAAAGATACTAGAAGTGAGAAACAAAGTACTAGAAAGTAATAGCATTGTGATTACAATAATAACAAGTTGGAAGTAAGAACTTGACCACTATTATCCAATCTGAAATTTAGTCTTTAAGAAATTCGTAGTTATGAACTACAAATATAAATTCATTAATGATGAAAGATGTTCTGTTAAAATATTTCAGATTTATGTTGGTTAAGGAGATAAATCCCAATAGTTACATAGTTCAGAACCCAACGAGGTATAATTAAATTCTACAGAAAGAGAACTTTGTCTCATACAATATAGACTGAACCATATATTGGTAACTATACAGATAAAGTATAGCAGAGACTGCCAAATTAAATTCTTGGACCAACCTGAAGAGAAAAAGGTCCATCGTTATGTGTGAACTAGAAAGTATCACAGTAGTTGGCAAACTCAAAACATGGGAAAAATACTTGCATAGTATAAAAATAGGAATTATTTCTGGATCTATAATTAAAATAAAATAGGAAATAATAAGTTCAAATTCAAAAATGGTTAAATAATTACCTTGGTCAATTATAGAGAATATTCAACCTACAATAATAAGCCGAGGATTAGTTATTGCAGAGAAGTACTCAGTGCACATTCTAAGTCTACAATTAGTAAGTGCAAGTTTAAACTGTTATATAAAAAATCTCAGAGTATTAACAATATAGATCTTCGACTTAAGGAGAATATTACCATATTTGGACAAGAGAAGAAAGTTAATAAAAGTTTCAATTAATTGCAGCGAAGCTGAAATTAAATTCAATGAGAAAGACCATCATGTATGAATGAAAAGACAATGAACAATCATAGATAACAAACTAGGGTGAAATATATTTGTGAGAATGATTTCGATGGAGATTAATTGAATAACTGAATATTACCATTCTATACATATACTAAATTAAAATAAAAGCATAATAACCATATTGATGGAGAATATGGATTTGGAAGTCAAAAATTATAACCATCGTATCAAACCCAAATGAATATTCAGGAGTTATAACTATGTGTAAATCGAAAGTGTTATAAATGACAATTGTTACAGTCAGTAGGTGAAGGAGGTTTCGGTAAAATTAACCGAAGAAGTACCTATACATAATAAGCCTTTCTAGCAAACTATTCACAGTAACCACAAACCTTTAAAGGAGGCTTTGGTGGTCCGAGAGATCCTATAGGTGTTGGTAGTGCCTATAAATATACAAATATGAAATGAGAGGAGGTTCCTCTTTCCAGTCACCTGCGTGATAAAAGAAGAGTTAAAACCATGCTGGGTGTAACTGAAAGGAAAACCAGAATCTCAAAAATAGTGGGGTACACTTGAATATGCAGTAACAGTGGAATTCCATCTATTAATGATAACGTCTGCTAATAATATTGAATAAAACGTAACCAAAAATCTAAATGGGCAACGAAATATTCATTTAATGAAGATTATGCATTTGCAATGTATTGGTATTTCTACATGGACCCTTAGAAAAGGGTTACAGGGTCAGATTAAAATATATACAGAGTATGCCATAAAATGGTTTAAACGCTTAGCTGAAGTGAGAAGGATCTGACAAGTTATGCCTATCTCCAATCTGGTTCACGGTGAAAGAATGCAACCGCATATAATTCCTGGCAAGAGAGTAGACAGAGTGTTAATACAAAATGAAAAACTCAAGAACAAAAAATCTAAAATTAAGAACTTAACTTTAGGCATTTTGATAAATCCACAACCAAAATGATATGACATACCTGAGAAAAGTGATAAATAGAAATTCTATGTAGAAGCGTGAAGCTTCACTCCAAATGGATAGAGTAAATTTCCCCTCTCATATTTAAATGTATGAAGTAATAATCTTGACAGTGAAGAAGGGTATGTTCAGCAAAAATGGCAGAAATAAACGTAAACATTAAACTGAGAGTTATAGAAGAAGCCGAGAGCAAGAACTGCTCAGCTGAACTGTGAAGTGATAAATGATGTCAACCCCGAAAATGTAGTTTTTTATTGAAGTTACAAAACGCAACGCAAAAGGATCGTAGCTATCATGGTGTAGAAAATCTAGAGTGAAGCCGCGGATCAAAGGGTTCACTCAACCAAGTACCAGCCACTTGAAGATGTACTAGTAAGTTAATGTATATCGATCCCGAGAAATATTGACAACGAGAGCTTGACAAGATTGGGAATACAAAATGCAATTTTATTTAAACCAAATGAAGGAAATTTGAACAACGTGGTTAAATCTGACGTCGTCGATTTCACGCAAACCCCAATTTCAGTAATGTGTTCCAGATAGGAGTTCCATAAACTAGTTGTGACATTAAACATAATAGGTGGAAAGGTCCTCAAAATGTAACACATTTAGCGTTGGTTACGTGGTAAAGCCTAGGATGAAATTTGATATACAAATTTCAATGTAATAATTCATAAACAATATAGGCAATATGGTTAAGTATCAAATTAACCCGCAAGTATACCTTCCAAGGCAAGCGGCATGTATATCGAATGATAAGAGTTAACGTGATGTAAATTAAAGTTTAAATTGATGGAGAGTTCTTGTCGTTCCATCATAGACTCATGGGTTGAATGAGTTAGTGCTTAAAGTAAGCTCGAAATTTTAATAAGTTTCGAGGGTAAAAAGCTAGGTGACCAGTATGTTCCTTTATGAAAAGGCTAGTCAAGATCAATTCTTTGGTGATATGGTTAAAGTAAATTTAAACAATGTTAATAGTTAATACCCTTTATAAATGCATATGAGAAAAAAAGTAGCAATGGGTTATAATGGTTAAAGTAAATTTAAACAATGTTAATAGTTAATACCCTTTATAAATGCACCATTATAAAGTGGGTTGGCTTATAAATAAAGATATCTATGTGCTAGAATATAGATAAATATCATGATATATTTTAAGGTAAAGTTAGAATAGTGTAAATATCGTGGAGAGGGAGTTATAATTAGAAAATGTCTAAGTTATTAACATGGAATGGGAGATTTTGATTTATAGTTAAAAGGGGGAAAACTAACTATTGGTATACAAATTTTCATGTAGAATAAAAATAGAATCTTATTGAGAATTTATAATTGGAGTATTAACTCCGATTAGTATATGGATAAAGTGGAAAGAAGTAAATGTACAACAAAGAAAATTGTTGATGGGATATGTACGTCCAAAAGTGATGAACGGTAATCTGTTTATAATATGAATATAGAGTTAGCACTATAAACTGATGTTTTTTTTGTTGAAATAGAGATGTTACAAATGGCATCAGAGCCCATGTCAAAACACTGGGCCATAATGTGTTCTCACACCAGGGAAAAAAATTGTTGCTGTAAATTGTTCATTAAAATAAATTTTCACTAATGTTTACTTTTCTATATAGTGAAATAGTGCAAAACCATACAGTTGCAAACCATGAGTAAAGGGGATGAGCTATATGTAGATCTGGGTGGTGAAGAAAATCCATCTGATCCAAATGTGCCATTGATGGCTATGATGCATTGTATACATAGAGAAATGATGGAAATGAAAAATTCTCAGAAGATTCTAAGGAAGATGAAGACTTTAGAAAACAATGTAGATGGAAAAGGGAATTTCAACATGAATTCGAGAAATTCAAACCTCCCTCTTATGATGGAGAGAAGGAGGAAGATACAGAAGATTGAATTCTAAGCATGGTAAGTTATGTTCAAGTTATGCATATGAAAGTAACTTGAAACCCAAGTTGGATAATTACCAATTCCAGGTAAGGCTACCTTGTAGTGGTAGGAAAATAAGGGCAAAAAATGTCACATAAAGGATGTTCAAATTAAAATTAGAAATAGACATCGGAATGACCAATCATAGAATTACAAAGCCAAAGAGTTTTAGGAGCTAAGGTTGGGACAATTTACTATTGCTGAGTTGTTACCAACTCACCAACTTGTTGTGCTAGTTTCCTTGTATATTAGAAGAAGAAAGGAAAAGGTATGATGATTTTAAAAAATGAATACCTACTACATATAAGGAGAGTGATGAGGAATTATTCCTCCTGAAATTCAGAAAACATAAATCTAAAACCCACTAATTGCAAGATAAAGTTAAATATGATTAGGAAGAAAAGAGAAGGATGAAATATGTGGAGTGAAATGACCACAAATTGAGAAGATGCTCCTTCAAAGTTCAAGTATATACTTGAAGGACATAAATAATGATAATAAAATAGAAAGTAAGGATGTTGAACTAATTATCGTTGGTTAAATACCCTTAGAAATAGAAATTGACCAAGAGAGTTATTAGTAATAGAAAGTGGTAAACCTTCTATTAGTATAAGTATAAAATTTGTTGTAGGAAAAAGAGGTTGGAAACAATTGGAAATAAGTTTAAAGGTACGAATTATAAACAATTTGTTATGGTTGATGAGGTGCAGTTTGGCAAAGAAAGAAAGAAAATTCAACACGCTGGAATTGTTTAACAAAGTGACATGTAAGTTACCCAAAAATTTTGAAATGGAAATAGGTATAAAGAACAACCCAGCCCAGTATCAGGATGGAAAATTTAACCACTGCAGTTGAAAAGGACAATAAGAAAAGGGCTGCCAAGTATAAGTTGTAGAATTAAGATAGCAAACTGAAAATGGGACTTGTAAAAAACTTACCAGTCATCCGAGAGAGTAAGGAGGTGGTGCTAGATGAAACTCCTCAAATAACCCCAAAAAGATAAGCTGGATTGTAAATGAAGTTAATACCATGAGCTACACCAGTCTCTAGAATCCTACAAGACGAGTACCCCCAAAAATTGTAATTGTTAAAAATAGAGCTATAAAAGTTGCTGAATAAAAACTATGTAAGACCAATTATATCCCTACTGGGAGCACTAGTAATGTTGGTCAAAATGAAAATTGGAACCTTCAGAGTAGGTATAGACTACTAAAACTGAATAAATTGATGATCAAGAATGAATACTATCTACTCAGGATAGATGATCAATAAGTTATCACAAAAATGAGAATTAAAGAAGAGTTGTATAAAGAACAAGATACAGAAATTATGAATTAGAAGTTCTAAGTGATTGGATGGATAATGTTTTTCTCCTTTATGTATCAATTAAACCAGAACATAAATCACAACTTAGAATTGTTTTACAATTATGCAAAATTTAGAAAACATATATGACATGATAGACTTAACAAAAAGGAATTTTACAAAAATAAAATCCAATGGTTGAGTCTTGTACATTTATAAAAAGGATGAATAGTGGATTGAGAAAAGACTCAAGTGAGTATGAATTGATTAGAAATTCCTGATGTTTCAACCATGAATATTGAAAAATATTATAGAAGATTCGTAAAAATATTTTTAATCTTATCTTACGCAAAATTCCCTCCACAGAAACAAGGAGAGAGAAAAACGGATAGACCGAAAACGTCAATATAGCTTGAAAAATTAAAAAACTTAAATAAATAACTACATTTGTTTTAAGATTCTTACCAAATGCAAGAAATGGTAAGTGATATTGGGGGCTTGGGCAGAAGGATTA
The DNA here is from genome assembly GCA_034641835.2 of Pinus albicaulis. Lineage (NCBI taxonomy): Eukaryota > Viridiplantae > Streptophyta > Pinopsida > Pinales > Pinaceae > Pinus > Pinus albicaulis. The sequence continues at coordinate 663,749,273 of CM076577.1, read as the reverse complement.
GAAGTAGTATTATTACTCAGTGATAAAATATAATTCAAGAAAAAATTAGACAAATGTACAGAATTAGTATGTCTTAGATGTGATGCTGAAATGTATGCTGGAGGAAGTAGAGACATTAGTCGTAAGAGAAGAAGGGATTTTAACCCCATAACACATCAGTATAAAGTATAAATTATTCAACAACTTGAAAAGTGTTAAGAAAACTAGGTGTTTGTCTTTCCTTAATGAGTTTGAAATAAACATCAAACTTGAAAAAAAAAAAAAATAAGGTTTTAGATATTTTAAAGAGGATTGCCCCTAAAATTTTGAAGAATATCATAGTAATGAAAGCTCTTACTAGGAACAATTGAGGCAAACATAAATGAGTGCAATAGTAAAGCAGGAAAAACCTCCAAGCAAAAAAAAACTACAATGTACTGAGATATTGGTAGATATTCCAAATTAGGAGGGACTGATATCTACAATAACAGATGGTAACTTAACAACATGATCTTAGTACAATAGAAATTTTAAAAAAATATCATAAATGTCCTTAGATAGGAGATACTTGTGACTAAACTTAAATTTAAGAATTAAAGCAGCACATGTTTGACCTGGTATGAGGAAAGAGTAATGAAATTTCTACGTGGAAACTGTTACTAAGAGATAATAAAACATAAGTATTAGACCGAAAATTTGGATACTATCCCTATTCTAGAATGGAAATAGGAAGTTTTTTGAATAAAATTTAGAAGCTGGTTGGCCTAGAACCAGAAACTAATAAGAATAGTCAAAGTATACAAATTAGAAATTGTGAACTAATATGAAGTGCAAGATGAAAAATGGCTGATACACTTTAAAAGGTAAAGTTCAAGTGGAATTTGAAAACGGTGTTATAGAAAAACTAGTGGTAAGTTGCAAGTGAGCATGGTTTATTACCTTCGTAAAATATTGATAAAATAACTCAAATTTTAAGTGCATGTGGTAAATGTATGAACTGGGAAAAGGGAACAAAACCTTCAAGCAGGACCATTGTATATGAAAATTTAGTTTTATAGTAATAAATGAGCTTCTAATTAAGAGGTGTTTGTTTTGTGAAGCTAAGTGTAACAGGAATTGTACAACTCGGATAAAAGGAGTTAAGGTGAGAAGATGTGCAAAGAAATCACCAAGAAATTCAAATGACACCATCGGTTCGTGAGGAGGAGGTCTCGTCGAAATTCATGGAATGATAAGTAGTCATGCTAAAATTTCACTCTACTACTATGAAATTTGAAGGGTTTTGCTAACATGTGACTTTATTGAAAGCTATTAAAGTTCATAATATTACCATGATTACTGATTATGAATATATATATGATACTACTCATATAAATTGATATGAAATGTGGATAGGTGGAAGCAGAAACGAAAGATTCTTCCAGATATAGTTCTTATACTGAAGCCGTAAGAAATAAAACTCCAACGTATAACAACAAGCAGAGTAAAGGTGGGGGAATGTACTTGTACTCTGAAGAAACTGCTGGGAGAAAAAGTAATAGATGAAGGAGGAATCTTCATCCCAAGTTGAGAAATAAACAACATAATTAGTAACACCCGAGGCCGGTGTTCAGTTTTACAGGGGGAATATGTAATGTCCCTAATTTTCTGATTTTAAAAATAGGCATTCAAAAGATCTAAATGTCAAGTGGACCAAGGGAAAATATTTATTGTGGATATATTCTATTAAATTAAATTCATAAAATGGTGCAAAGACTAAATAATGATTAGAGATCTGGTATACAAATCCATTAGGATGGATAAGGATCATAAGACTTTACCAGTTCTCCAAAATCCTTGGAGAAAATAAATTAAATATAGCAATCTAGATTGGAGATAAGATCTAAAAGAACTACCCCAGTAAAGAGGAAGTTATTGGTGTTGAGGAGGTAAATCCCCTCTGCGGACAGAGGCGATCCCTACTAGCCCAGCAGGGGTCTAGCAACAAACAAACAATGCTATGACGCAAGCTCCTAGTTACGAATGAAAGACTTAGGAATAGAAGCCTACCTGGATTCCAACGCTACGATCTGAAGAAGAAGTGTCCCCGTCCTTCAGCCTTGGCAGATCACGATCCCTCCACGATCTCCGCGGATGAACACCTGCACATAGAAGAAACGAACAGATACAAGCATAGGAACCAGAATACGTAACTAAACATCGGTCAGAAAAGATATTACTCACATTAACATAATGGAAAACGGAGTGGAACCATAATCATAGTCATCTATTAAGTGATAAACGAATAGAAGTTACAACCAAGTTCTGACGTCGCAGCCTCCTTCGAACGGGTCCCCGGTCGTCCACGTCTCGCAAAGCTCGCCAAGGAAAGGGAAAACCTCCCCAGAGTCTCGTAACAATGGTCTCCTCACTTGAATGGGCCTTAAGGGAAAGAAGGGATTCTTTACAGCACAAAGGCTCTTGGGAATAGGGAGATGCAAAGCTTCAGCACTTCAAGACCAGCTTGCCATGGATTTGAGCAGGCTTTTATAGATGGGGAAGGAGGGAGTTGGGATCCCTATTATTATGGGATTGGCCCTATCAAAAAGGAAGGTTCTATGGAAGGTGGCAAAACCACTTCCCTTCCATAGAACTCCCGCAGCCAAACCTCCCAACTCAAGATAGGCAATGGTTGTGAGTTTGTTTGAACTCAACTTCCGCCATCCATATTTAAAAAGCAGTCCCTAAAATGGGTGGCGCGATTGCTGCTCTATGACAGAGCGCCAAGTGGCGCGACCTCTTTACAGGATTTCCCTGATTGGCGCGAGCACTGAACTGTCTACCCGCGCCAATGCAAAAAGAGTTGTTTTTCATGAGTTTTGCAAGGAGATGTCTCAAGGGAAAATAAAGCTCATGCTCAGAGGGATGCATTGATGATGTTTTCAAAGCATGACAATGTTCACAGGTCACGGAATGGGTCCTCCATTGTGTGGGATGGGGAATGGTAAGGACGGTGACAAATTACTGTGTAACAGATGCCCCCTAAAGTATGAGGCCCGAGAGGGAGAGGGGTGAAATGCTTTACGAGAACATGTCCAACTGAAGGCCCGCCGTCGGAAAACCTGCGCAGAAAGATACAACTGATATCTCAAGTACATGATGTATATATATGGTATGGACGCAGCCATCCGAACAGAGTATGCTATAATCCGGATCCAGGGTATGGGCGCAGCCATCCAACTAAGATCAAACAAATAGACTCAGGTATGGTCTTAGCCATCCAATCAGTGAGTCATGTACATAATGATAATAATCCACAATCGCAGCCTGGATTACAACAGACACAATCCAGGGTCTTACGCTCCATCTCGACCCAACAAAGTACAAGTTCAAGCATGTGAATATGTGAGCTGAAGTCAAACATGCAAGAACATCGTCTGATTACCAGCCAATGATGAAAGCCGTTAACAGACGCGAGAGAAACCACCAATAATGACAATGGTCCTCAAGGTACTACAGGTACAATCTACGGCGTGTGAATAAATGAGTTGACGTCGAACACCCGCAGAATCATTCGATCGGAAGTCAATGATGTAAACTTCACGTCGAATGCGACGAACCTGCCATTGAGGCATGCAGGCTCCAAGGTACCATCGGGAGTCTCTAGACCAACTTCCTGGATAATGAGTTGAAGTCGACAGGAAGTGACCTTGATCGAAGGTGGGCCATAATGATTCCCACATCATCGACACGAGACAGAGGAACATAATGTTTTGTTGTGAATCGGGACCATATGAGAAACAGAGGAAGGTTGATATTTGCAGAGGCCAACTTCTCTTGAACATATGAACGGCACGACAGTGGATTTGGCAGTATTTGACATCAACGGATCAGAGGTCATGGCGACGAGGCAGTGAACAGATGAGAGGTCAAAAGAGATTACCCAAACCCATGGAGGCAAAGTGAAGCAACGAGATGAGATGTCCCCAACCCGACACGAATGCGGACAAGTGCCATGTTCAAGAGCGACATACTGCCGACGACAACGACGATGGTTCCATTTTTCCCCCACCATTTCTGGCGAGTACCCCAATTATTTTTGATAACAAGCTTGAAGGGGATAGCATATGCTTGCGATATAAGTCCGCCCTTCGGGCGAATCCATCCTAGTGCATTTAATGAGTCCTAGGAAGGAGAAACTCGGAGAACGTCATTTCGACTAGATCCGATGTCATCAGGGTTTAACGAGTCTGACAAAGGAAGAACTCGGCGTCTTTTCATGTTTAGAGAGTTTGAAAAGACAGCGGAAAAGAAAACTCCACAGGTCCCTTTTCGTAAATAGTTCCCCAGATCAGAAAAGGTAGAAAACAATATCCGGGAAAACCTCCTAGTCGCGATAGGCTAGGGTATTCCTTTTTCGTAATCGATCCAGCCCAGCCCGAAAAAGGGTTAAACTTATATTGGGTGAATGTCGATTCGTGTCCATTTTAACGAGATCGAAACGACAAGGGCCTCGGCGATCTTTTCATATTTAGAGAGTCAGAAAAGAGCTGAAAGATGACTCCGGAGTGACTTTTTCGTGTATTTACCGAGTCCGAAAAAGTATAAAATACAACTCGTTTCCATCGTTTAAGTCGCAAAAACCTGTTGCTGCACATACCAAGCAAGCGTAAAATCCATTTTCGACATAACATATGCAAATATTTGATAAAAATAACTTTTAAAAACTCATTTAACGTCGAAAAAGTTATAAATATGTCAAATTGGTAAAAACAAAATTACTTTTACTATTTACCTTGGTAGAAAGCAACAGTGGTCCATTTGGAGCAGAAACTTTCGTCGACGATTGCGACCAATCCAGGCAACCATTCAGCTTCTCGTCTGTCACAGGTAAGAGGCGCTCCTTTGCTCTTCCTTTCCATACATTTTTTAATGATTTCCCCTTAAAAATCAGTTCTGTAAGGGCACTTTTAAAATTTTAGGGCCGGGCCCATTGGCGCGGGTATCGGGCACGGACCCGCGCCACTGAGCTCTTTTTACTAAAGGGCTCGCGCCATCTGGTGCGACTGTTAGCAAAACAGCCGCGCCAGCGGCCGAACCTAAATTTTCGCCTAAAATTCCAGTATTTAAACCAAATTTCTTGAAATTTGAAGCTCACCAAAGATCTAATCAGGGGTTTTTGACCATATGAATGCAGATAACCACTCAAAATGGTAATCGAATGGAAGGAACGAGAGCACGGAGATGAGGATGAAGAGGCCATGCAAAGCCAAGCTTGTATGAACGCTCTTAGAGACTGTGGCTTGAAAAAGTTCTTCCTCACGCCATGTTTACGAGCTCAGCCCGAGCTCCTCCAATATCTAATCAGCATCTGGGATGAAAATGAACAAGTGTTCAAGCTACGAGACCAGGTGTTAGAGTTGGAGGTCACTGACATTTATTTCATTACTGGATTTTCCCGTAGAGGTCCGATTCCTGTACTGACTGGAAGCAGACCATCTGGGGAAAAGATGGAAGAAGTAATGGCACGGGTGTGCCGAGGGGCACAAACAGGATCAGGAAGCAAGAAGGTATACATCTCCACCATCCCTGATCTAGCACTGAGAGTAGTACTCCATACCATTACGCGGGCTGCTGGATCGCAGGCACCGCATGAGGCTACAAAGACTCAACTCTTGCTAGCCTCAGAATGCATGGGTCCCCGACTGTATGATTGGGCAACAACTGTAACGATCAACATGAAAAGGCAGCTCACCAAGTGTAAACAGGGGAAACTGAAACAGTTCGGCTATGGTTCCATCTTGGTATCGTTCTTTCTGGAACGCATACCAATCTTCCAGGGCCAAGAGGCCCATGTGGCGAGTCCGATACCACGAGAGCCGAGAATGGCTCGCTGGGCAGCACTGATGCCCAGATCTGGAGGTGGCCAACAGATGTCCTGGAGGCCAGAGTTTTTTAGGTGGCTACGGTGCCAGCTGATCGTCGTGGAAGATTGGCCCTATTCGGGAACTGACTTTACAGGGGACCCAGATCTCCCACTACCAGAAGGAGACGACTGGGATGAAGAGTTGGGTAAGACCTCATATTTTGATTTTATGTTTATATGTTTTTTTTTGTAAACACACATTCGTCTTAACACAATTATATATGCATGCAGATGTAGGACCTGAGAGACCATCCGGGATGTCTCCAATCTCCCGGAGGACACAACTCGCCCCTGAGATCCAGGGGGAAGGCACCGGAGGAGAGGCACTGGTCCAGAACCTCGAGGGGATTGCCCATGGGATCCCAGACTATGCCCGGCTATCAGACGTACCGATGGAGTATCAGCGCCATACGGTGGGAGTCCCGAATCGGATCCACCGAATCTTGAGGCGCCTAGTGCGTGCAGTGACGTGCTATCATGAGCACCATGCAGACTAGTTCTTAGGATTTATGCTACACCTATTTTTTGAGAGACATAGCGTCTCCGGATGTACTAAGACGACTATGTATATTTTTTGAGTTTTATGTGACACACTCTATGTAAACATTTCGATATCTATATATATGCATATCTATTTATGGATGAGTCTTCTTTACATGTGATGATGATTTATAAATTGCGCAAATTCCTGTCTAATACCAAATTTGCTACTGCATCTGTTAATGTATTCAAATGCCATGGTATATGATGATATGTAATGTAGTCAAAATTCCTTTCCAGTAATCGAATATGCAAATACAGTCGTAAGATGGACGGGTTTCTTACCGAATAATGTCCGTTCAGTTGTAACACTACAAGTTGTGAATCTAGGTACACGAGCAATTCACGGATACCAAGGTTTACTGCCTCGGTTAATAATTCCAATACGGCGCTATATTCCGCGATATTGTTCATGGTACGCCCTAAACACACACCTTGCAGGTCAATCAACTCACCAGCAGGATCGTAGATTACCCAGGCCGCGGAAGACAGATTCCTGGTACTGCGGGAGGCACCATCCGCGAAACCAACAAATGGATGAATAGACATCTGCACAACCAGGAAGACCCGATCAGCAGAAATATGTTTACAAAGCACACCACACCATGCACACAAATGACAATCACACACCTATGTACACACACCACACCAAGAAATCAATTCAGGCATAGTATTTTTTAAGGTATAGCCCATTCCTGGGCTGCGCCAATGGAACTCCTTCGTAGTCTATAAGCTCGTAGGCCCCATTTTTCAAAACACGTTTTACTATATAAGGCCCGTGCCACATCGGCTGGAGTTTACCGGCTCCAAGCTTATCATGTGCCTGATCGTACAAGAGGACTAGGTCTCCTTCGATGAAAGAACGGGGGGAAACAGATTGATCAAAATGAGTATTGACCCTCTTCTTTTGTGCTTCGATGATCAAAGAAGCTAGACGATGGGTTTCATCCAACCGTTCGAGATACAGAAGACGCTCTTCCTCAGGAGAAGTATCCGGTAAGAGCTCCACAGCTAATTTGAGCGAAGGAATTTCACATTCAACCGACAAAGTAGCTTCCAGACCGTACACCAATTGGAATGGTGTGAATCTGGTTGCACTTTTAGCAGATGTTCGGTACGCCCAGAGAGCTGAGAACAGTTGGAGATGCCAACTGGATTTATGAATCCCAACTGTTCGCTGAAGCATGGTGACCAAAACCTTGTTCACTGCTTCAACCTGACCGTTCGCTTGAGGGTAGTATGGCGTTGAGCTGTCGTGACGCAAGCCCAACGCAGCTGTCAGCTCCGCCATCATGTAATCGCGGAAATGAGTACCGTGATCAGTGACGATAGCTTGAGGAACCCCGAATCGTGCAATAACATGGTTGAATAAAAATGAAGTAGCCGTTCTTCCGTCAGCAGCTAGTGTAGGCATCGCCTCGGCCCACTTAGTGAAGTAGTCGACGACGACAATGATATACGCATGCCCCCCGGCCGAGTGAGGGTTACACGTCATAAAATCCACGCCCCATTTCGCAAAAGGGCCGACGGTAATAACGGGATGCAATGGCAACGGCGGCGCGCGCATCTTGCACTGAAAAATCTGGCATGGATGACATTTACGGACTGCAGTGATACAATCCTTGAATATGGAAGGCCAGAAATAACCTGCCCGTAGAATCTTCTGGGCAGTAGCATATCCGGACATGTGTCCGCCACAGGCGCCACTGTGGCAGTCATTCAAGACTTTCTCAGCCTCTTCCAAGGTAAGGCATCGTCGGAGCACCGAATCTACTCCAATACGATATAAGGTATCTCCTACGATACGGTAGGGTTGGGACTGGTGCCGAATCCGACGGCAGGCAGCTTTATCCAACTCAGACCGAAATGTCGTGGTCTGAAGATACACTATGATGTCACCGTACAAAGGATCACGAGTATCGATAAGAAACAGCGTTTCGTCCGGTATATGATCTTCTAAGTGTGAAGGAACAGAGTCTGTAGGGAGAGAACATATCAAATCCGCGAAGACCAGTGATTTAGTTGACTTGGCAGTGGTGAACTCCAAGTCAAACTCCTGCAGGATGACGATCCATTTGGAGTACTTGCCCCCTAGTAATTGTCTAGAAAGAATATATGTCATAGGGTTGCAGTCTGAAACCACTGTTATTGTGCGCAAAAGGATGTAATGGCGAAAGCATTGTACGGCGTGTACGGCTGCTAAGGCCAACTTCTCAACATGTGCATAACGCGTTTCCGGGTCGAGAAGGTTCCGAGATAGGTAATAAACAACATGTTCATCACCGTTCTCGTCATCCTGCACCAAGACCATGGCGATGGTGCTTAATGCGGCGGCTAGATACAAAGTAAAGTCGCTGTGGTAGTCCGGAGGACGAAGCAACGGAGCATTGACTAGCAATGTCTTCAGCTTCTCAAAGGATTCTTGAGCAATTTCGTCCCAATGAAAGGGAACATTCTGCTTTAACAAACGAGTGAACCCTTTGGCCACCTCGGCATAATTTGGGATAAAGCGCCTAAGAAAATTCGCTTTCCCTTGCAGACTCTGTAACTGATACAGGGAGGAGGGTGACGGGAGATTTATAATGGCCTCAACCTTCAAAGGGTCAAGGCGAATTCCGTCTTTCGAGACTATAAAGCCTAAAAGACGGCCAGAATCGACGCAGAAGACGCACTTATGAGGATTGAGCCTAATATTGTAGCGTCTGCAACGAAGAAATATCTGGCGAAGATGCTCAGGATGATCCTCTCGCTTACCCGAATGGGCAGGCAAGTCGTCCAGATAAGGCTGGACAATATGGCTAATATCATGAAAAGCATATGACATCGCACGCTGAAACGTGGCGCCAGCGTTCTTTAAACCGAACGGGAGTTTTTTGTATGCAAAAGTGCCCCACGGACAGATGAATGTGGTCTTATGTTGATCCTCAGGTGCAATGTTAATCTGGTTGTAACCTGAGAAACCGTCCATTAAGGAATAGATCTCACTCCCGGCGCAATCGTCGATAATTTGGTCGATAAACGGAGTGGGATAATTATCCTTAGGACAGGCGCGATTGATATCGCGATAATCCACACAGACTCGAATGGTACCCTGCTTTTTATCGACAGGGACGATATTGGACACCCATTCTGTAAGGGGGATAGGATAAATAAACCCCGCGTTCAGAAGTTTTTCAACTTCTGCTTTGATAGCGGCGGATTTCCGAGGATGCATGGGACGCAAGCGTTGGCGCACGGGTTTCGCACCTGGATAGGTTGGAATCTCGTGCACGACAATACTAGGATCAATTCCCGGCATTTCCTCGTAGGACCATGCAAAAACATCTCTGAATTCTTTGAAGAGCTCAGTATAGACTTGAATCTCCTCGGGAGAACAAGTCACACCCACATGAATGTTCTCAACAATCCCTGGTTTAACAGAGATGTTGATAGGAACAGTTTGAGTGATGTTACTCAGATTACCCTCCGAAAAGACCTCGTGCATCAAGATCGGTGTTTGAAGAGGAGGGGAAGGAACCTGAGTAGCATAGCGCTCCAGACAATCAGTCATTGCCCCCAAGCTGGGTATAAACGAGGAGCGATGATTTCCATTGCCCCAGGGCAGCTCCTCAAGAGACATGGTTTCAATGATAGCCTCATCTGAAGGAAAAGTCTCTCGGAGAGGATCAGGTGAATCAGCCTGACCAAGCCAGGGGGATTGCGAGTAGACGTCGAGAGCCATGCTCATCGGAGCATGCTGAGGAGGTGGAGGATCCGATGCGGCAACAATCTCACAGTAGCTGATCTCTACTGGCGTCAAAGGCATGGATTCTCCAAACTCATATACCTGCTCAGGTGTAGGAATGAGCCAGGGGTCATCAGTCCTGGACAGCATGTTGACTTGAGCGGTATTCGGTGGCGGTGCAGGGAAAATACCCACGAGGACTGGGTCTTTGAAAAGACCAGGTCCTATGCTGTCTGGGGGATTCGGAATTTGATCCACATACGGCACGTTGTTCTCAGAGCTAGAGGTGAAAAATGACAACTGATCTACCGTGACAATCTTGCCCTTGTGAGGGAACTTAATGAATCGAAAGACGGTAGACGGCACGCAGAGCATGGCATGGGTCCAGCTGCGGCCAAGAAGTATATTGTAGTTGAGTTTAGCGTCAACCACTTCTACTTCCATGTTGACAGTTTTTCCCTGTAATGTGATCGCAAGACTCTCGAGAACTCCCAGGGGTTTAGACTCCCGACCATCAAATGCCTCGAGGGCATTGGGAGATGACGACAAGGCTGGAGAGCCAATGGCCTTCCAGCAAAGTGAGGATTACAACGCAAGTAGATGGGTCTCATCTACGACGGCCCTCATGAACGTTTGTGACCGTTGGTGCCACTCTGAATGACCAGCGATTTGATGTGGAAGTCAGATAAAATTCTGTATCGAAAGTGAGAAGGCTCGGGTCAGGGATCGACACCACCGATGGCAGACATCAGAAAGCCTTCCAGGAAGGACAACTTTGGAAGAACTCGTGCGATAGCACATGGCGCCGCGCCGCCATCCTCAACATCGTAATGCCGAGCGGCTTCTCGATTTCCAACGGACCAGAAACAGGTGGGGGAGGTGGTCCTTCCGCAACTGCCTTCCCAGGTGCCTGCTGCTGACTGTTGTAATCCTTCGACCGCGTAGCGATAGTGATAGGTGCATTAGTCTTCATCATGAAAACCCGAGACCCAAATGGTGCAGATGGTGACGCCTGTTCGACCATCTGGGTCTGCTGAGATGGAAATGGCTCTTTTAAAACAGCCGGAGTCCCTTTTGAGCCTTTAAGAAGTTGACTAACTTCGGACCGTCGTGGACAATCCTTAGTATAATGGTCACCCTCACAGATGAGGCAAGGGAATTTCGGCTTACGTTGGGAGCCATCCTCAGTTCGAGATTTGGATTCCGGTTTCGGGGCATCAGATTTTGATTTGCCTTTGCCCTTCTTTTTCCCTTTGGAGGATTTGTCCGCAGGATTGGCCTGGACGGCATTCACCTCCGCGGTTTTACCAGAATCGGATGAGGCGGGATTAGCAGAGGTATTGTTGGAAGAATTAGCCTTCTGCTTCCCATTCGAAGACTTCTTCGAATTTTGAGAAACGAAACCAATGACACCATCCACCGTAGGGGTAGGCGGGGCCTTTGTGGCTCCGGGCCGTGGAGCATCAGGCAGGATGTCATAAAGCGTGCCAGATTGCGAATAAACAAGATCCAGGTACTGGGCACGCGCGATAGCTTGGTCCTCCGTCACACACGCTCCCATCGCGATATCCCAGCGATTTTGCTGACAAAGGAGGTGGAACTGCTGAGTCAAAATCGATCGTAGTTCCAGAGACCACGCCACGATCTGCGCCACTCATGGATGTGATCCGAGATGGGAGTGGCCGAGTCCTGCTTCAGGGAAGACAGGAGGTGCGTCCCAGTCTCATACCGGACTGGTAACTGGAAATGCGTGAGGAAAGCCATGGCTAACGAGTTGAAATCCTGAAAAATACCACGGGATAGTTCTATGTACCACTTAGCAGCAGCTCCTGTTAAAGTACGCTGGAAAAGACGCAGACGAATCGAATCGTCGGTCCAAGAGTTAGACGAACACCATAGGTGGTACGTCATCACATGCGCCTGGGGGTCTTCGTCAGCTTTGCCCTCAAACTTGGGACAATCTCCTGGTAGCTTGGTGGGAACCGGAGGCCAATATGGATTATGTGAAATCGGATCATTGGTCAACTTTGAAACGTCTGGCAGATCCAAGGTAGCCAGGAACGGCAATGGAGGATTAACTCCCATGCCAGTCCCAGAATAAGGTCCGGTACCCATGCTCCACGATGGTTGTGAATATCCCTGCCCCCATGGGTTCTGTCCCGTAGGATTCTGACCGTGAGGGGCATAATTCATATAGCCAGACTGATTTGGTTGCTGGTAACCATTGTGTGGGGCCTGATAACCAGGGTTCGGGCCCTGATTAGGCGTCTGCCCCGTATAAGTAGCGTTTGGATTTGGCTGCTGAGCATAGTTAGAACCGGGTGGAGGAGGATGATACTGAGAGCCTCCAGAGTGGTTATAGTTCGGTTGAGATTGACCATGAGGATAATAACCACTCTGAGGATGAGTAGACTGATGATAAGTGGAACCCTGCGGAGCCTGGTACGTAGGGCGCAGCTGTTGATTTGGCTTATTGACGAATGTGTCACGAAAGTAGTAGTGAACGGAATGAGAGGGGTCGCCCGAATGAACAGCACTGGTGAGTGGGCGGCTCTGAAGGAACAAAGGGTTCAGAACAGCGGCGTCGGTTACGCAGTTGACCAGCAGAAATGAGCCCTGGGCACCGATTGGCCACACTGAGGCGGGACACCGGGTTGTACCGGATGAACCGGTTGGCCCGGTGGTGGAACAGGACCAGGTGCTTGCTGGAAACCGGTTTGACCTGAAGCAGAACCATAGGATGGTCTTGGCTGATATGCAACGTTAGAAACAACAGGATACTGCGGTTGCATCGGTAAAGAAGGCTGGATTTGCCCCCCAGGACCATAGGCCGGTCCCGGTTGATACCCCGGCTGAGGCTGAGCAGGTTGACCAGCAGGGCTATAATATGGTCCTTGCGGATTGTACAATGGCCCTTGCTGGCCCGCAGAGTAGCCTTGGATGGGCTGTCCCTGTGGGTCGTACAGATAGCCAGGTTGGCCTACAGGTTGGCCTTGGAAAGGTTGTCCCTGCAGGTTGCGAGGCTGGTTGTACGGTAAACCTTGAGCATACAGATAAGCCTCAGGAGCAGGAAGACGCAAAATGTCCCCATGCTCGTCAAGCTGACCCGGAAAACCATACACGGGAGTGCCGTCCTGCGCATAGTGCGAAAAGAAAGATCGATAAGGATCTTGGGGAATCTGTCCAGCTCCGGCGTTCGGCTGTTGCAAAAACAACCGATACTCCTCCGGAGAGATATTTTCCGGAATAGCAGTAGCTAGATAAACACTTTGAGCGGCCCGGCCCCCTGTGGTCAGACAACAAGAAGAGGCAACACACAAACAAAGGTCGCACGGAATAAAAGTGACGGCGTCGAAGGAGACACCCCGGTGTAGTGGCAGCGGCCGAAGCCAGAGATGATATTCCCATGGGAGGCGCCACCGAGATGATCTCCACCCTAGATTCGTATCCTCGTTGGGCAGGAAGGACCACCGACGATGTGGTAGCCAGTCGTATCGCTTCTCAAACAATCTACGAGGGATGCTCGAGAAATACCGACTTTACTCTCACTGCATCACTTATGGTTGTCAGGTTGATCCCGCCGTTAAATCACGCAAGATGGCGAGACCAGAGGAAAAAAGGCGAGAAGTCAAAATCTGTGAACCCCAAAAGAGAAAGGAAATCAGCCTTAATTCCATCCAGCACAGGGTCCGTAAAAAGGGGCCAGCTGAACTCAATCGGTTCTCCAAAGGCTGCTCTACGAGACCGGTCCCCCGTCAGGGAACTCGGAAACAACAGGCTGCTGTGGTTCAACAGAAGGCTGAGAAGCCTCTGAAGAATCGTCCGTGTAAGGACTACCAGTAGACGAAACCGAAGGTTTCGCCACCGTGGCAAAAGACTAGAAGAAGAGAACAAACACACACACGGGCTGAAAACGAGTTAAGACACACGATCAAACAGTCAACAAGCAATTTCTAAACGGGTGTGTAATCGTGGGCGATTAATTTTACCACATTGGAAAATAAGAAATTCTACCGTTTCATGTTTTAAGAGTCGAGAAACGATAAAAAGATGACTCTATCTCTTTCAGAGTTGATACAAGCGTGAAAGGACAAGCGCTTGACGGTCTTTTCAAGTTTAGGGAGTCAGAAAAGACCAAATGACTGCTCAGGAAAAACTAGGCACAAAGGGTGTACCAAATATCCGTGAACCGCAATATACACCTTGGTTTCAAAAATGAAACAGAAATCGACCAAGGACTTTCCGTACGTGCAGGTAGTCTCCCCGAATGCTGTGTTCGGTGTATCACGGGTATAGGGCGGCAGACTCGGCTTCCTATGGATAAAGGATTGGAAACCTAGAGGGGTCTCCCTTTATATACGATTGCGCACGGGAGCTAGGTTCGACGTTAGCGCCGTTCAGCCAACAGGCGAACGACAATGCTAGTTTTAACAACGCCGAACACGTCTCTATCTCTCAAATTTCTAGACCTCTAAGCATGTTTCATTAAGTTCTAAATGTTGTCTTTAGTGGTTAAAAGGATTCTTTACAGCACAAAGGCACTTGGAATAGGGAGATGCAAAGCTTCAGCACTTCAAGACTAGCTTGCCATGGATCTGAGCAAGCTTTTATAGATGGGGAAGGAGGGAGTTGGGATCCCTATTATTATGGGATTGGCCCTATCAACAAGGAAGGTTCCATGGAAGGTGGCAAAACCACTTCCCTTCCATAGAACTCCCGCAACCAAACCTCCCAACTCAAGATAGGCAATGGTTGTGAGTTTGTTTGAACTCAACTTCCGCCATCCATATTTAAAAAACAGTCCCTAAAATGGGTGGCGCGATTTCTGCTCTATGACAGAGCGCCAAGTGGCGCGACCTCTTTACAGGATTTCCCTGATTGGCGCGAGCACTGAACTGTCTACCCGCGCCAATGCAAAAAGAGCTGTTTTTTATGAGTTTTGCAAGGAGATGTCTCAAGGGAAAATAAAGCTCATGTTCAGAGGGATGCATTGATGATATTTTCAAGGCATGACAATGTTCACAGGTCACGGAATGGGTCCTCCATTGTGCGGGATGGGGAATGGTAAGGACGATGACAAATTACTGTGTAACAGTTTGATTCGGCCTTCTTAGTCACTGATTCATCAGCAAAATCAGCATGCTGATTTCTACTATTTACAGCAGTCAAGATGGTTTTTTCAGGAGCATTAGCTGAAATAGTAGTGCTGCTAGGGTCACCACTCTGTTTTTCATTGATTTGGGTGTTTTTTCCCTTGTTTAAATCAGAACTTTCAGCCACTTTTTTATTATTTTCTGTTGTCCTTTTGGTGGTGTTTACAGGGCTGTTTTTGGCATAATTTTTAGAGGTTTTGTTCTTGGGAGTTTCTTGATTCTTTTTACTTCTTAGGTCATATTGTTTAGGGGATCCTATAATGGCATTTTCAAAGTCTGGTTCATAGTATTCAGTTTCTGGTCTTC